>SADC01000156.1:0-175895 GCA_004194705.1 Ditylenchus dipsaci
TTCATCTGGAATTTGAGCGACGGCAGCGGATAGTTGATAAGAAGTTCTTTGCTTTGAGCGAGCTGGTCGAGATCGGAGTTGAACATGGACTGCTTCTTGCATTCTGCACCAGCTCATTGAGAGTGATCTTCTTATTTTCAGCTTCAGCTCTTTCCATCAGTTGAATGCATCTGGCTCTTTGACCCACATTGATCTTGCATTCAAAATGAGAATGAGACACTTATTGGTCTTCTTCGTCCATAGCACCCAGCTGGCCAATTCCACCGAAGCATTGATTTGAGTAGCGAAGGAGATGAGGTCTTGAAGACCATTTTGCACTTGCTTGAGAGCATCATAGCGTCGGATAGACAGAGAGCGATAGTAGCAAAGAGAGATTTAAGGATGGCCACCACTTCCGCATATGGCTTTTCGTAGGCACTTTTTGGCTGGAACTGCATCAGCATATTTCCTAAAATCACCCTCGGAGTTTACTAATGAAAAGTTGCCTTAGATTCATCCGGAAGAGAGGCACCATCTTTTTCCAATGAGCACTGAATAGCGGGCATCCATTTGTCAAAAGTGAAGATCTTCTATCGGATTGTAGACGAACATTTCTCCATTCTAGCTGAGAGAGAGAGGAAACCAGATCGAGAGAACTGTTTGCTGAAGTTGTTTCCAAGCCACCAAGGGCATTGTCACCTTGGGGATGAAGAGCTGCACCACCACCAAGGCTTGGAAACATTTTTCGAGAGATTGAAGAAAAAGCTGATTTTGCTGAGTTGAGCCTGCGCTTGAACCTGAGCTTGGGCTTTGAATATTGCTTTGAGTTGTTCCAGGATTCATTTGACTGCGCCAATTGTTGTGTTCTTGAGAGCAGAGAGAGAGAGTGCAGAGGAACCAACAAGATAATTTATAACGGGAAAATGATAACAAACAACAATAGAGTGACACGAGTCAGCACAAGACTTGAATGTCGTGTCAAGACAAATATAATTACGAATAAGATTCAACACAACAACATGCCACGAAAAAGATGAAAGTTACCACGAAAAAGATTAATATCATGCCGCGAAAATATATATTTAATGCGCTGAAAAATTTAAGTCAAAATTTTGCGGGAATTTAAAATTTATAGACATATAATGACTTGGATTGCTCAGAATCCCACCCCCAAGTGGCCAGAAGCAACTGAAAATCGGTTTTTTGGGCTTTCACTAAAGAGGGGGGGTAAACTTTTCGCGAAAATGCGATTGAGCGGATCAGAATTTTAGTCAGATGGGCTTAATCACTCAGAATCCCATCTGAACCGTTCTCAACCACCTAAAACCACCCTAACCATCCTAATTTTCTCCAAACCAGCTTCTAACTACCCTAAATCACGTGTTTAGAGTGGTCTTGGTGGTTGAGAAGGTTCAGGATGAAATTCTGAGCGATAAAGCCCATCTGACTGAAATTCCGATCTGCTCGATCGCATTTTCGCAAAAAAGTTTACCCCGCCCCCCCCCTTTTAGTGAACCCAAAAAACAAATTTTCAGTGGCTTCTGGCCACTTGGGGGTGGATTCTGGGCAATCCAAGTCATTTGGAAAACCAATGGAAGAAAGCAGCCGAAGGAAGCATCTAGAACACCATTGTATCGCCTTGTCTGTATTGTAACTGTGAGCCCTAATGGCTCTCGATTGAATAAAGTAAACTCCTTCAATAGGTCTTGTGTGTGTGTGTGTGTCCAGTCGTCTATATTTTACTGGTACACAAAGACATGGGGGGATACTTATGCCGATCTGAAAAGGATCAACTCTCCTCAGCTGAGACTCGAAGGGGTCTCAGGGACACCTTTAGGTAGGAGCCATAGCTTAGGACAGTCTAGAAACATTTTACTTAGGTCTCATAGGACATTAGTCTAGGACAGTTAAGGGGATCTCCAAGAGTCGTCATGCGATCTCAACCATAGACATAGCATCCACAGGCATTGCTCGAGAGAGTGCCGTCCTCCAACTAGATAAGTGCAAAATAGGGAAGATAGTAAGCGTAGACAGTTCATTATATCATATAATTTAAATTCCCCCCCAAATTTTGACTTAAATTTTTTTCAGCGCATAATTAATATTTTTCGTGGCATAAATAATCTTTTTCGTGGTACATTTTCATCTTTTTCGTGGCATAAATAATCTTTTTCGTGCATATAAGTATAAGCCTTCTTTCTTATTCACAACCTTATACTCAAATTGATGCTTGAGAGCAGGGCTACATTTCGCGTATATAAGGTTGTAAATGACCATGTCTGCAATATTTGCTGAAAGAAACCCTAAAAGTTCTCAAAAAGTCTAGGATTCCAGAAATTTTAGGCTTTTCAGCAAATATTGCAGGCATGGTCATTTACAACCTCATGCTCAAAATGTAGCCCTGCTCTCTAGCATCAATTTGAGTATAAACTTGGAAATGAGAATATCCACAAAATTAGTGAGAAAAACCATATGTAGCAAGCTAATTAATTAAAAATGTAACGTTTTGGCTATAACGATTTTGGCGGAAACAATTTCGGAAGAAACAGGGTAGAGCCGCATCGCCTTTTGTCGAAAGTTAAAGTCCTCCGGGTGTGTTTTAATTTACTTTTTAGCAAGTTTTTTAACTTTCAGGTCCAAAAATCATCGAGCAATTGATTGCAACCATTTCCAGCACTGATTCGCTGTCATCAACTTCCTCAATTTTGGGATTTTTGGCAAATGACCACCAAAATTAGAGGAAGCCAGCCAAAATGATGCGTACTTAGACTTATATAGCCTGAGCTTCCACCAATCCTATTTATTTGTCCACGTGTTTAGTGACTTTCTAGAGTCAGAATTTCATTGGGAACAAGATGGAAATTTTCACACACCAAAATCACTTTAGAAAAACAAGGTAGCTAGCGAAGGTTTGACCAAGGAGCAATAGGGAGGATTTCGGTATTATTTAGGAACTGACTTTCATTGCGATTTCAATTTACATTATTTTATACAACCGTATGCTGAAAATGACGGCAAGAAGCAGGGTTACATTTGAGTGAAAGGTTGCAAATAAGTATAGGTAATCGATTATAAATTATTAATCTTTCGATTAGTATATTGTGCACAATTGTAAATTTTTGATCGTTATGGGCTGAAAACGATAAAAAAAAAGTGTTTTTAGGGCATTTTCTGACCTAAAAAGTTGATATTTGGAAAAAAAAATTTTGACCAAAATTCGACTTTTTGCCTTGGTCCCCAAGTTGGGGGACCAAGGTATTCTACCTCGTTTTGTCACTGGAGCTAGGCAAAAAGAGTCTTCATATGCATTTTATGATCAAGAGTCCTGCTCGGATTATGTCTAAGGTAAGTGAGTGCCCCGAAGGGGCTTGGGGGCTTGGAGTTGAGATGCGCACACTCACATACCTTAGACACAAATCACTCGAAAGTGACGAGTATGCATGAAAAAAACATGCATACCAGAGTTTCTTTATGCGGTAGGCCCCAGCTAACAAAACTATGTTCAAATCCATCTTTTTAGGACTCTAGGTACCACGGGGTGTCAAAATTCAAAAACATAATCAGTAGAGAAATTTGCGCGAAATGCGAAATTGAAAAAAGCAGCAATTTTCAATGGATTTTTTCTTTTGGTTTGTATTACTGAATTATGTCCATTCCGTTTGTGTTTTTGTGTTTATCTTAAACTGGTGAGATTCGCTGTTTTTCGGGCTTTCTGTCCAGCCATCACTTGCAAACAAAAGATAGCAAATTTGGTTGCCACAAATTTATTTTATGAAAGATCACTGAAAAAATTCACTGAGTTGTGTGCTAAAACTACACTGAGCTTCTGTTTTTTGATACAAACGCTAAAAACAAAATCGTTAGCGTAATAGCCCGTTAATTTTGGCGTATTTATGTGCAATATTGCTCCAATTAATACGAAATTTTTAACTTTTTATACGGCGCGATCTCGAAAATTAGTATTTTCCAGTCAAAAACCATGGTTTTTTGGCTTAAAATGGTTATAACTACGGAAAATTCTGGAATTTCGAAAATCCCTCTGAGGATCTTGTAGTAGAGATTGCGGGCTTCATTTTGGTATATAGAAAGTTTAAAAAAGTCTGTGGTTTTTGGATTTTTGTCTGTGGTGAAAATTTTTGCTAAATTTTTCTTGCATTCAGGTATATCAATATGGTACTCACAAGGCATCATGCAAAGGTAGAATTGGATGAATCCTCCCGAAAATCGAGAACTGCGAATGCAAGAGCCGCTGCTGCAGAAGCTAGGAAGTCGACTGAGCTGGAGACAGAGATGTGCATTGAAAACTGATCTGGTCAAGGTAGGATACATTCCAGGAAACCATTTAAAAAAAGTTTATAATTATAGCTTGGTAAAGATATCTTCGCTTCGAACAAAAAAGTGCGTGACTTAGTGAAGCAATTCAGGCTACCAAATTCGGCAAATTCTCTTCTTCTAGTTGGACTCTCTGATGATCTCTGACTCTCTGATGAGGTTTTCAACTGGAGACATCAAATTTCTTTGTGCAGTCTATGTTCATCTTGGTGCGTCGTCGTCTCATCCCTGCCTTCTCTGCGAATCGTCCAAAGAAGACTTTAACGTAGGAAACCCTTTTGCGAAACGATCTCTGGAATCTGTTGCTATTGCAGGAAACCACATACGAAAGCTATTAAGCGGTAATGGACCGGAAGAAATCTCGAATGTCATAAAGATGGACCATGTCATTCTCAGTTCCGCCTACTGCTTACACTTTTGTCAAAATGCAATCTTTGGCTAAAGCAGAATTTCTGGTGAAAGAAGAAGTCGTGATGTTCAAAAGTTGGACCAGACAATATTTCAGTTGTATCAGAGTGAGATATTAACTATGTCATTTACTTCATTAATGTGCTATCTCATCATTGCAGAATATTGTCCCTAGTTCCTCTGTTACCGTTAAAAACCATCTGCTCTGCTTTCACGTAGCTGATTTCATGAAAGAGCATTCATTTTGGGGGCTTCTATCAAAACAATCAATTGAGGCGCTTCATTGCAAAGTCAACAGTGATGAAAGAAGATTTAATGAAACAGTTCTATATCAGAAATATTTTGTGTGACTTGGAAATTCGTTATGATGAAACGGAGTTTGAAATTGAAGAAGAAAAAATATTGTTGTTAATTTGTGTTACGAAGGATAAACTGTTATGTTTCGGCCTGTATTAGTCCTTAAATTTTGAGAATATCCGTCCTATTGGTGAAAAGAAAAAAAGCTCAATATTTTCACAGCAAAATTTTTAAATTGCCTTTTGAAAATTCTTGGCGTTTTGTTTGAACTATTCTGATTACGTTTTTGAATTTTGACACCCCGTGGTACCATTTAGGTACGCAAATCATAATGAGAATATTTTGAACACTCAAGTTCGATTCCCAGTGGATGCATAACCTATTTTTTTACTCTATATTTCGGCAAGTTTACTAACTTCTATGGCCGAAAACTATTGAGGAATCGATTGAAATCGTTTCCAACACTGATTCACTGTCAGCAACTGCCCTAATTTTGCGATTCCAAGCAAATGACCATCACAATAAAGGGAAACCGGCCTAAATGATGCGTACTTATTTTAGATCGCCTCAACCTCTACCAATTTTATTTATTTATCGACGCGTTTAGTGACTTTCTAGATTCAGAATTTCATGGAGAACCGGATAGAAATTTTACACACCAGGGGTGGTAGTAATAATCAAAATATCCGCGGATAAATCCGTATCCTCGGATACGGATAATCGGTAGTAACAATCAAAAAATCCGCGGATATTTATCCGCGGATACGGATAAATATCCGCGGATAAAATCCGTAGTAACAATCAAATATCCGCGGATAAAATCCGTAGTAACAATCAAATATCCGCGGATAAAATCCGTGGATTTATCCGTACCTGCGGATAAATATCCGTGGATATTTATCCACGGATAAAATCCGTAGTAACAATAAAATACAGTAGCGGACAAAAAAATTGAACACATGGTTACATTTTATAAATCGTGAAAGTTTTGGAATTTTTCCTGCGTGTTGAAAGTTCTGTTAAAGGCAAAGATGTAGATTTTTTCTTCCTCTTTCAAATGCTTAGTTCAATTTTTTAATTGTCAGGCTTTGACATCGTTGTAAATTCATTTTTCTGATACGAGTCCATTTTATACCCGAACAAAAAAAATTGAACAGGCAACTGCAATAAACAGAAACTGCAATAATCTCGAAAAATTCATTTATTTCACACTATTATTTCGTAGCCCTGTTTCTTAGCTACAATTTGGTGGGTCAAACTTCTATTTTTGATAATTATGGAAAAAGTTATGACCATCAACATAAAAGTGTCAATTTCTAGTCAAAATAAAGAAAAATCTAAGGAAAATGACTGTTTAGCCACATAAATAATAGCTTTTCTCAAAGAAATGTCGGTGAAAATATGACATCCATTGCACCATTCGAAAGCTCTTTGATTTCTCTACAAAATTACACGTCGACTGTTTTTTTAGAAAAATACAGGGCTGAGAAACGGACAGTTGAATTTAGACAAGACAAAAAACGCTAAAAATAAGGCAAAAAGAGGGGTTTTAGAAGTTTGACCCACCAAATTGTAGCTAAGAAACAAAGCTACGAAATAATAGTGTGAAATAAATGAATTTTTTGAGATTATTGCGTTTCTGTTTATTGCGGTTGCCTCTTCAATTTTTTTTTCCGGGTAAAAAATGGACTCGTATCAGAAAAATGAATTTACAACGATGTCAAAGCCTGACAATTAAAAATTGAACTAAGCATTTGAAATAGGAAGAAAAATGCTACATCTTTGCCTTTAACAGAACTTTCAACACGCAGGAAAAATTCCAAACTCTCACGATTTATAAAATGTAACCATGTGTTCAATTTTTTTTGTCCGCTACTGTATTCACGGATATTTATCCGTATCCGCGGATTTTATCCTTAGCCTGGTCGGGAGCAGGATAAATCCGCGGATAAAAATATTTCTTATGTATTTTAAAGTCGATTACCATCCAAAAACGCTTTTATACGTTTAAATATGTGTACTATACTACTAAAAAGAAGTTTTGTTTAAAAATCAGTCTTTTAGTCGTGTTTTTGCTGCATTAAATAATTCTTTTTCAAAATTATTAAAAATAATTTTTTTATCGCTTTGGCACAGAGAAAATGCTTAGCAATTATTAAATCAGTATTCCAAAAACAAATCTATCTGGGGAAAGCTATACTCTGGATTTTAACATAAAACTTTGAAAAATAGCTTCTGTGATTTCCAAGTGTACAATTTTTTTAAAGAAAATACTTTAAAACACGTGAATAAATATAAATAAACATTTTCCTGGTTTAAGAAGAACATAAAAATATTAATTTAAGTTTTTTTACTTTTAGTGACGATAACCATGCTCATATTTATTCGCAGATTTTATCCGCGGATAAAATCCGTGGATATATCCGCGGATTTATCCTTAGCTGCGGATAAATCCGCGGATTTCATCCGTATCCGCGGATATTTCTATCCGTGATTGTTACTACGGTTTTTATCCGCGGATATTTCTATCCGCGGATTTTATCTGTATCCGCGGATTTTATCCGTTGATTGTTACTACCACCCAGTGTTTTTGTTGTGTTCTTGAGACACTTGATCATAAAATGCATATAGAGTCTATTTTTGACTTCGCTCTAGCCTTAGGATATTTTTGAAGTATATTGATTTCGCTCTGGCCTTAGGTATCTTCTCTCTTTTGTTCCTTTTTTTTTCAGCTCTTGGTTTATAAAATTCTGGCTCTTCTCTCTGTTGATGCGGTCATCCTTCGCTCTAGCCTTAGGTATCTTCTCTCCTTTGTTCCTTTTTTTCAGCTCTCGGTTTAACAGCTTTTTTTAACGGATTCGCACGCCTAAGCTCTCGGTTTAATTGTTGTGTTCTTGAGAGCTGAGAGAGAGAGCAGAGCGAACCAACAAGAATAGTTTATAACGGAACGAATGATAATAATAGATAACAGAGTGACACGAGTCAACAGAAAACTCGATGTCGTGTCAAGACAATAATACTTACGAATAATCTTTCCACACAACATATATCAACCTGTCGTGTTTGTCATTGCTGAAAAAAACTTTAAAGGGGCCTACCAGCGCGTTACACGGCAAATTAAGGCGGGGACCAGCAATTTTTTGAAAATCGTCCGTGTTTTTACTCATTTCAACTCAAATCTAATATTCATAACCTTATCCTACTTTTAAAAAATAGGCAGAAAACTTTCGTCGGATCAGGTAGAACGCTTATATAAAACGGTTATGAGAGAAATAAATTGCTGGTCCCCTTAATTTTCCACCTTAATTGCAGTGTAACGCGCTGGTATGCCCTTTTAAAGACAGCTGGCATCAAGAAATAGTCCTTTTTTTGTTCAAAGTCTAATATACAGGGTGTACCAAAAAAAAATCCCTACACTTCAAGGGCACCGTACGACCATTTTTTTATTTCACTTTTTCTTAAACGATATGTCATTTTGTAGCCCTGGAAATTCTCTATCAAATGGTCTATGAACATTTTATTTCTGAAAAAAAATTTGGATAAATTGACAACACTAAAATTTCCGGGAATTTCCAGTTTTTGTTGAGCATTTAATGGTAAAAAATAAATAAATTTTTAAAGGCTGTATACACCATCGTGTAGCGCATGTTAAGAGCTACAAAACCAACTTTACAGTAAAAACAATTTGAATCTGAGTGTTTATATATGGTCTTTTGAAAAAAAGACTCAGAATGAAAAAACACGAGTTTTAAAAATGCCTGTCAACTTCTAATATAACCCAAAATGTGTTAAGAGCCAAATAGTCACTTTTCGAATAAAATTCGAAAAAGTTTTATGTACCAATCGAAAGAGGAAAGAGAGAGCTACAAAATCAAAACATTTCTGCGAAAGAAAATTTGATATTAACAACCAGCTTCTAAATAAGTTGCAAATTCTTTATTTCAACAAAAACTGGAAATTTCCGGATTTGCAATCGAGATTTTTAATTTGGATAATATTTTTTTGCCCATAGATTGGGTATGCCCATAGAATACTTGTTTTTGCCCATAGAATACTTGTTTTTGCCCATAGAATTCAAAGTGCCCATAGAATACTCGTTTTTGCCCATAGAATACTCTTTTTTGCCCATAGATTTGGTATGCCTATAGAATACTTGTTTTGCGCATAGAATTATCGTTTTTGTCCCATAGATTTTAATGCTTATAGTATTGTATGATACAGTCTACTCTCGATAAACTGGCACCCCTGGGGACCAGCCTGGGGTGCCAGTTTATCGGGGGTGCCAGTTTAGTGGGATGTTACTTTGCCTAATTTCTCTGTCGGCCAGCCAAATAGGGCTTTTTCAAAGTGCCAGTTTATTGGAGTGCCAGTTTAACGAGAGTAGACTGTAGTATCGTTTGTGGCAGTAGTATCGTTTTTGGCAATAGATTTTGATGTTTATAAAATAAAAACCAACACATCTCCAGTCAAACGATTGGAACAAGCTTCTTAACGAGAGACATATCTTTCACCTTTATCATTAATATCTTCAATACCATATTTGCTCTATTAACTCCCTATGCTCTAATAACCCTCCACCCTTCATTTTTGGACAAGGATTTCAGAGTAAAGACCATTTTGATTCACAATTGCAAGATTTTTTAGGGGTCGAAAAAAACTTTGCATGTGTGGTTAATAGAGGAAATACATACATGTTCCCTGAATCTTCCAACAATCCATGTTCCCATATCAGTATCACATTTTATTTTCTTTGAACCAAAACGACATTTTTACAACGCTCAACAATAACAAGTCTACAACGAAACATTTATCCTTGAGCAGGTCTTCCTCTCTTTCTTTTCTTTCCCAGTATATCAGCCACAGCATGCCTCGGAAATCGAATGGCTCCTTGCTTCTTCATGATCAGCTGCGCATGTTTGCATACTCCTTTCTTTGACCTCTCATAGCAAGTGCACGAATAGTAACTTGGCCAGAGAAAAGACGGGAGAATCACATAGAAGAGCGACTTTAACTCCTGAAGCAGATGATATTACAACAGATTTAGCGATTCATCTGCAAAGACCCGCCAAGTACTGAACCCAAGTGACGAGATGTAGACAACATTTAAAAGATCATAGTGCTGGACGATATCTTGATCAGTCACCTTCTTTGATGGCATCACGAAAAGGCTACCTTCTTCTCCCAGTAGATAAGCTTCGCGATAAAGAGATTGTGAGGCTGAGGCCACAATCTTGAGAAAATCCACGTGAAGGGGAAAGGTATAAAGCATGAATGAATTACCTGATGATCTGGACATTTGCTGCAGTTTCCAATCAACCTCTCGGCTGCACAGTTGATTCATGGCTGGAATGTTCCCCACTTGACTCGACGATAATGTCCTGATTGCTACTGGGCCTTCAAATCCTGAGCTTTGCTGGGAATTTCATATGGGTGGTATTTAATTTTGATTACTAATTACTGAAAAATGCCCCCTAATTTTCTAAAAATTGCCCCTAATTTTTTTCTCGTCGCTTTTAGTCAAAATTTTGCGGGAATTCGAATTTTCTAGTTAGAAAATAACTTGGATTGGTCAGAATCCCACCACGGAATGGCGAGAAGCCCCTGAAAGTTGGTTTTTCGGGGGTTTACTAATGGGGGGGGGGTAAAATTTTTGCGAAAACTCGATTGAGCGGATCATAATTCCGGTCAAGTGGGCTTAATCGCTCAGAATTCCAGGTTTATTGTAGTTTTGAGTGGTTCAGGATGAAATTTTGAGTGATTCAGGCGATCGGACCGGAATTCTGATACGCTCAAAGGTTTTTCTCAAAAAGTTCACCCCCTTTCGGTAAACCCCCAAAAAAGCCAACTTTTAGGGGCTTCTGGCCATTCCGGGGTGGAATTCTGACTAGAAAATTTGAATTCTCGCAAAACTGTGACTAAAAACTGCGAGAAAAAAATTAGGGCGCATCTTTCAGCAATTAGGGAGCATTTTCATTAATTAGGGGGCAATTCCATTTAGGGGGCATTTTTCCCGAATTACTAATATTGGTCATATGCGAACCTGTAATTACCTGTAAATCCATTACTAAAGTTTCGAACATTTTCATAAAATCAGAATGACAGTGTATGAATCTCTATGTACTAACAGTTCGTCCAAGTCGCTCTGTAGCTCAGGTGCCAACAGCCACACTTTTTCTTGAACATCACAGGAAGATGTTATGAAGTTCATATGTTTGGCGAAAATGGATACATTTATCCTGGCTTTGTTCATTTTGAAGGAGAACCTTGGTTTCGAACAAACGAATAGAATAAGTAAAAAGTAACTTGCCGTAAATGTTCTAATAGAGCTTCCTTCCTAATAGAGCCCCCTCTCGACTTTGAGAGTCTGTATGTCAAAGCAGAATCAACATTTTTCAAAGCTGTTTTTTTCGCATTTTCTTAACTCCCACGAGCTCTACTGAATCTGCTTTTAAGAATTTTGATTTTCACCAAAAATCTCGAGATCGACCCCATAATTTTCCGATTTTCAGGGGTCGAAAAATAGAGCCCCCGGGGCTCTATTAGAACATTTACGGTATATTTTTTCCCATTTTTAATGACTAAATTCATAATGTTCGGGTTGTATTTGACTTATATTTCACCTCTCACATTAAACTTAAAAATCGAAGTACTTTTATTGCTACTTAACTTTGAAATTGGTTCTTACATGGTTTATTTGATTATCAAATTTTTCCTTATTTGTCCGTTGATATCACTCAATAAAACTGGTATTTCAAAAAAGGCATTATGAGAGAATAAGCCATATTCTTATAAGGAACAACACCTACATAAAGGAATGTTCATGAAAAAGGAACAAAAGAAAATAGGAGTGTGCCTAAAATAGGCACATACCTAAAAGAAACAGGACCTATATGAAGGTATGTTCCTAAAAGGATACAAAATTAAAAGGAATGTGCCTAAAATAGGCACATTCCATAATTTAGGTACATTCCACTATATATATATAGGAACATCTAGGCACATTTAGGCACAAATAGGCACATTTGTGTGCCTATTTTGTAGCCTATTTTGACCACTTAGGATACAAATGGCCATCCCTGATGCAAATTGGGCTAATTTCAAAATTGGTCACGATTTTGGATCAAACAGCAGTTGAAAAATTGCCAATACGTTGGCGCAATTTGAATTGACCCAATTTGAAATCTGCCCAATTCGCATCGGACCAATTTGAACTTGGCCCAATTTGAAATGACGCAATTTGCATTGGCGCAAATTGAAATGGCCTAATTTGAAAAGAGTGGTATTTAATTTGGCCGTAAAATACTGAAAATGGCCGTAAAATATTTAATTTTAGCCGTAAACTCGAGCCGCCGTAAAATACTGAATTTTGGCCGTAAACTTTTGAATTTTGGCCGTAAACTTTTGAATTTTGGAGATAAACTCGAATTTGGCCATAAAATACCGCATTTCAGTCATACATTGTTGGATTTTGGCCATAAACTAAAATATGGCCGCTCTATGAACACTCTAGGGCCGCTAGAGTGTTATGCCGCCCGACTTTTGGGATGTGGGGGTATACCGTAATTCCTCTAATAAGCCGGCCCCCTGTGATTCAAAATCGTGTTTTTGGCATTGTGTTTTTGACCCATTTTTTGAAGACACCTCTTAGGCAAGTTACCCCTCAATTTGTAACCAGTGAAATGAGCTACAAAATAGATGGTGACTTGCCTAACAGTGGTCTTCAAAACATAGGTCAAAAACACAATGCCAGAAACCCATTTTTTGAATTTAGGGGCCCATTATAGGAATTACGGTAGTTCAATTGCTCCGTGTTAGGAAAAAAGGAGAAGACCATTACAACGATGGCTGTTTAATCCCTGTTGTTAAAAAATGTTTATTTTTTGTTGTCGTTGTTCGAAAATAAATCAATGTAGCCGATTATAAGGTGTGAATGTTCATAGGTGCGATAAGAGATGAAAGATTGAGATGTGGTTCAGGAGGAACAGAATGTTTGGATTAAAACAATGGACACATAAGTAAAATGTAGGTATATGTATAAGCGGTCATTTGTGTATCTGTTGTTTATATGGTGGAATAATGGAGTCTATGCATGGATAGTCTAAATATAGACAGGTTGAATTTATGGCAAAATTCAGTATTTCAAGGCCTCATTCAGAAAAATTCCATCGAATTTGGTGTTAACCACCTCGGAATGGGTGCCTACCCAGGTACTTATTGCAAATTGAGATTCTAGATAGTCAAAACAGCATTTTGGCCCCAACACACCGTGCTCAGCACACGATTTTGGGTTGAATAATGGAGTTTGTTCAGCATTAGGATACATGAAAAAATTTTGGGCCAATTGACATGTAGACCAATTGTGCTAGAAGCAGCCTGAGTTTATGGCTAAAATCTAATAGTTTACGGCCAAAATCCAACAATTTTTGGCCAAAATTCAGTATTTTTGGCCTAATTTGAGTTTATGGTCAGAATTCTAAAGTTTACGGCCAAAATTCAAAAGTTTACGGCCAAAATTCAGTATTTTACGGCAGGTCGAGTTTACGGCCAAAATTAAATATTTTACGGCCATTTTTCACAATTCTACGGCCAATTTTAAATATTATCCATTTGAAAATGGCCCAAATTGAATTGGCCCAATTTGAAATGCCCCATTCTTCTCCTCCCCGAACTCTGGTATACATGCTTTTTGGTGCATCCAGAGTCACTTTTGAGCGACTTATCTCTTACGTATTTATGTGTGTACATCTAACCTGCGAAATAAATTCAATACAAGCAATACTCTTTATCAAAATGCATAAAGAGGATCATTTGCCAAGGTCCATGTTGAAGCACATGTTAAAACAGTCAAAATAGGAGTTTTCGAAAGCGCTCTTTTGATTCCCCATCACTCCCTATACAGCTTGTTTTCACCTCTTAAATGCTTGTCTAGGCCTAACACGGCAAAATAGTCACTCAAAAATAGCTTTTGAGCACTTCTCCAAAAGAAAAAAAAGAAAATTATATTTCTAGCCTCCGAGCAGGCTAGAAAAAATCCGTGGATTTTTTCGTTATTGCTACGGGAGTAGATAGCCCTAGCCATAACGGAAAATAAATTGGCGAATTTAAACCTGCGGCCGAAAACAAGCCAGATTTTTATTGGTTTTAGGCAGTGTTTTCATAATTGACATCACATCTGACACTAACACTGACTAAATGACATCACACTGACAATGACATTGACACTGACATTTAATGTCAGTGTCAGTGTCATTTTAAATGTCATGTCAGTGTCAGTGTCAACATGACGTCAGTGTCAATGTCAGTGTCAGTTTAAATGTCAGTGTCATTTTAAATGTCAGTGTCATTTAAAATGTCAGTGTCAGTTTAAATGTCAGTTTTTAACTGACATGTCAGTTTTAAATTGACATGTCAGTTTCGGTGTACAGCCAGTTCTCGTCGCTTTTTTATTTTAATTTTTCGCAAAACTACGCTCATGTGTCTCTTTGGTTGTTCTTAATACCACATCATGTACTGCATGTTATTCTATCACTCGCAATGTGGAGTGTGCTGATATTTGGCCGCGAGGAGGTCAAAGGTAATTCAAACATTTTCTTTGCACCAACCGCAGTTTTGCTGGATGTCCCATGTCATAAAAAGTGTCATTTTAAATGTTAGTGTCATTTTAAATGTCATGTCAGTGTCAGATGTCAATGTCATTGTTAGTGTCATTTTAGATGTCAGCCTGACGTTAGTGTCAGTGTCAATGTCAGTGTCAATTATGAAAACACTGGTTTTAGGTCACAATGAAAAATCTTGACGTCGGAACTGATGATCCAGAAATATCCTCACCTTCTAATTCGCCGATAAATGAGTTTCATAGCTGTGATTCAAGCAAAAAAATCATGAGCTTTCTCGGATGGTAAGTGTAATTTTTTTCGTTTACAGCTAATCTTTTGTATTTTGAGTGGCTCAGGCAGTGGTCCTAAGAAAGTAGTAGTAATGCGGCATGGTGAGCGAGTAGACGATTTTTTTCCTTCATGGATTCAACAGTGCCAGACCAAGCCTGAATATAAAGCATTTGATAGCAACATGGTTATTTTTTTGTTTATTCGTTTGCCTTAACTGGTCGGTTTTGACTTTCAGCCTCTTTCGCTGAAGCCGCTGATTAGAGTCTTAGAGGAATACGTGGATGACTCGCCGTTAACACAAATGGGTAATTTGATGGCTCAAATGATTGGACGAGGGATGCTTATAAACAATCTCACGCCAGGTTTCATACTATGTAATATATTACTTCATATTAAATGAATTAAGATTCCATTTACTGCTCTCCTTCTCTTCGATGCATCCAAACAGCTTCTATAGTCTCCAGCATTGTTGAAGCTAACTGTAAATTAAGAATTGAACCAGGTCTTTTTGAAAACAACAACTTGTACATGCAAGGAAGACCGAGCTGGCTTACCAAAGAAGACTTGAGTGAAGCAGGCTTCATAATTGACCTCAGCTATAAACCTTTCTTCGATGAAGATGATGTGTGTTGAAATTATGTTTACTTTATATCTACTATCTGATTTAGGTCTGGTTCCACAAAGAGAACTACTCCAGCTACAACCGACGACTGCATGCTACTTTCGATAACATTTTTAATATGGAGGCTGCACGTGATCTTAACAGCACTGTTCTGGTTGGTAGTTTTTAATGATTTAATTGTGGGCATATGTCAGTTGGTCTCGATGTTCACAGCTTAATTCATTTATAGATTTCTGCTCACGCATCTACAGTAGACTTATTGGCTGGCTATTTCTCGACTCCAAGGCGAAATCTCTTGTCTGGTGAATTGGGAGGAATAGGACATCGTGTTCCCTACTGTGCAACTGCAGTGTTTTGTCGACAAAATGATTCAACCGTGTCGCCTTATGGGATTTGGAGTTACTCAGGGGAATCAGCACTGCCTTCTATCACTTACGGCAACTTCTGCTCTCGAGTTGACCAAAAGTTCTTGTTAAGAAAAGCATTCGATGACACAGATACCAATAAAACTCAATTGTGATTGTGTATCTTTATGATTATAGATTCGTATATGTGATAAGCAGGGCCCCAAATTCTATGCAAATGCATATTTTTCTGCGGATATGCAAGCAATAGTTATGCACAAAAAACGCACTTTTAGCGCTGTTTGAGTACTTTTTTCGTACTTTTATGCAGCATGTTTTGCATATTTTCCATTTTTAGTGCATATTTTGCATATTTTGCAATTTTGACGCATATTTTCTGCATATTGTAGAAAATCTCAGAAATTTTTGGGTTAAAAGATGTTGCAGCATGCCAAATCTCATCTTTTGTGTATAAATAAGTCAATATCTTAGTTTCCAAAACCAGGACACTTTATTGTCAAGCGTGTAAGAAAGCGATTTTTTTTACTAAATAACCTTTATTGAGGTAGCTAACGTTTCAGTACCGTGCAATTCATATTTTCAGTTAAAGTAGCAAAATAACAGTGCAAAGCACCGATTTGGTTGGTAAAAGATATTAATTTCGAAAATCACAAAATGCACATTGTTTATATTTGCGAGAAGATGCGAAGAAGTGGCAGGAGTACAGAACCCCTAAATGTCTCGAAATTGCTTTACAAAATATTTTTTTGCAACTTAGCTAGTAAATGGCGGTCAACACTATTCAAAAATCTTTTCGACTGCAATCCTGTGGCATCTTCATGGGAGCAGAAAGTTTTTTTAAAGCTATGTTCAAATCCTAGGTCAAATGGGACGTCAAATAAATTAAATCCTGAAGTCAAATAAATTAAATCCTTGGGTTAAATCACCTTGCTTCAGCAAAGCCATATGTCAAATTTTGGTCAATTTTTTTTGCAAAAAAATTTAGCATTATCCAAAAAGTATCTTTTAATCGTGTATAAGCTGCCAAACCGTTTAAAAGCATGTTTTAGAGCAATTTTACGACATATAGTGATTCTTCACAAATGTTATGCGGTACATTTTTAAGGTTTAGTCTAAAAATTATACTGCATATTTTACGTTTTTAGTGCATATTTAAGCAATTTTAGCGCATATTTTATGCGCATATTTCGCCTTTTTTAGTGCATAGAATTTGGGGCCCTGGTGATAAGCTTTGGCTTGAAAAATTTATTCTGTACTCGCAAAATCGCAAGTAACTTGTGGGTAGTGTAAAGCTATTTTCGCCAGCATAATTGCAAGTACTCTCGCTTAAAGGACCCTTTCTCTTCCTTATCAAGGCAGTTTCGAAAATTTGAATTAAAAAGGTTTGAGTTAAAGACACAGGTAAATAACAGTTAAAGCAGTCGATAAAATTTATAATTGTATAAAGAACAAGCTTAAAAGAAAAATCTCGAAGAGATGATTGTTCGAACCCCATTTTCTCCAAAACCGGAATGCTCGAAACTCATTTCATCGAAAATAGAAATTATCAAAGAAACAAATCCGTAAACGGAAATTTCGAAACTTGAAAGGTTCGAAAACGGAGATTTTTTAAACTTGCACAATTTTAGACTGATAAGTTCAAAACCAAAATTGGGTTACTCAATACAGTCGTTAAATTTAAACCATTTCCACTAGCAAGAATATATATTAACATTGGCTTTGTGTCTGCTAGATAGTAGTCATTTTCTGATAGTTTTTTTCCATCCGGACCATACTTTAAATAAAAGGCTGCAACTGAAATGCGCCCTCAAATGTCTGAATTTCAACAGCAAATTATTTTTTTCCACCAGAAAATTCAAATTTGTATCAAAATACTGAATTTCACCAGCAAATTTCTGAATTTCACCAGCAAATTTCTTAATTTCGCCAGCTAATCATTTGTTTGCTCATTCTTTGTGTATGGAGTTATGTTTTTCTTCTTCTATATACAATTTGAGGTCGACGAGGCATGAAAGCGACTACCGCATTAGCGGGTTTGGATGTTTTGTAGACTTAGCCGCCTTTTTATGGTGATTAATTAATCTGAGTCTCTAGCTGATCTATACTGTATATATACCATGGTTCGCAAAAACAGCAAATTTGCTGTTTTTGCGAACCATGATATATACACTCTCTATGACTTTTTTTGTTGTTTTTCAGGTAATAATCCTGGACTCAAGTGAGAACATTGCAGGCGAACGTCAAAATCTTGGTCAAGGAGTACGAAAATCGCAGGGTATAATCATTGTTTGGTTTAAGTTTAATTCACCTATCTTAACTTGGAAGTGTTGCTTGAAGAGGCTTCTATTTCTGATTCTCAGGTTTGCTGGTCAGGTATGTTAAAGATTTTATCCATTTTGCGTCGCGAATGCACACAGCTTGATAAAGTAATTACACACATAACGTCAGGTCACATCTTTTTGTTGGTTTGGCCACTGTTGACCTTGTCAAGCTGTGTGTGATCGAGATGTTACTCTCTATGTGCCTTCGTGCCCCAACCCCAAGACAGTATGGCTAGGACCGTGTAACATAACTGTCGGGGCACGTCAACTTCTACAAAAAGAGGCTGTCTAGCGAGAGTTGTCTGTTTTTATATTCACTTTACTCATTTTCAGGTCTTCTGTGCCAAGGTATCCACATGAAAGATAAAAATGAATCGCGAGAATGACAAGTTCAAGGTTAGGTTTTCCCAATATAATTATAGGTCTTTTTGATAAGGTTCTAAGCGGGGATTCTAAGTCTTTTATGTGGATGAGTCCATGGGTCTAAACAGGAATAAGATAACTCATTTTCAGGTTTTGTCGAGAGTCCCCGCTTAGAACCTTATCAAAAAGACGTATAATTATATTGGGAAAAACCTAACCTTGAACTTGTCATTCTCGCGATGCATGCCTCGTCGACCTCAAATTGTATATAGAAGAAGAAAAACATAACTCCATACACAAAGAATGATCAAACAAATGATTAGCTGGCGAAATTAAGAAATTTGCTAGTGAAATTCAGTATTTTGATACAAATTTGAATTTGCTGCTGAAAAAAATAATTTGCTGGTGAAATTCAGACTTTTGAGCGCGGAATTCAATTTGAGCTTTAAATAAAATCTGTAGGCTTTGTTATTGTTATCTTTTTTATCTGTGTAGAATGACCTCGATAAGTAAATTTTCATTTTTTCAGGTTCTAACTATCGTGTCGGCTATCTTATCTAATACAATTTATATTTAACGTATATGCCATTATTTTGCCACACATTCCCAAACTTGAAAAATTTGTATGTTAGTTGAAAACGGCTATTGCGAAGTCTTATCTTTTACTACGTAAGAAATCCATCTGAACAATTATTGAATGAATACTCCTGCAACATCACTTCACTATCATAATCGGCAAAAGCGCGCTGGCTCTAGTGTGGCTCCTACCAGGGTATATATTTTTGATTTTCAATTCTCATAAGCATTTTCATTATTCGTATTAGGAAAATGGCAGTTATGGATACAAAAACAAAGATTTCAATAATGGATCTTTTAACAACGAAGATGAGGAGCCAACAAATGGTCGGTTAGACCACAGTCATTCGTAAGTTAGTGTTCTTAGTATTCAAGTTTAGAAGTATTTTTCAGTCGCAATATCTCACCTCCACCGAAGCACAGGCATTCCCATAGAAAAAAGCGCTACCAAAGGTCTAGATCACGCTCGAGATCCAGAAGCTCATCAGTGGAAAGAGACTCTCGGCGAAACTCTTCCTCAAAGTGAATTTTTGAACACAAATTTTTCCCTTTTTAGTTAAATAATGAGATAATTGCACATTTACATGCGATATATACTTTAGATACGGTTACAGCTGGGACAAAACTCATGGAAGAACAGTTAGTGAGTATGAGGTTAGAGTGCATGCATTGAGTACACAATTGGCCATGGCTCAGAGTCAAATAGTGGGGCTGGAGAATGAGGCAAGCAATTCTTTTCGTTTGTCTCCTGCACAGAAACAAGCTAACTTGATTTTAAGTTGCACAACATACGGAATCATGCTAGTGAATTGGATCACCGTCTCCTAGGATCCCAACAAGAGAACCATTCACTTAAAAGTCAAAACAGTGAAATCATTAATGTGAGTCGACAGTTGTTGGAAATACCAAGTTTTTCATTATTATTTGTAATTAAAATGAAATATTTGCAGGTAATGACAACACTGAAAGCAGGAGTGGAGTCCTTGACAAAAGAGAAAAATGAGCTTCTGTTTGCTCACGAGGATGTGAAAGTGCAGGCAGAAGCTCAGCGAGTCGACATCAACAACAAGGAGGAGCAGTTGGCCAGGCTCAACGACCGCAACTCGGTGCTTTCCCAGAAGTGTGTAGATCTCCTGAATTTGAGCAACAGCAGCAAACAGAGGTATGTTTAGATAATTTGGTTGCAGTCGAATGTGTGTATATTTAGAGCTGAAGCAAGTGAAGCGGAGCTGGACCAACTAAGGCCACACCACAGCGCTCTGCAGAACAAGTTAGTAGGCATTGAAGAGGAACATAGGTGAGTGATTTTGATACGAAATATGGCGATAGTAAGTGGGTTGTGATTTTAGAGCCTATGCAATAAGAATAGCCACATTTGAAAAGCGAGAAAACTTGTGGATAAATGAAAAGACCATGCTGGAGAAAAAGGTGAGGGAGTTGCAGGCTTCTGAAGTCAACTACAAAAAAGAGATCCAACAACGTGTAGCCACGCAAAAGCAAATGGAAGCCGAGGTTCTGAGAAGTACTAAGATAGAACTAGAAGGGCCACAGCTGGAACATTTGGTTGGTTTTTTGTTTTTCCCCCCAGTAAAATATGCTTATAAAATTTCTTTCAATAGGGTTACCTCATGTCCCATCAAAAATATTATTCACCCCGTTAAAATTTGAAATTTCCTCATTTACTCCGCCTAATTATAAAATTTAAATTTTACAAAAAAATTGAAAGGAGGGGAACATCCACGGCTACCTTTTGACACTGATCTTCACTATGGCTTTTACCTTGATTTTCTGTCTCAAAAACAGTGTTGAAATGATTTTCTACCGATATATCTTTCGATGTGCATAAAATATATCAAAATTTAAAGGTCCTCACGAACTTTTAGAGACACAGTCAAGTCTCGATGTAGTGATCACCCCTGGGACCCATTGTAGTGATCACTATAAAGAGGTGATCATTATCAGAGCAGCAGCTTCAATTTTTCCAAGGGACGGAGGGTAATTTGCCTAATTTTTTCGGTCAAGAGGGGGTAAGGCGTTTATTACCCCTATGACACTCCCCACCCCCCCCCCCCCCAAATTGCGGCCCGATCATTATATTGGGTGACATAGTTAGTTCGTTGGTTTGCATCGGGTTTGAACCATTGGTTTGCAAAACAGTTTATTTCTTTAAAATTCCTTTAGTAAATTGGATAAATGAATAAGAGCGAAAGGCACTTTAAACTATTGTGGAGTGTTTATGATGTAAATTGGGTCTGCCTATGCTGCTACTTCTGGCACGTTGAGAATTGGCTGCAGTTGCTGCTGCCACAGCTGCTTCCTGTTTCTGCTGTCGTTCTTGGTTCCGCTTAGCAAACATGCGATGCCTAGCATCCGTGAACAGGAAAAAGAAGCAGCAGCCGCAGCCAGCTAGCAGCAAAAAGATGATGATTACCATAAATAGTCTAAATGATAACTTTTGATGAACTAAGTGAGTTTTTGAAGTAGCGTAAACTGCTTACAAATTAGGCCATTTGATGTATTGACAGCAACCGGAATCGCAGCAATCATAGTAGGTCAAGATGCTTTCTGGGGGACACAACCTGTTAAAAGACATTTTTTCTAATTTTGCAGAAGTCAATAAGGAATTTTTGACCCTAGTAGCGAATACAGCAATTTTCGAAAGGTCGAATTCTTGGGAGGGGTAGTTCGCTACTAGCGCCGGATTTTTTTACCTCGATTTTTTGAGACTCGGAACAACTCGTGTCAAAGCTGTTCAAACACTTTCAAAAACATTATAGGCTCCAAAAGAAATTCCCGAAAATTGACGTAACAGACTTTTGCACATAATTAGACGTCTTTTTACCATTTACGTCTTTTAACCATTTGAAACTTCAAATCGAACAGTTGAAGAAAATATGTGAAACTTCCTGAACTTTAAAACCTGGATTATGATAATGCTTAAAGGGGCACGCCCCAGAGGTGGGCAAAGATCAGTTCAGATCAGATCGCCAAAGATCAGATCGGCATAATATATTTTTTTCCTTAATTTTGTCAAATTTCACACTCTAAGTCAAAATTTTACGGCGAAACGTATTTTATACAAAGTTGAAAGAAGATCAGATCGATTTAGATCAGATCGGGTCAGATCGAATCAGATCGGATCAGATCGGGTCAGATCGGCATATATTTTTTCTTTAATTTTGTCAAATTTCACAATTTTATTCAAAATTTTACGGCGAAACGTATTTTACAGTCAAAAAGAAAGGTTTATTGTCTTTTTAACTACATATTTAATTACAATTTTTGTCGGTAGATTTTTTTTCGGCTAAAAAAACTTTTGATTCTCACACTGGATTCGTGTTCAGCGTGGTCTTCATAAAGTAAAGCTTCTTTTGAAATTTCAGAGTCACTGTCAAATTTTGAATTCCGTTCAAGACAATAAACATTTGAATTTAAAATTTCAATGTTTATTGTCTTGAGCGGAAATCAAAATTTGACGGGGACTCTGAAATTTCGAAAGAAGTTTTATAAGAAAATCGACCACGCTGAACACGAATGCAGTGTCAGAATCAAAAGTTTTCCCAGCGGGAAATAAAGTTATAAAAAATTTGTGTCACAATTTGTATATTCATTTTGTCATAACTTGACAACGAACTATAGTTGCATTAAAAGCCAAAATGACAGTGACATTTTTCTCTTTGTTTTTGTTTTGATTATTCAGCTATATATTATCTCTGCACAAAGTTTTTCGCTTGTAGAAAATAAGAATGCAGCGTTTTGAAAATCGCTACTCCAACAAACAAGTGGTGATTTATCTTAAACCTTCAAATCGAAAGAGTCAATGGTTAGTATTTTCAAAAAGCTAAATTCCTGGCGGTCATTTTGGTATATTATGAGCGTGGGTGTAGTATGACCATCATGGCGCATTAATTGAAAACCTGTTGGTACCCAGCTGGATTTTGACCCTGCACAATGTGTTACCTCCCGGGCCCTTTTGCACCTACTTCATCAATTCATCGATTTGCTTATAAAACTTCTTTCGAAATTTCAGAGTCCCCGTCAAATTTTGATTTCCGCTCAAGACAATAAACATTGAAATTTTAAATTCAAATGTTTATTGTCTTGAACGGAATTCAAAATTTGACAGTGACTCTGAAATTTCATAAGAAGCTTCACTTTATGAAGACCACGCTGAACACGAATCCAGTGTGAGAATCAAAAGTTTTTCCAGCCGAAAAAAATCTACCGACAAAAATTGTAGTTAAATATGTAGTAAAAAGACAATAAACCTTTCTTTTTGACTGTAAAATACGTTTCGCCGTAAATTTTTGACTCAAAGTGTGAAATTTGACAAAATAAAAACAAAAAAAATATGCCGATCTAAGCCGATCTGACTCGATCTGAACTGATCTGACCCGATCTGATCTAAATTGATCTGATCGTCTTTTAACTTTGTATAAAATACGTTTTGCCGTAAAATTTTGACTTAGAGTGTGAAATTTGACAAAATTAAGGAAAAAAAATATATATGCCGATCTGATCTGATCTTTGGCGATCTGATCTGAACTGATCTGATCTTTGCCCACCCCTGGCATGCCCACGCTAATAAGAGGTGGTGCCCGAGAATTCAAAATTTTTTCCTAATCTTTGAACTTCTGTATGGATTTTTCAACTTGATTTTCTAGCAAAACCATAACTAAAATTAAATTCTAGGCCTTTTTTATAGAAACTAAGTTGAAAAATTCGTACAGAAGTTCAATGATTAGAGAAAATTTTCGAATTCCCGGGCACCATCTCTTATTATCGTGGGCATGCCTTTTAAACCGAAGCTGTTTTCATGATTAAAGTGGCCTTGTTTTTGTTTTATGAGGCGTAAAACTGCAAATTCGGGAGCTCTCTAAAGCTGGAAAAAGTGCCTCTGGTTAAAGATTCATAATGCAGCAAACCTCGATATAACCTAATTCTTGAGCCAAAACCAGGGCCACTTGAAATAGTAAATCGATTTTGAAAGTATAATTTCAATCTAGGTTTTTTATAACTTGTTAGCTAACCAAAGCGGTAAAATATCAACTCATTACACTTCCTGACCTGACTTTTAAAATTTTCGAGGAAAATGTCAAGTCCTCGTTAATATTACTCTTAATCAACTGACACACTTTCAAGTTCATTCCCCGAATTTTCAAGAAAGTAAATACAGTGATTATTCGGATCAAAGTAATTAGTAAAAAGTTCGTTCACGTTTTCAACCATATTTTATTAACTCTGTAGCTTATTTCCTTTAAAAATTTCAGACCGAAAAATCCCAACGATTCCTATTTTACCCATCAATTAAGCAAAATAAAATAAGTTTGGTCTTTAAAGGGGCATGACCATGCGTTCAAAATTAAAAAAATTTTCCTACTCATTGAATTTCTTTTAGGCACAGAATTTAATTTTAGGCATAGTTTTGTTAGAAACCAAGATAAAAAAACCCGTAAAGAAACTCAATGATTAGGATTTTTGACGCTACTGGAATATACACCAATATACAAAAGTTGAAAGTTTGTCTTTCAAGGACCAAATGCTAAAAAAAATCGCTAAAATCGGAATGTTTACGATTTTTCCGTCTGTAACTACCTATGGAAATAAGCAAACGGGTTAAAAAAAGAGTATAAAATGTGCGAACCATAGGCGGGAACAAAATTTTAACCACTTTCCGTATTATCTCTAATAGAACACCACTCTCTAATAGAACGCCACCCCTTATGGCTTGTTCACGTTGTTAGAGTTCGAGTTCGAGTTAGAGTTAGAGTTCGGGATTTCGGTTACGTGAACACCTCTGATCCTAACTCTAACTCGAACTCAAACTCTAACTCTAACTCGAGGGTGTTCATGTACCTAGAGTTAGAGTTAGAGTTCGAGGTTGGATTTGAAGGTGTTCATGCATATAACTTGGATTTTATTTCAGTAAACCTCCTAAAAACTAACTTTCAGTGGCTTTAGACGGCTTTGGAGTGAGATTCTGAGTTATCTAAGCTATATACATGAACATTTTCAAGCTCGACCTCTAACTCTAACTCGATGTACGTGAACACCATCGAGTTAAAGTCAGAGTTTGAGTTCGGGTTTTTGAGTACATGAACACCTCTTACCCGAACTCTAACTCTAACTCGAACTCTAACTCTAACAACGTGAACAAGCCATTAGGGCCGAAACTAGGGGGGGGGTGGTAAACTATGTCTTATTGCATTTTAACACAAAGTCTAAAAACTTTTCGGGGGTTGAAAAATAGAACGCCATGGCGTTCTATTAGAGAGAATACGGTAGTTTAATCCGAGAGAGCACTGTGATTGGTTTTTTTGAAAGGCAATAACATCAGGTGCAGTAGCCAACCTACCTAGGTCCTACTTTAGGACAGTTGAATGCGCATGGATCCCAACAATAAGCCTGTTGACCGCTTGCCAATGGCAAATATGCGAGTAGAAATTCAACGCTAGCTATGGGTACCAACTTTTGTAGTCTCCACAAATACAGGGCTTGAAAGAAACCCATTTTTGAAGAATTAGCCTAATTTATAAATGCTGTGTGTGATACCACCCAATCACCACAACCAACACCTTGACGAGGCCCACCAATAATGTTTACTTTATGTGTCTTCCACCAGCAATACTAATAACAATAATAGTAACACGACGACCACTACAACCACTTTAAAAGTGGAATTTCTCTCTTTTTCGCCAAAGATTTGACAGCTTTTGACAATACAACAACTTTTTTCGTTTTGTTAGCAGACCAGAAGAAGCATCACGTTTATTGGTTATATTGTTGGACAAGGGATGGTGAGACTAGGTTGGCCACCCGTTTTCTACTGCTAGAGAAACTAACAAGTTGTGGTTGTGAATGGACAGAGTGGCAATGATTCACCCCTTTTAGTTGCTGGTGGATGCTTTTTTGTTTCAATCTCCTATTTTAGGGGGTGTTAGTGCCTTGGCTTATTGCTTCCCTCTATCGCTATATTGATTCCCCGGGATCTGAGACAGGAGTTCTTATGGCAAAAATCTTACATTTAGAAAACCCCCATTTTTATTTTCCCTTCTGTTTTTTTAGATGTGTTTTATGTATCTTTTTGAAATTGTTAAAACGCATAGAATCGACTCTCGATTTCAAGCCACTCTCGGATTTATGCCCCTCTGAAACTTATCTGATTGGCTGGTTATCAAATAAAATAAACTAACTATGCTCTCGATTTTACGCCACCGAAATTCGGTCCCCAGGGTTGGCATAAAATCGAGAGTGGATTGTAATTATATTAAAAAGCTCTTTTTTTTGTCAATTTAATGACACCACTGCTTGAAAATTGAAAAAAAATGAGAATTTTTCAAAAACAAAAATGATGATTTTACACTGGTGATATTTAATTTTGACACCAAATTTATAAAAAAAAATATCGAACCTCTAAATTTCTACATTTCTAAAATCGTGTTATGGTGTTTGATAGCTTGTTGCAAAGCTACACGATAATAAAGATAATAAAGCTTGAAAAAACTAGAACAAAAATTAATGAAAAATATCAAATTCAAGTTTGTGGTCATTTTTATTTTGATTTAAAGTGCAAGAAATCGCGTAAAACCACAATTTTTTTAACCAATTCTGTATGCTCCTTTATTATCCCTTCTTATCGTGGTGTATGAAATACAATATTTTTTTTTAGTTTGGGTGAAACCTTCACTAATTTCACAAAATCATCTTTTTCAGAAAGCCCTTCACTCAGTGGTGGAGTCTCTGCATGCCCATCACAGGTCAGAAATGAGCCAGGTGAAGTACAAATTGCAGAGCTTATTGAACCAAAAGTCAAAAGGTGATGCGAAGAAAGGATCTACAGAAGAAAGGTCAACCACAACAACCAGAAGCACCCGCAACTCTGTCGGCTGATCAGACACTGCAACCAGTCTAGTTTTTAATGTACATATATAGAGCCTCAATTTTGACTGTGTGAAAAATGAACGGATCAATTAATTGTTTTTTGTTGACAACATTAAAAGTTTTTGTGTTTATATCGGAAAGCAAAAAGTCAACTATTTTTAGGCTTACCGCATTTTTTCTAATAAAAGCCCCGGGGATCATGTTTTTCAACCCCTAAAAAATCTTGAAGTTGTAAACCGAAAATTGTCTTAACTAAGTTAGTGAAAAATAGAGGGGATTCTGTTAGGAACATTACTGTGTCTTATTTTCTCTAAAGAAACTCCGCAGGACTTTCCCACAGGACCCTATCGAGACGTAGAGTTTTATTAGAGAGTGGGAATTTATCAGTGGTTTTATTTTTGAGCATCTGATGTTAGCCTAAACGAACAATGTTAAAGCCACTTTCAGGACCACCACGGTTTTCTGGATATCAGAAGATGCGAGTAGCAAAAAAGCACCAGCAGGAAATCCGGAATAAATTGGACTTGTAGTTGTCTTATAAGTTGTTAGGATCAAAATTTGTTAGGATAAATTTTTCGAGCTTGCCAAAGAAATAGGGGTTGGCCAAAATTGCGGACAATATTTTGCGGTGCTTTTTGTGGACGGAGCTTTGCGGACGAGGTTTTGCGCTTCAACTTTTGCGGATCAAATCTTGCGGACACAAGATTTGCGGACGAACATTTGCGGACGAACATTTGCGGACGAGAGTTTGCGGAATATATATATATATAATTAGATCTCTCTCATTCTGCAAGATTTCCTAGACCTCAATCGCAGTCACTCAGTCGCAGTCACATTGCGTCCGAATAATGTTATATTGGGCATTTTATAATATTATTTTTTATTCCTGACGGATAGTATTGTTTACTGTTTAGGATGTCAGAGTTTGCTAGACAAGATGTGGCTGACAGATTATGTCCCTCAATCTTATTGAAATTATTTCTTAAATGCCATAAATGTAGATACTCACTTGCAACTTATCGTTCCTTGTGATTATAAGCAGCAGTCAGCGTCATGGAGACCTTTCTACAGCTAATGAAACTTTTAGTATCTAATAAATTTTTGCATCGTAAAGGGGCATGATCGTGCCCGATGGGGAGAAAAGGCGCGAACCAGCAGTTCTTTCTTTCTCGATAAGTTTTTACATTCGTTCTCGTCTAGATTTTTTAAGTTTTCTGCCTGGTTTTTAAAAGCAGTATAAGGTCATCTATATCAGATTTGACGCAGAACGAGTGAAAAATGGGACGACTCGAAAAAATTCGAAAAAAAATCTGCTGGTTCGCGCCTTAACGCACGGGCATGCCCCTTTAAGGCTTTTTTCTGCGACTAATTAGCCTTTTGCATCTAATAACACGAATTTAGACCTCTTCTCATCCCACTTTTTTAGCCACAGTCAAAAAAATCTCAACGAATTACAGTCGGTTCTTACACTGAGACCAGTGTTTTTTTTTCTTCAAATTGAAACAACCAATGTTAGTCTGAGTATATAAATGAACCTAAAGTTCAAAAAGTTGAACCTATTTTGGAAAAAGTAGTCTTTTCCAAAAAAAGTCAAGAGTTTATAGAAAAAACACTATCTTGAAAAGATTGGGAATAATTTTTTTTGGTCATTTGGCCTAGTCTAACCTAAATTCAGTGACCTATCAAAAAAGTAGCCCTTGAATTCAATGACCCCTATGTGAATCACTAAACCGCGGTTTGACTGTATCAATGAAAAAATAGAAGAAATGAATTGTATTAATTTTATCTCAAATTTATTTATATGTGTTTGTTTCCATCGCAAAATAAAGTGGAAGAAAAGCAGCAATAATAACTGGAAGAAACACGGAAATGTCAATGTAGCAAAAAGAAGGATGGGGCACAAGCAACACACTAGGTCTGTGGGGTGGTGGGGCAGGTATTACTAGCTGAATATAGCAGCAATAGTATTGATTGTTTTTGGTGTTTTAGGTTACAAGACTGCCTGAAAATTGTTGTGGGGGAGAAAAAAATGGCTCAAAATATTAGTAGTGATAGTGCTATTATCGCAACAACAACAATAATAATATTCAATTTGTGTAAGCTGGCTGGCTGAAATGGCTAGCTACACTTTTCTTTTCTACTCTGCATACAAAAAAGAACCAGCCAATTTAGCTTTTAGAGAACAGGGAGAAAAAACACATTACCGAAGAACACACTGCCAACAATAATAAGAAGGGGGAGAAAGAGGAGGAGGAGCTAGAGAGCCACACTCAAACACACACAGGCAAATATAAAAATTAGGAATCTACTACAGTATTGTCCTTGGGCGACGAGGCACCTCCGGTTGCTGCCATTGTCCCACCGGTGAGTTCTGCTGCTGCTGGGACGGCGAGATGGAGCCTCCACTGCTGCTACCACCATGCTCAAGGGTGATTGATGCAGAAAGGAGGTCATCGGAGTGCGAGACAAAATCTGAACACATTAGTCTTCAGTTGGATATTTTATTAACAAATAATTTGAAAAATACATGGTGATTTTAACTTTTCTGACACTTTTAAACGGTCGTAACTTGTTTCACAGACCGAATTTATTTCTGTAGACGCAGATCGGCTCAGCTTTTGAGGACAATTTTTTTGGCATATAAAGTCAAAAACACGATTTTTCTTGGTCCCCCTGGGGTTTGGGCATTATCCATCCAGAGGGCATCCATTGGCCAGAGCCCAAACCACAGGGGGACCAAGAAAAAATCGTGTTTTGACTTTATATACCAAAAAATTTCCACCAAAAGCTGAGTCAATCTGCGTCTACAGAAATAAAAATTTCGGTCTGTGAAAAAGTTATGACCGTTTAAAAGTAACAGAAAATTTTGAAACACTCTGTATAAAGATAATATATTGAATAATGAAATAATTGGTAAATAAATATATAGCAAGTGAGCACCGTGTTAAGTTTCTGTGGCATTGTGTTTTTTCTATAGATTTTGTAAACATTTGTTCAAAGTCTATCACTCTTTTTGCAGCTAAGAATGTCAGCTACAAAATGAGATGTCAACTTCACAAAAATATTCACAAAATCTATAGAAAAAACACAATGCCACAAACTTAGTCTGAAAAAAGGTGCGCAGACTTTCCGAAAAACTATAATATTCTCATATTGTAGTATTTTTTAGGTTGGGGAAGTTTGAAGACAAAAAAAGTTACCTGGGGAGGGCTGGCTGGCGGAACGATTTCTATCTCAATGTTACCAGAGGATTTGCCTGTTGGCTTGGTGGATATCTCAAGAATGTCCAAGCGTTTCCAAAGTTCGTCGCGCTCTTTCTCCTTTTTCTTTTCCCTTAAAAAAATATTCGAGACGGTTTTGGACACTGTTTAGCACAAGAAAAACCTCTGACGCTCCATTTTGTAGTTAGCTGTGAGCTCGTCAAACAGTTTGCCATTCATCTCCATAAATGCCTTTAAAACATTGTAAACCAGCGCCACTATTGTTTGATTCCAGTGCTCTTTGCTTATTCTGTAAAAGTGAGAAGATTAGTAAAGGTGACTTGTACAAAAAAGTCTTGCCTGTAGAGGGCAGGGAACATGATAGGCATCACCTGGGCACTTGTCTCCTCTATCAACGACAAAATGTACTCATTGTTCCAAAAATACAGGGCTCGTTCTGCCACCTGGATTATATGATTTTAAGAGATGAACATCCAAATGTTTTGGTATTTATATAAAAGCCCGAAAAATTGGTCACCTGAAAATGTGGGCTAGACACACATTTAGCCAACTGTCTGAACAAAGGGTCTATGATTTTCTTAAACTGCTCCGGCTCAATGATGTCTAGTATCTCTTCGACTTCGCCTAGGAACATCACCTGCAATCTTGAATTTAAAAGATCAAAAATAAGACCGAAAGCCACCTCCTTAGAACTGCACGTTCTCGGCCAGAATTTGAGCAATGCGTCGAATACTTGAGGAGTCAGGGTCGAATCCTTTTCAATGAACTGGACAACACAGTAAGCTAGCTGAAATGCGGCTACTTTTATTTAATGTGCCAGCAAAAAGAATCGCCTACTTGAGCATGATAGAGACTAAGACATCTAGGCTTGTGCAGCGGCAAAAGCACTCGCACACAGAACGTCTTGTGCTCTTGTTTGAGTGGCAATGCAAAGCCGTTTATGATACTTCAAAGTGCGCAATTGATGGATAAATATGGGGATCGAAAAATCACATACCTTCCCAATATCTCTAACAACTCGCCCACCCCATTGAACGAGTCAGTCTCGAAAACAAAAGAGAGAAACATGTTGTTGATTTGCTTTCGAATAAAAGCTCGCAAGCCTAAGAACTTTCCATAAATTCGATGGAGAATGGTCTTCAGGAAGTCCCGTTCACGCGGATCCTCAGAGTCAAATAACTCAAGCAACTGAAAGTTTTATTAAAAATACAATCGATTTTATGTATAAGACACGGCGCAAGAGCGTTTAACAGTTTTTGGTAGGGTTATTCCCCATTTGACAACACTAGCTTTTGGAGGGCCATTTTTTTTGTCACAAGTTCACTTTTTTCTGTCACACGTTTTCCCTTTCTACCAGCTCTTTTTAGATCTTTTTCTAGAGTTTAATACCATCAGGTAGCCCTGCGATTCTAGTTTCTGGCAGGGTGGTTTTTGCTGCAACATCTCTGTGAATTTTATCACAAAAGAATAAAGTATGAACCAAATTATTTTTCTGACTTTCTTCATACTTATACCTATTTGTGTCATGTTTGCAAGGATGATGCAATAAATGATACCTCGCCAAAAACCAGAATGCATGTGATAGAACTTTCAAAAAATATCAAAAATTGTGAAAAAAAACAGGCAAAACTTAAATATGTGACAGAAATGAGGAAATCTGTGACAGAAAAAAGTGATTCTGTGAAAAAAAAGTTTTGCCCGTTTTTGGGACATTTTTATTAAATTTGCGCCTTTTTAAATTTTATTTAACTTTTATTGTTTGATGAATGTTTTTGTTTTAACTTAAACGAAGGCAGTACAGCGTACTTTAGGATGAGTTTCAATGTATATCCCAAACAGCTAAACTGAAGTTCGAAAAGGAGAAGAACGAAAAGGAGAGTTTTGGTGAACATTTTAAATTTGAACCAAAATTTTATCAAAACTTCATGATTTTTTAACCGATTTTTTGCTTTTTTAATAAAAAAGCAAAGATATTTGATCTTCGCATAAATATTAGCGCGAATACTTGTGTTTACCAGCTCTAGATTTAGCGAAATATCGACGCCACTGTCATATGACCTCCCCAGCCCCCCGAAAAAGCTGATGTAGTATACTCCATAATCATTTTTGGAAAGTACCTAAAACCACCATTTTTCGAAAAAAATTGTACAAAAGCCCTTGTTAGTAATGGATAGGCCCTGGGCCTAAACCTAAGCCTACGGGCCTAAGCCAATGCCTAAATTATTGGACCAGGGGGTGTAAATTACGGTAGCGCCGATATATCATAAAAACGTGTTTTTTTAATCTTTTGTTATTGATGTAATATTTTAAAACTGCTGACATCATAACGTGTCAAAATTTGAAGCAATGTTCAACTACTTATATCCAAGTCTTGAGTAAGTGGCTAGGCATCTAGTTGAAATAATACTTACACTGAGCACAAATCGCTGGTCAATATATTTCTTTCCGACGGCAGCTTGGAAATCTGGTGACTCAAGAAATCTCAGGAAGAGTTCATAGACTAACTGAAACATATATAAATAGGGGATGATTTATAAAACAGGCTTCAATCGATTTCACACGAAAAATACGTCTTTACCTCATTAAATTTTAACTTTTGCACATTACTTAATAATTTCAACTTACCATTCAACTTAACAGGTATTCTTTATTATTACATTAGAGTACAGCCCTAAATCTCAGCCTCCTAATAAATCTAATAATTTACGCCAAAATCTTATTTTTAGCACCAAAAGAGCAACATCACAAATGCGAAAATAACAGGATGGGGTCGGTCATATGCGGTATGCACTGGATAAAATAATTTTTTTTCTAAAATACCCCAAAACTAAAATACCCTAAAATGTTTTTATTTCGAGCAAATCTCCTTTTTTTAAATGTTTGAGATCGGAGTCTTGATCTGTTCAAAAAATTATCCAACTTTTTGAAATTATGATTGAGAAGCAATGTGCAAAATTTCTTATTTAATACAGTTAACACATACTATATTATCTCTTATAGAGCGACAATGAAAGTTACCTGCAGATGAGGCCAGGAGACCTCAAGTGTTGGCTCATCTTCTTCAGGGTCAAACTCAGAATTATCGCTTGGTGGCAAAACTCGAAAAATATTCTTGGAAACCATTCTGATCACCTCAGGATATAAACTCTCAACCACTGCACCTTTGGTTGCTGTTACATAGTCGATTAATTCGTTCAGTGCAGCTCTCTTTATCTGAAAAGAAGGTTTACAAATAGATTTGTGAGTGTGAGCCTGCTAGAGTTTTGATAAAATTTGTTTACGAAGCATGTTTTACTGTTGCGATAAAAGAGCGCGAAAAAAGTATTTTTTGCTCCGAAAAAAGGTTTTTCCATTTTTGCTTGATCCCCCTGTTGTTTGGGTCCTAGTCTGTAAATGACCTCTGGATGGGTGTGCCCAAACCACAGGGGGACCAAGCAGAAATCGTGTTTTTCACATTATACCGGGTGGTACAAGATTTTCACGCCTCGAGAAAAAGCCTTTTGTGTAATTAGCTACGCTCAGCAAGGGAGTCCATCAGTCATTCAGCGTCAGTTTCGTACTCGATATGGTCGCAGAGCAACAAGACCAAGCAGAGGAAGCATTCTTCAATGGTTTGACGAGTATCAGGAACGAGGGTCAAGCGAGAGAAAGAAGAAAGTGGGCATGAGGTTAATTGTTTTGTGCCTCTTTTTCATCCATTGACAATCTGTATCGTAGGTGGGTTCGAACCTAATTGAAGGAAGCTGATGTCATAGAGGCCTTTTATCAAACTCAGCCAGCAGATCTGAATGAGTTGCGGGCCCGTATCGTGCACGAATTCAAAGTTCTTCCCGGAGAGATGGTGCTGCGATCAATTGGTTCCTATGTTCGACGTCTAGAGCGCTGTATTGAGGTGAAGGGGCGTAGTGCTGAACAAAGTTACGCGGATGTCAGAAATTAAGAATGTGACCTGTTTTGTCTTGTTACCTGTTTTGTCGTTCCATGCTTTTACTATGATGTGTAGATTAGGATAAAAAGAGCAAAAAATAAGGATTTTTCCAATTTCCGTATTTTCGGACCACAGGGGGTCCAAGGCAGATTTCCGAAATTTTGGTCGAAATTTTTTTTCCGGGTGTGATGTACCAAGCAAAACGGCCGTTTTCTGACTCATCCTGTATAATACAGGAAGAGTAAAAAAAGGACGAGAGAAAAATATATATAATACAGGGTGAAGGATTCAGGCTGTATTCCTAAGCCCAGTCCGGAGGGAGTACGTTACATCGAGTTGTCGATGCACAGGTAAATGAAAGGGATTCAGTTGACTCTCGGTCTTGCGCCACCTCGATTAGTGTAAATTCGGGTCGGTCCTCAGGCTGTACGGCAGATTGAAAATCCAATCTACCGAAAATGATTCTTACCGGTAATTTTAACAGCTTCAGGTACAACGCTTTTCTCACTACTTTAAAATAAAAAAATCCTACCTCTTTACTCTTCAGTTGAGCCACAGGATCATAGAAGTCAAATATTTTTTGGCATTGTTGAAGCTTCTGCACCGCCAGTGCTGTCTGTTCCTGATATGGAGTATCTAAAAATGCAATTTTCAATAAATTTGATTGCTATAATCCTAAGTCACCTTTATAAGCGGGAGTTGCACCAAATCTGGCTCATTCTCTGATTGGTAACGACTACTATTCAAAAGCCTCCGCCTTCGTCGACTTGTGCCACGCTTAGAAAAAGGATCGATTTTGTCCACAAACTGATTGGCTGTAGCAGATAACTGCTGGCCGCCAGTTGCTGGTCCACTTGTTTTAGGAGGAGGGATCGTGTGTTGGGCACCCGCAAGGCCCGAATTGGGAGACTTATCTGCTGACATCCCGGTCTCAATACTGAATTACATGAAGATTTTTATTAATCGGCATGAATTACAATTTTCAAAATGCAGCAAAAGGACATTAACGAAAAAGTGGGCATAAAAAGTAAACATCATAAGCAGCACTTGAACACAATGATAATTAATGGCATAAAAAATATCGAAGCGAAAAAGTTGAGATATGGTCATAGAGTGAGCTGTGCAAGAGCAGGAAGCTAGTGTAAAACTAGAGCTTCCCTGATCCAATGCACACACTTGACAGACACATTCGATGTGTGTATGTTGGTCGGTTGTGTCATACATGAAAATCCCTCTTTCTACTGTTGCAACAAGTAGCTAGTCTGACTTATGGCCACATCCCATCTGCCTGCAGCATTCCCACTCTCTGCTCATGAAACAATTAATATAAAAAACCAAAAACTATATAACGCAAAAAGCCAAATTGGAACGCTCTGTTTGCCCTCTCTATCACTGCCCTGCTGCCGCGGAATTCTATCAAATTGTGTGTCCGTTTGTCTTTAGCCTCACTTTTTGCGCCAAAACAAATAATCTGAATGGGTGGCAATTTGAACTATCATTTGGTCCGGAAACTTTTTCAACCTTATCGGTTTGGCTTTCAATTTTTTTGTTGTGATAAGAAATCTAGCCTGAGTCAGAGCTGTTTAACGTATTTTGTTGATTGTTTATGCTGAATCGAGCGCTATAAATTGCTCTATTATTCATTCGTATGATTATAAAAACTTAATTCTTGCTTTTCAGTGGCAATAAATCTTCAAATTCTGGTACGAGATGACAACAGCCCATCGTCCAACTTTTAACCCGGTATGTTTTTTTTTCACACCAAACTGGGATTAGATTTTCTATATTTTTTATAATTCAGGCTCAAGGAGGTACTGGTCGAAATGAGGGAGACTTGTCAAAACTTTCGCAGCAGTATTCTAGCAGAGATATGCCGTCGCATACCAAGCTGAAGTATCGTCAAAAAGGACAGGCTCATCCAGATGAGGTCATGACCAAGGACCTCCGCCGTGATGTCGAAGACAGGGAGCTGAACAGCAAAGATCGCCGCAGTCGAGACTCTTCATCTTCTGGTATCACTGCCAAAAAGCCAAAGTAAGTGCTTTGCTATGAAGTGACAATAATTTCTAATTTTGATATCAATCCGTTTAGGCTTGATGCTCTTCCTCCAGCGAATTTGGATGCTGATGATCCGCAGGATGCAGACGATGATTTGAGTGATTCCGATCAAGACTCCGATGATGATGCTGACTTGATGGCTGAGCTCGAGCGGATCAAGAAAGAGCGAGCTGCTGAAAGAGTTGCAAAAGAACGTCGTGAAGCCGAAGAGCAAGTAAGTATTGTGAATATGACTCTATTTCTTGTTGTGTATCAGTGTCGTTAATTTGTCTAATGCGTTTAATAATTCACGTCAACAATGCTATATTAATAATCTATATTTTTCAGGAGAGAATTCGTCAAGACAACATTCTTCATGGTATTTTAAACCGTACAATTATAAATGATCTGAATTTTAAATAAACCCTGACTGTTATAGGAAATCCTCTTCTTACGGCCGACTCCTCTGCAGATTTTAAAGTGAAGCGACGTTGGGATGACGACGTGATTTTCAAGAATTGTGCTCGTGGACTTGATGAGCGCAAGAAGGAACCAACTTTCATCAACGATGCTATTCGTTCAGAATTTCACAAGAAGTTTATGGAGAAGTACATTAAATAATTACTTGACTGCCTGTTTATTGTGTACGTCAGTGTTTATGCGTTTTGGCGTTTATGGGAATAAATATCATTCTGGACCTTTCACTTTATTTGTTTTTGCTCTTTGTTGTGCTACTCAATGCTTCTGCTTGAATCGTGACTTGTGTTATTACACTTTTGCAAGATAGATGATGGTACATATCAACAGGGCCAAGCTGTTAGTTTTCTCGCTTACTTTTGTGAGGTACAACATTGTTTCAAATTTCTCAATTTGTTCTCTAACTCGTAAAAATTCAGTTATGCCCTGTATCATGCTGCTCGTAAAAACCTTAGCGGAGTGAAATCATCCATTTCTGCAGATTGGCTCACAAATGGTACTGCATACCATCCACATCCACCTCTGTTCCCTTCCATGGCTGAAGCACAAACTTTTCTCGGCACACTTGATGCCTTGTTTATGATTTGTTATGCCGGTGCTCTGATTTATTGGGGCTGGCTGGGTGACCGGTTAAACCCGCGAAATGTGGTGGTGTTTGGTATGGTGGCTTCTGCATTGACGGTATTTTTGTTATACTGTCTAATTACTGACTTTTTATTTTATTTTTAGTTGATTCTTTTTGGATCTGTGCCTCATTGGACAAACTTTTATTCCATTCCCTACTATGTGGTCATCTATGCTTTGTTTGGAATCGTGCAGGCCTGTGGATGGCCCAATGTAGTAGCCGTTATGGTTTGTTTTATTTGTGCTGAATTGAGAGTTTTTTTATTAATTATTAGGCCAACTGGTTTCCCAAACCAATCGTGGGTTTGTTATGGGTTTGTGGGCAGCTTGTCAACCCATGGGTAATATCCTGGGCGCAGTTGTTATCTCTTCAGTACTCCCATTCGGCTATCAGGTATCATTCCACATTTATTAAAAACGTCTCATCAAAATCGAATTTTTTTATTTAGTACACATTTGCTTTCAACTCAATGTTGATTTTGATTGGAGCATTTCTGTTGACTTTGTGCGTTGAGCCTCGTCCTCCTGTTAATGAAAATCCAGGACTAATTGGAGGGGGAGAAGATATAAGAAATGGAATTGGTAGACACCTTTCAGAAGAGCCCCTGTACGTGTTTATCACTCACTTCTGACAGTTCATTATATATTCGTTGTATTTAGACCACTTAGATCTTCTACTGATAGCAGACCGGTGTCTATGTGTGAAGCGCTACTTTTGCCAAGTGTTTTGCCAGTAAGCTCAAGTTATCTCTTGGTATTTTCAAAGTAATGCCACCACTTGTTTTTAGTACTGCTTATGCAATGCTTGCCTAAAATTCGTCAATTACGCTTTCTTTTTTTGGCTGCCTTATTACTTGACTTACAAATTTACCTGGGAGGAGTCAGAAGCAAATAGGCTGTCTATCTTCTATGATGTTGGTGGAATCGGTAATAATAAAAAATTGGACCCTAGTATGGAATACAGCCCCCCCCCCTTAAAATTTTATCCTATTAAAACCTAAGAATACCGTATTTTCTGTAGTAAGTCCCCCGGGGGAGTTATTTTTCAACCCTTAAAAATCGGAAAAAAATATTTCGATTTTGAGATTTTCGGATGCCCGACCGAAATCTAAAAAGTGGAATCAACTAAGATCGTGGTGATTAAGAAAACGCAAAAAACAGATTTACAAAAAATTTTCCTTAGGCTGAGATATGGGGTCGAAATAGGGGGGAGTTATTAGAGAGGGGGGACTTAATAGAGAAAATACGGTACCCAAATATATGTTCCAGACCCCAGAAAAGTGCGTAAGACATTTATTAGTCACAATTTTCGTGCGCTGGCCTATCCCCGAGCCTAAGGGCTAATCCTAAACTTCTTGTTCCATAGGGTAGTTATAGCGACTTTGGGAGGATCAGAATTTCGGCGTGCCTATAAAAGATAAATTAGAGAAATGCTCAATGAACTATTTGATAAAAAAGACATTTGCTCAAATAATGGTTTGCTTATAACATATTTGCTCAATCACTTGTTTGAATTTTTAATTGTTTGGCCAATCGTATATTTGATCTCTTTACTTGTTTGGTAAAAGAACATTTGGTCAATTTACTCTTTTGGTCCACAACAGACCTATGCAAGGGCCGGCCTGAAAAGCCTATCACTTCTTCTCAAGCTTGGATAGGAACCTCAGATATCCTTAATTAATTGATCCCTCAATAGGTTACAGGTTCGAAACCCGGTGGTGACAATCATTTTTGCTCAACTAATCATAGAATAGCAAAAAGTCTTATTAAAAGACCCTGTTTCTTCCTGATCATGGCAATTTGTAAGATTTGAATGCGCGCGGAACCAAACACATTTTTAGGGTTGTCGACTTTCGACTTTTAAGTCGAAAGTCGAAAGGTCGAAATTTTTTTAAGGCAGTTTTTTTACCGGAGTGTAAATCTGACTTTACAATGTATACCCAACTTTTAATTCTGAGTATATGTTGTAAAATCAGATTTTCGCTCCGAGGCCAAAAATCGACCTTAAAAAAAATTTCGACCTTTCGACTTAAAAGTCGAAAGTCGACAACCCTACACATTTTGTCAATAATAATTTTGAATTGTTTTGTGTTTGCGCTTATTGTTTGGAAATTCAATTTTAAAATTTGTTAAAAACTTGGAAGCATTTACTAGTCGAGCACAACGTTGCTTGACAATGCCAGATCGGACAACTTTGCCGACTTGCACTGCATCACAACTGTCACTGTGTTAACAGTGACTTATATCGTATTAGACATAAGGCTTAAAATTAAAAATGTAAAAAAAATAATTCGGAAACATTATTCACAAAATCTATGTGGTCCCGCGCGCATTTAAACATTTCATATTGTCATGATGAGGAAGAGACAGGGTCCTTTAATAAATTTATTTATTTGTTAATTTTAAAACAAAATATGCTATCATATGTGAAATCGTACGGTGAGTTAGGTTTGATAAAACCAAAATTTCGATTTCTATCCACCCGAACCCAAAACTCGGGATGGGTACCTCTGGTCCAGGTGGATATATACCTGGAGGATCTGAAAAATAAAAGAGAGATTTTTAAATCAAAAAACTACTCTATCATATGCAAAATCGTGTGGGGAATCCTGTTGGACAAGACCAAAACTGCGATTACACCCACCGAAACCCAAACTGGGTACCAACACCTGACACCTGACCAGGTGTTTATCCATTTGGATAACCTGAATTTTTTTTTGTAAATTTCAAAACAAACTGTGTTATCATATGTAAAATTGTGTGGTGAGTTGGGTTTGATAAGACCAAAATTTGGATTTCACCCACTTGAAGCCCAGCATGGTTTGCTTTTCATTTTAAAAATCCAGGCTATCCAGCAGGATGTCCACCTGGTCAGGTGGTACCCACTCAAGGTTTTGGGGTTCGGAAGGTAAAAATAGACTTTTGGTCTTATCAAACCTTATTACCCAGACAATTTTACGTATCACAGGCAAAATGATTCTAATTTTAAAAAATTTTGATTTTTCGGGTCATCCAGGTGGGGATAGGGACAGCGGAAATAGCAAATTCAGTCCTATGAAACCCAATTCACCACCCGATTATATGTTATAATAAATGATTTACTTCCGATTTTAACTGAAATTTTATTTTCAGGCCATCCAGCTTAATATCCACCTAGGCCCTGGGTACTCACACTAGGTTTTGTAATTTGAGTAATTAAAATCACAGTTTCAGTATTGTCAAACCATGTTCAGCATAAAATTTTCGGTAGGATACCAGATACCAAATGAAATTTCTTTCAAATCATGTAAAAAACTAAAATTTTCGGTATTGGGAGACAGATGAACCCTCAGAATATGTACCTATCCTGGTATGGGTGTTGCGCCTCAGAAGATCATTATAATTTCTGAGATAAACAGGGCTAGAGCAAATGTTCTTTTACCAAATATACGATTGGCCAAACAATTAAAAATTCAAACAAGTGATTGAGCAAATACCGTATTCTCTCTAATAGAACCACATGTGGTTCTATTTTTCAACCCCCTTGGGGGTGTGGTTCAATTAGAGAGTGTGGTTCTAATAGAGAGTGTGGTTCTATTTTTCAACCTTCTGAACATATTTAAGAATTGCAGCATACGCGCATGAATCCTTTTTTACAACAAAATTCGGACTTGTTCTGGTTTAGGGGGGACGCTCATTTATACTATACTTTTTATGTATTTTTGTTGATTATGGCAGTCATGGTTATATCGATAATCTATATGAATAGTTTAATAAGTAATTTCGTTGATTAAGGTGATTATTGTCACCCTGGTCACTATAATCGACTTGATCAACCTAAAAAAATAAATATTTAGTAAAAATGGGCGTCCCCCTCCCCCTAAACCAGAACAGCTCTCAAAACTCATCAACACTCTAGAGATGTCTTTATTATTAGACACATTTTCTTGCGCTTCTTCGAGATCGATCTCTTGTATCAGCTCAGCCAAGTTCTTCTCATCACGCGCGTGCTTCACCTTGCCTCGACCACTCGGAACCGGTCTAACTTTTTTGAAGCAGTGGATGGCGTTGTCCTCACATCCATCGTTGGCATTGGGAACTCCGCACGATTCGAATGACTTAATTATGAGCTTCTTTCGAGAGATTCTCCCAGGCTTCCACAATCCATTGCAGTTTGACGGCCGTTGGCGCAGCTTGAGAGTGGTGAGGGGTGTGGTTCTAATAGAGAGTGTGGTTCTATTTCACAACTCCCCTTGGGGGTGTGGTTCTATTAGAGAGTGTGGTTCAAATAGAGAGTGTGGTTCTATTAGAGAGAATACGGTATGTTATTTGAGCAAACCCTTATTTGAGCAAATGTCTTTTTACTCAAATAGTTCATTGAGCATTTCTCTAATTTATCTTTTATAGGCACGCCCAGAATTTAGGGGTGCGGGGACGGGGGGGGCACTGTATTCTATACTAGCGCCAAAAATTATTTTTATTTATTTATTTTCATCAAATGTGTAAAATTTTAGTTGGCTCTATCGTGGGTGGCTTCATTTCTGTAGGTTAATTGCATGGGATGCAAACATTTGATCGAAATTAAATAATTATACTGGCAAAAATTTGAAATACAGTGACAAAATCTTTTTTTCTACTGTCAAACAAATAGTCATAAGTAATTTCTTATTTTGAACGAATTCGTTACTCAAGTGTGAATTAAAATTTGCCATCAAATTTCAAAACAAAAAAATTCAATTTTACAGCAAAATTTTCTTTTAGTTAGCTGAATTCATATTTTTCCGGCTGCGGAATCAAACGCAACCCTTGGAAATAATTTAAAGTTGTAAAATTATATGTGTTTCAGGACCGTATTCACCATCGTAGTCCTGTTTTAATGACTATGCTGGTAGTGTCCCTTCCGTTGCTTTTCTTCTACGCAACGTTAGGTGCCAATCGCTGGTTGCACGTAGTCATAATGACTTTATTAGGTGTGACCATTTCCGGTCCTTACAATCTAATTGTTGGCACCATAGGTACTTTTTGTGGATATGTTTTGTAGATCCAAGATGCATTATTAAAATAATTTAGCTGTCGATTTGGGATCCCAGCCAGGATTAGCCGGAAATACGGAGGTTGGAGTTTTCTCTTAACTTATTGTTCACTGACTCTACTAACATCCTTGAAGGCTATGTCGACTGTGACTGGATTAATTGATGGGACTGGCTCAGCAGGCTCTGCCATTGGCCAATTGTTTGTGCCAATTATTCAAAACAAAGTAGGCTGGGCTTGGGTCTTCTACCTGTTTATTGTGATGGTAAGGTTTTTTTGGAAATCAACCTTCCTAATTATTATCTTCTTTTAGAATACTTTGGCTTCCGCATGTCTCTCAAAACGTTTTTCCATGACTGTGTAGTGATGCTGAGGACGAGAAGGCAGCAAAGAGATATCGAGAATGTGGAGCGGGAACCACTTTTAGTCTCCGAAGATTAGGACACGGGTACGACAGCAACAAAACTGACATACATTCCATTCAATATGCTTACAAAGCTGGTTCTTGCGTAGCCAGGTTGCTACATAACAATAGTTTGAGCTCGATTTGCTTGTAGTATTCAAGCTATAACTTTTTTACTTCTCATTATTTGTTTAAAGCTGTCTATTTTCATTGCTTTAATTCCTAGAAGGGATACTTTTAAAGGCAGATTTCTATAAGCCCAAATTTAAATTAACTGTTGATATTGAATGTACAATAAACAAATACACTTTACGCAATTAGGGCGAGCACCCTCTTTGAAAAATATTTTAGATTAGTACAGGGTACTGCAAAAAAACTGGTAGATTTTTAGTTTCTATAGCATTCTTATAGGTGCCACTAACAGATGCCACTGGTATTGTCAAGCCATTTTTGATAGCATTTCATGCATTTTATCACAATGACCCAATTTTCAACTTTAAGTGGCAAAATCTCACATTTTTTCACATCATACCGCAGATCTAAATTTAAAAAGGTTCTCCGCTGAAGGACAACATACTTTAGTATTTTGACTAGGAAATGGAATTTTGCTAGCTTAAGTTAATTTGATTTTTATTTGAAACCCCTTATTTTTTTCACACTAATCGAAATTATTATAAATCCACCCGACGAAAAAATTTTAGTGTTATTATGTTTTTAATTATGTTTTTATCGGTGCTGTTGTGGACATGGTTATATATAAGTCTATACTGAAAAGGACGCAAGAAAGCAGGGCTAAAGTTCAAGTATAAGGTTGAATATGACTGTGCCTTCAAAATTTGCGAAAAAAACAAAAATTCTAAAAAAAAAGTGCAGGCTTTTGGGAAATTTTCGAAGCTATTTAAGAACTTTTGTTTTTTTTTCGCAAATTTTTCAGGCACAGTCATATACAACCTTATACTCAAAATGTAGCCCGACTTTCTAGCGTCTTTTTGAGTATATACTTGTATATAATCATGCTCACTAGAGCACCGAGAAAACGTGAGTTTTGAAACAGTTTCAAAAACTACCAATACTCTCCTGAATCGGACAAGGGAAAATTTTTTCGAATTTTTTTTCGAAACTTTGATCTAGTGTGTTTTTCGTCGGGTGGATTCACAAAAAAATAAGGAGTTAAAAATAAAAATTAAATAAACTTTAGGTCACAAAATCCCATTTTCTAGTCAAAATAACCCCCCCCCCTAAAGTCTATCCTCCTTTAAAAAGGCTCTCTAATGAGTACAAACCTGCCCGATAAAATATTTCTCGGAAAAATATTATAAGTGGCACAACGGGACCACTCATGCGATTGTTTCATAATACCACCGATTTTCAACTTTAGGGGGAAAAATCTCAAATTTTTTTACAGCAAACTCTAAATCTAAATTTCAAACGTCCTCCGCTGTTGAAAGGGCTTTTCAATGAGTAAAAACTTGCCTAAAAAATGTTTCTCAAAAAAAAGTTATAACTGGCACAACGGGACCATTCAAAATGGTGACACACACACATACAGCCGACCCAAATACTATATCGAGATATCCATAAGAAAGCTCGTTGTCTGAGCTATTAATTGTGAGTCATTAATCTACACACGAAAACAATATTACGGATCAAAAATTAGAAGAAGTAAGTTACGGCTATTTTAAAACGAGTAGTCGGGAAAATTGGACTTTTCGGGGGCATCACACTCTAGTTGGGTAGCCCGCTTTTGTGATATTCGTGTTCCCCATGAAAAACTGGACCAGGGTAGACCGTTGTTACGGTCAGAGATTCCCGTGTTAAAATATAGAGTGGTCAGAGCCTACTAGTTTGGTGTCATTCGTTTTCTCGAAATCTTTTCCATCAAATAAAAAAAAAAGTATTCGTCAATAAAAAATAAATTCAAAAAGATATGACAAAAACAAGTTGCCGAAAAATTAGGCCCACCTTGCATTTTTTTCGCCGTGTGCATTCTCCACAAATTTTTGAGTAAAAAAAATACATGTCTATTTAAGAGGGCAGAATGTTACCACGTGCGGAAAAAGTTTGGAAACAAATTTCAAGCACTTTTTTCAAGATAATATGATAAATATAATCTTTTGTTATGACTTTGAATTACTGAGTTTGCTCATTCGAATGGCTGCAGGACGTTTCACCGTTCACTGAATTCACCGTCGGCATTTCTGACCAATTTTTAGATCTCATTTTTTTAAATTTTTCAAAAGCTTGATTACCAAAAGGCAGCCCTGAATGTCAGCTATATATTATAGTACTGAAAGTTAAAAAAACAAAAAAAATTAGATCTAAAGTTCAAGAGGCGCTCACTCTGCGTTTTACGGTGATGAAAAAGTATGAGACTAAGCGCCTTTTAAAGTTTAGATCTATTTTTTTGTTTTTCTAAAGCTTTAGTACCAAAATGTAGCTGACATTCAAGGCTACCTTTTGGTAATCAAACTTTCGAAGAATGAAAAAAAATTAGATCTAAAAATCGGTCCGAAAATTCTGACGGTGAATTTAGTGAACTATGAAACGTCCTGCACCCCTTCAAATGACATGAAAAATTTACCTGAATTATTTAAAAAAACAGCATTTGGCCTTTAAGGTTTGGCCTCTCAAAATCAAACGTTTTCTGATGAATCAAACTCAAGAGAACCCTGGTCTAGCAGTAAAATCTTGTATTATATATATATCAAACTTACAAGTTTGTCTATAAAAGCATATTTTATTCGAATAACTTATGGCTCTGATTATAATCACAAAAGAAGTAGTGCAATCATAAATCAGACCGGAAATAGTCTTTTTCATAATTAGTTTGACGTCAAACGACTTTTTTTTGTAACCCATAATACTCTATTGTTGTCACCATTGTATACCAATGTGCTGATATAGAGCAAACCAAATTTTTATTTGATAAAAATTATTTCTAGTGGGCGTCCTAACAAAAACAGTTTGCAAAATATTGTTTTGCTCAAGAAGCTAAAACTTGGCGTCAATCATCTGCCTTTGAGATGTCCAAATCATATTGATTCAAATTTTTTACATTTATTGTGTCACTTCTTTCCAATTTTTATCTTGCCAGTTGTGAAAACACGTAATCACTAGCAGAACCTACAACGACAACAGCAGAAGCAGCAAAATTACTTCACGTCATTAAGATGATGCAAGGGACACCACCAGGACTTTTATAATGGCAAATTGATAATAATAAATTAGAAGAAGAAAAAGGAACTGATTATTAGACAGCAAACCAGCCAAAATAAGCCGGCTGAAAGCAGGCATTCTTTCGGGCCAATTCGTCTGCCTCCAATTTCAGCCATTTTGGAGCGGTAAATTGTTTGTATTAGTACTTTTTTGTATTAAATACAGAGAGCATATGTGTCTTGAAAATTAAAAAACCAAAATTCATACGAGTTTGCGTGTTTGCTATTTACCAAATTGGTCAAATAAATTCTAAAAAATATATAATTTTTTTTAATTTTTAAAAATTTTGATTAATCCTGAAAAGACCTTTTTAAAATTTCATAAAATGGGAAAGTATATCTAGTTCGTCTATGTCAAGTCTGTAATTTTATAAAAAAACCACTCCAAAAATCTCAGAGTTCAATGCATTTGGAACTTTTTTTTTGGAAATTTGACAATCCACACTTTTTGTTTATTGTTAGCCTTTTTGATTAGTAAATCAGTTAAGGTTCAAGATAATTGATCGTTTAGTTACTGTAGAAAAAGGATATCCTTTCGGGTGGTTTGTCTCAATAACATTAATCTGTGCACATATATTTCCTGTTGCCAGCACAAATAATAGGTTGGATGGGGGAAGGGAGTGGCCTAGGTGCGTTCAAGAGCCTCTTCAGGTTAGCAAGCCAACAACTACACTGATTTCTCGATCTCTATTTTGAGATGGCTTGATTCCATATTGGGACTAACTATTTATGGTTTATATGCAGAAGTGAGCGTGCAAACGCCACTATCAGACCCAATCTTTATCATCATAATTTAGTACCATATCCTTTGTCTAATTTTATTCACTAAAATTAAGAAAATATTTCATTTTTGTAAGTCGGCAAGTGAAACTCATCAAGGTAACTCTAAATAGAATCAAAAATAAGGTTAAGTTTATCGGTATTATATTTACAATTTTTGTTCAAAAAAGCTAAGACTCATCTTCCTTTCGAGTTTTTCTATCATAAATATTTCCGGTTATTTTTGGTTATAAGGATCCCGCCAAATATTTTTATGGGTATAAATGTAAAAAAAACCCCATTAAAATACTAAAATGAAAGAAATTTTTTCTTGTAATTGCTTTTCAATTGATTATTTCATCAATCTTTCAACTAATTCGGGCTTTCATGTATGGTAAAAAGTTTTAACAAGGAATAAAATATCGGGCGCTACTCGGTTATAACCCCCCCCCCCCAAAGTGCTACTCGGGAATACACCTCCCCCCAATTCTAGGAGCTACTCGGTTATACCCCCCCCCCCCAAAATCAAGATTTTTAGGAATGGTCAAAACTCATTTTTAAGTAATAATTTTGCCATAAAAGGACCAGAAAAGCAATTAGAATAGGGTTCAAGGGCTGTATTGGGAGGGGAAGGGACAAAACAGGGGCCACTTCTATAGTGCCTATAAGTACCAAAGAGTATTAATTCTCTAAGCGTTGAAGTCACTTTCAAACCCAGCCTGTGGTGCACGTAAAAGTATAAGTAACCGAAATGATCGGACCGATCAGCCGGGTAAATCCCGAGGGTTGTCGTTTAACTTTTGGATGGCTGAGCCTCTGGCTCGTAGCCTCAGGCCGGAAAAGGGGAGATCCTTTTCGGCCGAAAAATCAAAGATGTTGAACATAGTTTTGAATACTGGGGCCTACCGCATAAATAACTCTGGTATGCATGTTTTTCATGCATCCAGAGTCACTTTCGAGTGATTTGTGTCTAAGGTATGTGAGTGTGCGCATCTCAACTCCAAGCCCCCAAGCCAGAGTAGGACACAGTAAGACCAGAGTATAACCGAGTAGGTCCGATTTTGGGGGGGGGGGGAGGTATTCCCGAGTGGCTTTTTGGGGGGGGGGTATTACCGAGTAGCGTCAAATATCGGGCGGGGTCCGGATGACCGAAAAGAAACATAATTCCTAATTTGCTCTGCTTTTTCTATATTATCTAGATGAAATGTGCAATAAATATTTGAAAAATCATAAAATTATTAGCTTTTTCAGGTAGACAAATCTAATAAGATAAGTTAAGCTATGCTCAACGCCCAACATTGCAGTCTACCAACTACTACTACTACTGTGGTTGGTATGGCATACCCTGGCTGTATACATCACCTCTACAACACAACCGTCAGTCATTCTACCATTCCATGTCATTGCTTATCTCATAACAACACTTCAGTTATGACACAAAACCACAGTCAGTTTCTTAAATTATGAAAAAAATTATAAAAATATATAAAATGACGAAAAATGTAACATCTTTTACCCAACTTTGATTCCTATTTTTACTTACTTACTCACACCGCTATTTTTAGCCATATTTTATCCATACAGCGAAATCTCAACGGATTTCGATTCAGGCAGACATTTTACCATTAAAAATTTTTTTCAGAAACTTTTTCACTTAAACTCAGGGCTGGCATCTCAAAATTTTCAAAAAAGGACATTTGGGCAAAAAAAGACGTTTTGATCATTTTTGAAGAAAAAAGGGCATTTATCTAGTGCTTATTGCCATTTTGAAGCGAATCTTTTTAAAAAGGACTTCTGGCTTCGCAGCTCTGAAGGTCCACAAAATGTGGTAGAAGGGTGTTTCAAAGTTCTAAAACGCCTCGATACCCACATATCATGGTTTTTCATAGCGCTCATTCCTAAAATTTTTATTGAGTTAAAGAGGTGGGCAGCCAGATTGACATGGGATTTGGGCACGCTCTACAAGAATACGCGCGTAAAAAAATTTATCGAAAACCCCAGGTCACAGTTAGGGTCCCTCCCTTGTTAGTCTAAGTCTCAGTCTAAGGTGTTGACGGAGTGAGACTTAGACAATTTTTCTTCATGTGTTTATATCTTATACGGTTGAAAAACAGCTCTAAAACTTTTCTTAGCATAGCACTTCTTTCTCCACCGACCATCCCTCATATTCGACTGAGACATATAACGTTTTCAGTATGTCTTTCTTAAATTTTTAAAGAGTTCTATGGACACATTTCAATTTAAGTCTAAGTATTAGTCACAGTCTACGCCTAAGTCACAGTCTGTAAACGAGTAATTATGGCTCATAAGTAAAAGGGAGGTTTCAAAAAATTTAAGAATATCGGTGAATTTATTTTACATGAGAAAAAGGTGGAAAAATACAAAGCAGGGGTTGTAGGGTATTTAAACACCTCATTTCAATGGATTGGAGATGATTCAGCAAAAACGAGATTAGGTAACAATTATGTTTCGGCAAGCTTAACTGAGCTATCAGGGCAGGTGTATTGCCTAGCTCAAGAACGCCTGAATTTTTTAATGTTTAGGTGCCAAATCATGCTTACATGTTAGACATGTTCTTAGGTGGCTGTCGACACTTTTTTGCAAAGTGCCGAATCGTTTAAATAATAGTTTTTTGCTGAACCTTTCCTGACCGTTGAAGTTCAGTTAGAATCTTTTTAAAAAAATTAATACGAATTTCTCGGTTTACCGTTCAGGACTAATTATTGTTTGTGTTGGCAAAAGAGTCAAAACAAAAAACATGAATGTATGTGCCGTCTTCTTACAGTCCCGAAAAATTTCTGAAAACAAAATAAATTTATACTCAAACATTTTTTCCAATTTTTATTGCCTCAGAGTTAGAATAAGCATTGGCCTTTAAAAACTGTTTTAATGTGTGTATGTGCCTTCATCCCACATGCTGCAATGGGTCCAAATATTCTAGAGTGTTTGTTTGTCTATTGTCAGTGCGTGTCTGTATGTTTATCTATTTCCATTTTTGTGCGCATGTCTTGACGCCAACTTTTATGAGTTCCCCAGCTCCAAAATATGAAGATGATGTTGACTAAACATTAGTCACCCCTTTTTCCGCAGCTTAAAGCGTCTTCCTACACAAAAAAGTCTACAAAAGTGCTTTATATTTCTTATCATTTTCCGCAAAATAAGTGCTCATTTGTTTTAAACTATTTTTTCTGCAATTAATTTGTAAAGGTTGTAAATATTTTATAAAATGTGAGTCATAATTAAAAAAAGAACCCGTTAAGGTTCATCTTTCCCTCTGAACAGTCTTTGTTTTTTAGACTAAACTAAAACAAAATTAGTGGTAAAAAATTTCATTACTTTTGAATTTTCTAATTTCCAACATCAATTCGCGAAAAAAAAATTGGCATAAACTAATTTGGTTTGCTAAAAACCTGAAATATGTCGATCTCCAAAAGATTTTGAAAAGTGAACAAAACCCTTTCGATCATTTTTTGAAAATTCTTGATCTCTACATTTTGCAAATCATTCAGCAAAGTTAGATAACTTATTTGAAAGCCAAGATCCACGGCTGCACGATAATGCAAAAAAGTTGAAAAATAGTAACAAAAATTTAAACAAAAATCATCTTTTTCATAGGAAGCAGTTTCTCCTGGCATTCTTCAAGTTTTTAGCAAAGCAAATCAGTTTATGGCAAAACCACAGCTCGCTTTGAATTTCTTTTAACATTGTAAAAAAAGAGCAGTGTGAAAAGGAAAACAATGTATGTAGAATGACCTCACGGGAGACTGTTTTTAGCTTCCTCCCTGAAAAATTTCTACGTCTTTGACAGTGGAAGTCGGACATGTAAAACTTGTATGGATACTAACAGCAGCTCACTGATTCTGAGTCTTTAGTTGTAAAGCAAAACAAAAAGGGTTGTGAAAATATGAAAAGTTTACTTAAAAGTAAGGCTACTTATTTTTTATACCGAATTTAGGTCGATTCAATGGTTCTTCTGCATTTTGTAACACCTTCTCTCTGACCTCGATACCCCTTCTTTCTCGAATTTTAGTTAGGCACAGAGCTTAGGCCAGCGTTAGGATGGACTCAAATATGTTTTTCTTTTTTTTTGCAGTTATTTGCGTTTATTTATCTAAAAATGGTTGATTTCTTAATTTTTAAGGTTTTGTTAAATTGTAAGCATTATCTTTTTAAATTTCAATTTAGCAGGCACCTGGACTGAAATGGCATCGTTCAGCCAAGATTCATGTCCCTATTACAACTTGCACCCGCATGCTTTAGCCCACCTTCAAGAGGCCAGACAGTTCGACTTCTATTCGGCTGACTATCAGCCCAACTTCAGCCAAGTGGATCTGCCTGGACCTTGCTACATCCACGCTGCTGCTTGTCCAGACCCTTACCTGCTTTACACCCAATCGGAGGAAAGTAGTTTAGAGCAGTGGAAGAGTGAACCTTTAGATGTGCCCTCTCCCCACAGACTGTCTTCCATGTGCTCCAGTGCCTCTTCCTCCAGTTCTTCCATGAACTCTTGCACTCCACTAGAGGCTGGTATAGTTGGTCAGCATGCATTAGCAGATTCCCCTTCCTCATCATCTGAGATGGATGGAGAAGAGGGACACCAAGAAGTGCTGCTTCCACCTGAAATTTGTGCTAAGGTGAACCTTTAATTAAGACTAAGCGGATCAGATAAAGAATGAACGAAATTAGTGTTCACATACCAGATGAATAACCATAATTAATCCTTGAAATTTGAAAAATCCATGTTAAAATGCTAAAATTTGACAAAATAAAGATTTCAATTCAAAGCACTGCTTCCCAATTATTGAAAACTTTTTACCTTAGTTTCTCCATCCTATTGTCCAAAAGGCTGTAAGTGAAATGCAGCGGTAAAACTGTGAATTTCAACGGTAAATTAATTTTTTTCAACGGTATTTTCAAATTTGCCATAAAACAATGAAATCCAACGGTAAATTGTGAAATTCAGCGGTAAATTTATCGTAATGTCAACTTTACAGTCCGTTGCCTTATTTGTATATCAATATTTGTGAATTGTTCAGGCAGAAATAACTTTAGCACTATTTCAGATGCAATCTCAAGTCGGTCAAAGGGCTCATTTCTATGAGGCAAAGGACTGTAAAGTTGACATTACGATAAATTTACCGCTGAATTTCACAAATTTACCGTTGGATTTCATTGTTTTATGGCAAATTTGAAAATACCGTTGAAAAAAATTAATTTACCGTTGAAATTCACAGTTTTACCGCTGCAATTCAATTTGAGCCTTGTCCAAAAATCACAAATTTTTGATTTCCCTGTTTTTAGATCTTGTTTTTAGAAAGCATTTTTTTGGTGAGAAGTATATTTACCACGAAAACAAGGAAATCAATTTTTTTACAACAACAGGTTGGACCAAAGAATGATGAGAGATATGGACTAAGGCAAAAATATTGAAAATCTCTAAAATTTTCATTTTTTCACTTATTAAATTGAATGCCTGTTGGAAAGTGGAAATTTTTTTGGAACACACTGTAATTACAACTGCCAACACTATTCCGTTGTTTATACTAGTGTAAATTAAGGTATTTTGTCCACCAAGTGCCATCAACCCATCCAGCCATATGAGAACACCAAGAAGGAGTAGATTGGAGTTGAATCACAAAAGAGTGCATCATTGTCGAGAAGCAGGTAGCTTTTTTAGCAGGCATGCTTTGTTTGCCGAAACTTTGGGATTGCGCAAACTTTTTAAAACCTTTTGTTTGTTGAACAAATAGATTAGTTGGGTGTTGATAAAAAAATTCTAATATAGGTGTGGCTATTAGAAATAGATATATTTTCAGTGATTAATCCGTAGCTTGAGGATCGAGTTACTAAAAAAATTATGCTTCAGATGTTGAGGTTGTCCTTGGCATGCATTAGTTAATTCACATTTACACTTCTTAGGCTTTTTTAAGCTCAAAATTTTGGATGTCTAAAAATAATTTGGAAGGTTTATGGTTAGGTTTGTCGAGTAGTCGAAACTTTCGACTAAACCAATCGAAGTAAACCGGAGATGTGATTAGTCAAATTGAACTGATTAATATAAATGAGTTGAGCCGACAAGTTGAAAAATATCGTTTTCAGCTTAAAAATACGAATTACAGGGTGAATCTAAAAATCTCTACCATTTCTTAAAAATGGTGTATGTAACCCCTTGCCCAGGGTTCGTAATCGTCCTTTTCAAAAAGATTTGTCCTTTTTCGGGATCCAAAATCTTTTTTATTTTTAAAGTTTTTAGACAAAATCTTTTTTTTTGCTCCAAAATAGCAATAAGCACTGGATAAAATGACCTTTTTTCTTCAAAAATGGTCAAAATGTCCTTTTTAACCAAAATGTCCTTTTTCGAAATTTCATATTACGAAATCTGCCCTTGCCCCATCGACTTCCCAGGAAAACTGGGAAACCTCGGGAGCTGCCTAAAGTTAATAAAACACAAAAGATTTTATAAACACAGCGTTCACAAAAAAGCAACGAAAATTAAAAAAATAAAACTAAAGATTTTCAAAAAAAGCTAGAAATTTTTTTGGTTCACCCCGTAGACTGATATAATCGAGAACTCCACTTATTTTTCTCCTATGGGCAAAGTTCATAATAAGAGTAGGTTTTTAAAATCAGTTTTAAGTTTAAAATCTTTAAAAAAACCCTTCAAAATGCTGTGTGTAATAAATTTTAAAGTACCTATCATGTTTTTTTATTTTCAGGGCAACAAAGTGTACACCAAATCTTCCCACCTCAAAGCACATCAACGACTGCATAGTGGTGAGTTTATAACCACATCAGTAAAGACAACAAAAATTAACCGTTCATAAAGTATAACCCCTGAGCGGTAAGTCAAAGGCAGGGAACGAAGTTAAGGTCATCCAGTCAAGTATCCCTCTATTGGCGCCTTTGTCGTTTCCCACCAACAAGGGCTCTTCATTAAATGTTTATGTTTCTTTGCTTTAGCAAGGGATTAATGTTGTTGCGGTAGAATGACCCTACAAGTCTCAAAGAAATATCTTCAGTCAGCACCTCAAAAAAGCCGCCAACAGTAGGGTTATTAAGGTTGTAATGTAGAAACAGCTCTCTTATTTCGGAAGTGCCTCCCCCTTCCAATTATAAAAACACTACTAGCGAAGGGAACTCTCTGATTGGGTGCTTGAGAAGAGAAAGAGGATAAGACAGTAGCAGCAGTGGACAAAACAATAAAATCCTTTCTATGAGTCTGTTTGCTAAAAGTAATTTGATAGGGACAGATAAACCACCAATTGTTACTGAAACAAGGACTAAAATATACTCTTTTTTACAGGCGAAAAACCATATTCTTGCATTTGGCCTGGTTGCCAATGGCAGTTTGCTAGAAGTGATGAGTTAACTCGGCACTTGAGAAAACATACTGGCGCTAAACCGTTTCGATGCCCTAACTGTGTGCGATGCTTTGCAAGATCTGATCATTTGCAGGTTGTTTCAAAAAAAAACTCTATCGAATAACAATTGTATAATTTCTAGCTTCACATGAAGCGACACATGCCAAAGACAAGCAAGGCCACAAAAGCGGAAATGCTGAGGGCAGAGATTTCAAGACAAATTACCTTAAGAATTAATAAACTAATTTTGACGTAGATCTATTTTAATTGCTTTTGCAGAATTTTGTTTTCATATGTCAAAACTATTAACAGCGCCCTTACTTAAAATGTTACTTTTTCCTGTCATGAGTTCCTTTTCTTGTTTAGTTGCACATCTTTATTTAATTTGTTTATTGCTTCTCTATTGTTTACCATATTAAATGAAAATACTTTTTTAAGATTTTTTAAATGATAAATGACAGAGAGATCGGCAAGTTAAAGGGCCATTGCCGTCCCCGAAAACGAGAATTTCAAGTGTTTGAATTGGCGCGGGACAGTTCTCTTTCGTCTTTCATTTTACTCTTTTGAGTCATTCGAAGCAAGTCAAAAGAGTACAATGAAAGACGAAAGAGAACTGTCCCGCGCGAATTCAAACATTTGAAATTCTCGTTGTCGGGGACGGCAATGGCCCTTTAAGGCAAGCTTTCTAAGATTAAACCAAAGGTTGAAAAAAGACAGAAAATATTCCTAAGGCCAGAGCAAAGGATGACAGAATCAATCGAGAAGAAAGCCATAGTTTTTAGACCGAAAGCCTAAATGAAAACAAGTTTAATAGTTTCCATTTATAGAATTGACCGACACTTCCCGGTCTTATTGAATGGTTTGAATACTGCAAAGGTGATTGAATCATAAAAAATGAAGAAGAACTTGACTTAATATTCTTCGCGTCTATGTAAATTCTTTAAACAGGCTATGCCAGTTTTACTTTTGAATATTGGGTAAAGAGACGAAACAAATCCCCTTGCTCTTTAAATAGGATATGGATTTTTTTGGTGCAAAAAGATTTCTTTTTGGTGCAAAAAAATTTCTTTTGGTGCAAAAAGATTTTATTTTGGTGCAAAAAGATTTTATTTTGGTGCAAAAAAATTTGGTGCAAATTAGATCTTTTTTGGTGCAAATTGAATCTTTTTGGTGCAAATATAATTTTTTTGGTGCAAAAAGATTTTATTTTGGTGCAAATCGCCGTGGTGCAAATTGAATTTTTTTTGGTGCAAATAATTTTCTTTTGGTGCAAATTGAATTCTTTTTGATGCAAATAGTATTTTTTGGTGCAAATAGAATTCTTTTTGGAACGACCCCCAACTGTCGACCAAACTGACTGTCGACCCCCAACTGTCGACCCTCCCAACTGTCGACCCCAACTGTCGACCATCCCAACTGTCGACCCCAACTGTCGACTTTGAGTAAAATAATTTGTAAAAGTAACTTAACGGGGTCCCAACTGTCGACTGCTGCCTAATTTTACACTTCCTCAAGAATTCAAAAACACTATAAAAACAACAGGCCATCTTTATTTCAACAACAAACTGAAATGAACTGAAGAACAAAAAATAACAATTTTCGCCGAATACTAACATTGGCTGGATTATCTAAATTTCTAAGAGCGTTGTCTTCTTCCTACGAACTTCCTTGGCCACTTTCTCCAAAGCCCTCTTCCTCCTCTTGAGCTGGTTCCGACCGTCCATTGTATCCCATTAGACAGCCAATCTGAACAAGAAATTTGGCAAGTTTTTTTTTATCAAAACCGCCATCATCAGCCTGTCTATCGGCTGACTTTGTTCTCGTTAAATACTACCTTCGGTTCGGTCTTGGTCTCAGTGGATCTTTTGAATTCAGGCAACTTATGAAATTTTGGATCTGGCTTGCATTCTTTCTTCAGTTTGTTTTGGCTGACTTTGTTCTTGTCGACTACCCCTTTCATCAGTTCCTGGAGCATGCCTCTGATCTAAACAAAGCTACGAAACAAAATATACCTCAAAAAATAGGTTGACTAACCCTTTGAGCTAGTTTGTTTGTAGCAGCAACAGCAATGATTTCAGTATATAGTCTGTCACCACTACACTTCTGTAACACCGATATGCAAAGAGCAATTGACTTTCTACAGCCAGATTGTGCTTTAGCAAACACGTTAAGTCCTAAAAAAGAAACTAAACTAACCTGCTCAATAATCTAATGCGTACCTTTGAGACAGAGATGAATAGCCTTTTCCTGAACGGGCCACGGCTTTGTAAGATCCAGTTGACATATTTCGAAAGCTTCAGATAAGGCGGGCCTGTTAGAAACTTTTGCTGCGCGAGTTTCTCGACAAAACACTAAGAAATGAATGTAGGCTTCAAAATACTCGCAAAATACTCGTACCTTTCGACTTTCCAGCTAATTTGACCAAAAATTTCTTTTCTACGCTTACTATAGCCGAGGCCACCAATTCTTGTGTGCCACTTGCCAATTCAGCTTGCATGCTGCGTCTTGATTCGACTCTTTCCACCTTAGTAGATAAATATTTAACGTGATATATTTAAAGTAAGCTCAGAAAAATTAACCTCACTTCGCTTCTTTGGCTGACGAAAATGGTTATAGTTAGGATCTTCATCAATTCAAACATTAGTGGTTCTATTCGCTTTTCGTAGAGGCAGCAGATAGTCCTCGCATGATATCTTTTGCCTTTTCCAGCTGACTCGTAAAGCATTACAGCCATTGCAGCAGTAGTAGACGACTTTGACACCATCAGATTTTATTGTCTTGCTCTTTTTGATCACCCAAGTATAGCAATGTTCTGTATGACCAATACAACTGGTTACAGCCATTTTATTGCTTCCTATTCGCTGGTTGTAAGAAAAGACTATAGCAAGCATCTTAAAACAGGCAAATAAAACGAGCTTGACCGCTTCAAGTTATTTTAAATTACTTTTACAAACCGTTTTACTTAAACTCGAAGGTTAGAGTCGACAGTTGGGGGTCGACAGTTGGGATGGTCGACAGTTGGGGTCGACAGTTGGGAGGGTCGACAGTTGGGGGTCGACAGTCAGTTTGGTCGACAGTTGGGTTTTTACCTTCTTTTTGGTGCAAATCGTATTCTTTCTGGATAATATTTTTTTGCCCGTATAATACTCGTTTTCGCCCATTGCATATTTCTTTTTGCCTGTAGATTTTGAATGGCCGTAGAATATTCGTTTTTGCCCGTAGATTTCTCTTTTTCTATTTTTTTCTACCTGTAGATTTTAAAATTTTGAGGGAATTCAAATTTTATGGTCAGAAAACGACTTGGTTTGCTCAGAATCCAACCCCAGAGTGGCCAAGTTGGTTTTTGGGAGTTTATTAAAGGGGGAGTAAACTTTTTATATACCGAAATGTGGCCAAGAATCTAGGCTTTCGTTTGAGCTATCAAACAAAAGAAAGCTAGTATGAAATTGAAGCTGAATTTTAAAAAACACCCAACGATTTCCGATTCCATGCACTCCCACCCAGGGCTGTCACCAAAATTTTCGATATTGTTCTGCAACTGAAGTTTTTTACAATTTTCATTAAGATAATCGTTCAGAAACAGCAAAGAAGTGGTGTTAATAATTGAAATCTATTTCTCGACAGTTTTCGACCCTAGAAGTCAGTAAAATTAATATAAAAAAATAAAATGTGCGCCTGGCGGAATGAAAACTGTCGATTTAGGGCGGTGCGTATATGAAGTGCAACCACCACCCCCACCCCTCACCCATTAAGTGCTTCTAAATAGTAGAACTCGGATTCTGAGAGATTGAGCCAATCGAGAATGGATTCTGATGCGCGCAATCGAATTTTCGCAATAAGTTTACTCCCCTTTAATAAACTCCCAAAAAACCAACTTGGCCACTCTGGGTTGGATTCTGAGCAAACCAAGTCGTTTTCTGACCATAAAATTTGAATTTCCTCAAAATTTTAAAATCTACAGGTAGAAAAAATAGAAAAAGAGAAATCTACGGGCAAAAACGAATATTCTACGGCCATTCAAAATCTACAGGCAAAAAGAAATATGCAATGGGCGAAAACGAGTATTATACGGGCAAAAAATATATCCAGAAAGAATACGATTTGCACCAAAAAGAATTTAATTTGCACCAAAAGAAAATTATTTGCACCAAAAAAAAATTCAATTTGCACCACGGCGATTTGCACCAAAATAAAATCTTTTTGCACCAAAAAAAATTATATTTGCACCAAAAAAGATTCAATTTGCACCAAAAAGATCTAATTTGCACCAAATTTTTTTTGCACCAAAATAAAATCTTTTTGCACCAAAAAGAAATTTTTTTGCACCATAAAAAATCCATATCCCTTTAAATAGCGTTCTGCGAACACGACATAGAGCGAAGTAAGTAAGGTAGATGTGAGACCTTTTGCAAAAATTAGTCGGTATAGGTTTTTTGTAGATGCGGAAAAGTGTTGGCCGTTTTACAAGGACAAACTAAGTTCAAGGTGCCACCTGCTTAGCAGCACACAAAAAATTCCTTCCACTGAGAGAATTGAGCGATCCATGGATAATTTATTATTATTTATGATACATTTACCACGTGAATGAAAGAGAGATAGCAAAATTACAATATCAGCCACACAAATAACACAACAGAATATATATACACGTGTAAATTCAAATATCTAACTCCGGGAAAAGTATTCACCAACATTGTGATTTGATTGAAGATTTTGAGTGATGAAATCTCTAGGTTCGGGTATTCTCTTGAGCCAGTAGGTTGCTCCTTTCACTGGATTCTGAACTTCATCGGCGTAATAATGGCATAAAGACTCTTTGTACCAGGCACTAACAAATCAAAGAACGCAGCACCATCCTCCACAGCCTATAATACCGTTTGCGGCTTTTGACAGAATATACCAATTTTACCAAAAATTACCTGAACAGAGTGAATATTGCCCTGAAGAGGTCCCAGGACAGCCACTGCTTCATCGGGTTGGTCAGAGACAGAGAGTAGCAAGGAACCTATAAATACACTGTTAACGATATAAAAAAAATAATTGAGAGAGCCAAATTTTTCGGGACAAAGCTTTTGCTGCACGAAAAAGTCGACGCTACTGTCATATACCCCCTCCCCTAAAAAAACTACTGTAATATACCCCAATAATTTTTTCAGGTACCACAAAAATCATAATTTTTTTGAAAAGTGGTTTATATCACAGTAGCGCCAAAAAGTCTTTTTGGTAGCAGAAAAAAGCCTTGCCCAATTTTTCGACAGCGAAACATAGGGTTTACAGAAAAATGTCATTTTATAACATGAGCGTATTCCATCTACTCAGTGCGGGATTAAATTCCATGGTAGAATACACTCCGGAATTCAACTTTACGTTACTTGAAATTGTTTAACCAATTTAACAAAAAAGTGAAAAGTTAGCAAATCACGAAAATTGGAATGCTCACACTAAAATCTTTGTTATCAGTACTTTTTCCAAGACAAAATCCAAATTTTTGTAATTTCTCACTTATATACAAAAACAGGAGGGCATCAAAAACGGAGTGGGCAAAACTTTTTCTTGTCGCCGAAAATATATTTTTTAGCGCGGAAATGCTTTTTTGACTAGAAAAAAGTGTTTTGGCGACAGAAAAGAGATTTTCGACGACAAGAATCAATCCCGTCTGCAAAAAAATCAATCCCGTCTGCAAAAAAAGAATGGTCCTTTAAAAGTGTCACATTTCAGGAAACCTCCTGCACTTCGACCAAGACTTATTACTATCGTATATGATCCTGTTAGAAGATAGCTAGAAAATTAAAGCAAACCTTCACACTTCACAGGCCTCCTCCCTACACATTTGAAATCATTACGCTTCTCATTGACTAGAACGTCTTCATCATTGGGATGCATCCATGAAAAAGAAGAAACCAGAACTGAAACAAAAATTTAGACATTTTTTTAACGAGCATCATCAACGTACTTTTACCACGAATGGCTTTCACAAAGCCAAACATATTAGGATGATTATGCAGAGGAATTTTGTCACCAGCACAGCGGAAGCCAACAATTGATGACTCGTAGTCAGCAGTTTCATGGACAGGAAGGAAGTAAATAGGTGCACGCAGCCGACTTTTGAATGGAACAGGGTCCGGCAAAGTCGCAAATTTGTGAAAGGTACTCTGAGTAACCATGCCAACCAGTGCTTTCAAATCTTGAATGATATTGCTGCCAGAAGACGAGGAGGGATTCAATTTTGCCGTCAAAGGAGCCAATCTCAGCAGAAGTTCTTTCAAGTCAAACATGTTTTTGGTCTAAAAATTAATCATAGATAAATATAATAAGTCAAAATAAAAAATAAAAGCGTATTCCGCATTGTAAAATTAACTTTTGGTGCCAGAAATTCAGAGATTTTATTCACCAAACACAATAAATGCAAAAAATAAATAAAAAGTAAGTGAAGCAGGCTAAAGGCACAACCAACACTTGGGCAACACTCCAAATGTCAAACCATTGTGCTTTCGGTTGTGTTTCGCAATTTTGCCAAACACATCTTCATATTAGATTACAAAAATGGCCGAGAGAACTTGACGGTCATTTTGAGCAACCAGAAAAGAAAGCTTTTTAAATCAAAATACAGTCAAACCTCTATATAACGGCCCCCCCCCTAAAAGTTCGTTCCCACCTTGGGTCCGACACTTTTTTTAGCTCGATTTTCAAAGCTTTTTTAAATTCTGTTTTGACAGTCTGGTCGCAAATATCGCAAGGATTCCGATTTTACCGATCGTTTTTCAATATTTGAATAATTTTACTTTTAAAAAATACAAAACCTCTATATAACGGCCCTCTAATTTTTTTCAGACAATGACTTTTCAGACAATGACTTTTCAACTTCAAGAGCAGTTTTACATGCAAATCGACTACGCTGAACACGAATAGAAAAGTTGCGCTACAACTTATATATTGATTTTGATTAATTTGTCTCAATTTTATGATAAACTATTGCTGTTTTTAGTGCCAAAGTAACTGCAAGATTTTATTTTTTCATGTTCTATTGATCATTTAGCTAGAAGTGATTCGAAGGCAGAGTTCTGGCCATTTTAGTGTCGAAAACAAGGATATTCAGAAACTGGATCTTTGAGGGAAAATCGTAAATTCTTTGTGAAAAAATAATCACTCTGGTGCAAATTTGGGCTCAATAGATAGCTATGATCCAGCTTAATACTTTGAGTGGTTTTACGCTTAGGTGAAATAGAAATTTTGGTGAATACTATCAAAATTTCAGGTGATTGAGGGTGACCAAAAACAGCCTACTTTGAGGAGGGGTTTTCACCATCTCATACCAATTTTTTTCAAGATTTTTTGCACTATCGTGTTCAGCAATAAATTCTGAGTCAATTCGGGCAATTACTACGCTTGGGAGGCGAAGTGTTAAAATGCTCCATTTCTGTAAGACAGATTTTTTCCATAGAATTTCGCAAAGATATAGTCAAAAGAAGTTGGCGAGCTGACTCTGCCAAACGGCAATTAAAATTTCTGTTTGTTTAAACTCTTTGAATTTCGGATGAAATTGGGTAATTTTTTTACCAATCGACAGAGCGATTCTTAGGCAATCCAGAGATATAAAAATATCTATATATGACACACATAAGCATGATTTACAAACGGGCAATACTTTTTTTTGTCACAGATTCACTTTTTTTTTGTACCAGATTCACTTTTTCTGTCACAGATTTCCTCATTTCTGCCACAGATTCGGTTATCGACACGAAATAAACAATTTTTAAAAATTTTTGTGTGAAATTCAGGGTGGGCAAAGACCAGATGGCTGGAGATCCTCTCCGGAATGGCCAAAAGGCCAGAATTATTGGTTTTTTGGGGTTTACTAAAGGGGAGTAAACTTATTGAGAAAAGCCGATTGAGCGGATCAGATTTCGGGTCCGATCGGCTGAATCACTCACAAATCCAGGTTTATGGTGGTTTTGAGCGGTTCAGGGTGGATTTATGAGTGATTTAACCGATCGGACCTGAAATCTGATCCGCTCAATCGGTTTTCTCAAAAAGTTTACTCCCCCTTTAGTAAACCTCCAAAAAACAAATAATTTTGGCCTTTTGGCCATTCCGGAGGGGTCTCCAGCCATCTGGTGTTTGCCCACCCCTGACTTTCACACAAAATTTTTTAAAAATTGTTGATTTCGTGTCGAGAACCGAATCTGTGGCAGAAATGAGGAAATCTGTGACAGAAAGAAGTGAATCTGGTACAGAAAAAAGTGAATCTGGTACAAAAAAAAGTGAATCTGTGACAGAAAAAAGTTTTGCCCGTTACAAACAAGAATACAAAGTTGAGAAAATACATGAAAATGACCAAAAATTAAATCGTGTTCGAATTTCTTGTCTTGACAAGAAAAATGTCGATTTTGCCTTTCGACGTGTTTGAGACGCCCTGCAGGGGGTAAATATAATAAGTAATAAGTAAATGTTGCAGCAGCTTACATTTTATATTGTTTACGTTATAAGCTTCCAACTCGTTTACACTTGAACGTCTTGAGAACCCTGATTGAACCCCCAATATTATTCCAAGTGAAAACCAAAATTCTACGTTACACGTATTTTAATTAAGCAAAGACAGAGATTCGATGATGATAAAGAACAAATGTAAAATTTGAATTAAATATCGCAACTAAATACAATTCTGCCACAAATTTCCATGTTTACAGCAAAAGACCTGTTTGTTCGTCAAAATTTCCTGACAAAATTTGAGACTTCGGGTCAGGAAACTGAGTGCTCCAACTCGTCTTCCCACAACTTTTTGATTCCACGGCTTTTGAGTTTGAATGAACACAGAAGTCCAATACGTTATAGAACCTTGTAATCAATTTTTTGAAAATTTCTTCATCTGCATCATCCAATGAGCTCCTTTCTAGGTCTAAAGCAGGGAATACTGGAAACTCGATTTCAGCTAACATATTGGTGGAAAAATATATTTTCGCTGTCCAAATTCCTGAAATTAGTAAATTTCAGTCATCAACCAAAAAGTTAAAAAACACCAACCCGGCTGATTATTAGTGAAATTTGCTGTTTCAAAGTCAACAAATTGGGAATAGTTAATAGAGTCATATGGCTCTACAATCTGTTCTTGCGTTAACCTCCCAGATGCATCCAATAAGTGCACCACCACTTGTGGACTAGTTGAATTAATGGTCGTCTTTTCTCCACTTTGATGACCTTCCACCCGATCCCAATGCCACAACACAGTCAACTTGCCTCTATTCTGAACATGTTATTGTTAAAAGTGTTTTTTCCAGCTAACTAAAATAAAACTGCTTGCCACATCGACAAGGGCAGTGAAATCGCGAAATATTTCCTCTTTCAGATCCAACCCAGATCCATAGCTGATGTCTTCCAGTTTATAATCAAACCCATGACTATGAATTAGTGGTGATTCTAAGGCAATGCTTCCAGAATTATTCCTTTGCAAAAGAATCTCCATGTACAAGCCACAAGAAAGCTGGAGAACCAGTCCCACCAACACTTCATTGCCAGCAGAGGCTTTGTAAGCAAATATTTCTCGAAGAGATTTATAAAAGCATGTGTTCTTAACTGATTTAGAACCTTCAATAACTTTGCTGAATAGAAGTCGGGCCCAATAAGCGTAAAGATTTTGGTTTGGATGATCTGAAAAAGTAAATAAAGTCTAACATAGATTCTCTTAAGTATTGCGCATATGTTTGGACCCACCCGGTATCAAATTCGTTAGCGTGGCTGCCTTTGGCAGTTATGATATTAATGCAAGGTTGCTATCTTTGCTGATTTATCAGCGAATCGTTGTGTTTTGGTCAAAAATGCTGATAAAAAAAATTTGCTGATTTTTCAGATATTAACTTTTGCTGATGTTTTTCTTGGTATACCAACGACCGGGTACACATTGTGACCGGGACAGTGCCAAATTTCGCCTTGATACCACCTGTTAGCTTTTTTTTTAAAAAATTCGATTTTTCTATTATTTTACGCACTTAGACTTAGGCTTAGGCAAGAGTAGGCCAGCGCTCGTTAGGACGGACTCAAACGTGTGGTTTAAACATACTCTTTTGACTATTACAAAAAAACTGTACCTGGTTGTTGTACCCGGTCATAATGTGTACCCGGTTGAAGGTCAGTCGTTTTGCTTACTGTTCCGATTTTCTGTCTAATTTCAACACTTTATTATATTATAATTATATTTTTGTATTCTTGAAGAAGCTTTTTTCAGAAATCGTTCGTGTTTTCACTCATTTACTCAAATCTGATATATATGACCTTATCCTACTTATAAAAAGTAGGCAGAAAACTTTCGTCGGATCAGGTAGACCGCTTATAGAATACAGTCATGAGAGAAATAAATTGCTGGTTTCAGCCTTAATTGCAAACTAGCGCGCTGGTATGCCCCTTTAAACAAGTTCCGTCAAACTTTTTCGATTGCTTCAGCGTATAGAAGATGGATTCAAGGGATATGAATTGCCTTTTTGTTTTCTGTAAATCACAAATATTTTAGGTATATACTATATAGAGAAAACTAGAATCGGTTAGACTTATCTGACCAAGTACGGTTTTTTTATTTCTCTTGGGTCAGGCTGAACCAAAATGGGGAAAAAGCCATAATCTACTCCTAATAGAGCAATAGCAAAAACTAGCTAATGCCAGAAACAGTCAAATGCATTCTTTAACCAAATTCTAACTTATATTTTTCGTGAACTAAAATGTTTACACGGTGTGTTTCAATAATGAAAACTTGTTATCTGATATCCAAAGTTGTGAATTCTAACATTTTTTAAACAATTTCTTGCATAATTTTACATGATAAACATGATTTTAAAAAATTCGCTGATTTTTCGCGTCATTGGCTGATTTTTTCTAAAAATTTCGCTGATTTTCGGTTCAGCAGATCCGGTAACCCTGTATTGTTTCTTACTTTTCAAAAATAGGATGACATCAAATAATGGCTTTGCTTTTCACATCATTATGTTTTATTTTTCTTAATTTTATATCTAGAATTCCTGTAATTTTATGGAATGATAGAGTGACCAGTATTCACGGCCTCCTTATAATTTTAAATCTTTAGTGCCTTAGAAGACTTGGCAGCAAACAAAATTAATTTTTTGTTTAGTCAAAAAATCACAGCTAAAAAAGTATACGATCTACTGCCTTCAGGGCACGGCGTGTAAACGTCTTTAAGATTAATCTTTATTTCGGGATTCCAAATCTTAGTTTTTAGAATTTAACGCCGAAGTCTTATTTTTTAGCAATAGTAGAGCAATAAGCAATGGATAAAATAACATTTTTTTGCCGAAATACCCTAAATACATTGTACGTGCCTTGCTATAAGATCAATTTGTTTTCAAAGAATTAGAAGTGAAAACCAACCAATGTCCTCCTGCAATCGAAAGAAATTTAACCAAGTGGAATTGAAACTATCAGATGCAGGCAAATCGTGTTTTTTGAACCGAAGTACTTGTCTTTCAGCCGCGGATATGGAATCTATATCTACAAGAGCATCGAATTTTCGGCCGAAGAATTGCGTGCGATCCTGGCACTTCTAAAAATGATTAAAATTCATAAGTCTTAGTTAGCGGCGCTAACTTAGCGTGTATTGCCTAACCTGCACATCAAACCTGCCCTCATTGCTGTGAATAGCTAAAGGAGAGCATCCACACCAGTCTACTATATTCTTGAGGGTGGCACACCTGCAGCCCTGCTTCCGCTTCCAATTGGTCAAACGCAGGTTCTTGTAGATAACCTTGGTGCAGAAGTGACTGTTCAGTGCTAGCTGAAGACACTGTTTTTTGTAAAAATTGTTAAGATTTTAACAAATCACACTGACAGTATGGAAAAATCCCTCCAACGGCAACAGAATAGTGGAAAAAGATATTCGAACTTGTTGGGGCAAAGTTTCATTAGAGATGGAAAATAGAGCCAAATCTCTGTGCACAATAACCCAATCAGAACCGCCATCTAGTCGCATATTGTGAGGGTAGTCCCTTCTGTAAAAAAGAGTCTATTTTTTGGTTACAAAACTAGTGAAAATAGTGAAAAACTAAACAGCTAGAAAAATTGTTAGTCTCATGCTTCTTACCAGGACAGTTTCAGTTTTGCGGAAATTTGAACTTTAGACAGCGAAATGTTTGCATCCCGCGTTAATCGCCTGATAACAAAATTTTAATCACCACAACATGAAGCATTTAAGCTGAAAGAGAAGCTCCCTGATTTCTTTATGGCCTTATCACAATTGTAAGTGTAAGTGTAAATGTTTTTGGCATTGTGAACACCCATTACATTTACACTTACATTTACCCCTTCACAATACGAATGTAAATGTAAATGAAAATTATATGCGAGTATTTTCAGAGAATACTAAAATGTCTTTACTAGTGACGAAGAGTTTAATGCTAGTTATAAAGACTCAAAAAAATTAGTATGTGGGTAAAAAAACTGACTTTTGGAAACAAAAGTGAGGATAATTTAAAAATTTTCATTTACATTTACATCCGTATTGTGAAGGCGTAAGTGTAAATGTAAGTGTGAGTGTAAATGTTTTTGGTATTGTGAAGACCCTTACATTTACACTTACATTTACATTAACATTTACACTTACACTTACAATTGTGATAGAGCCATTAGTGTCGGGACTCGGTCTTTGTGCTCGCAACCACCCAAATTTTTTTAGGGCCAGTCATATGCAGGCTATATTGCAAAATGAGTCTGAGGCATTTCAAAATGGTCGGCGGTTTGCCCAAGCCTAGTTTTTTTTCTAAAAAAACTGCCAAAAATCATTTCCAAGAATTTTTTTATTATTTCAGATGGATTTTTTGACAATTTTAATAACGACAAAACTTTCTGGTCAACCTAATATTAAAACAGATATCAAAATGACTGACTTTGAGCCGATCCGCCACATCCTCTGCTCACATTCCATAAAGTAATAGTTGAAACCTTGTTTTTTCAGAAAATTTGCTGTGTTGTAGCCATGACTGCTCAAAAAATTCATGCCCATATTCCTAAACTATTTGAGGTTAAAGAACGAGACAATAATTTATTCCACTCAACACCTGAACAAATTGTACTCTAGTTCATCAAGGGAAAGGAGGGCATGTCTGCTTCACTCAAGTTAAGCACATAGTCCCAGCTGGTCCAGTGCATAGATTTTGTCTGATTAAAAGTCCATTGAAGCACGCCTAGAAACATATCCAACAAGCTGGAACCACCCCAAATGGTTGATAATCTCTGCTTCGCAACATGGAAATTTTTCGCACCAGCTTTCTCCAAAACTTTCTGCACTTCGACCATTTCTTAAGTTTAAAGCCATGGAAAAAGAAGTCAATAAACAGCTAACCATTGAACATGTACTCTTGGCGAGCATCCACATGCACATAGTACCTTAAATTTGAGAAAATCGACTTTTAAAGGGAGATATTTTTTGTACAGATGGTTGGGTCGGTAGATCATCTTTAACAAGCGCTTCACTTGTCTGGAGTTCCTTCCATTGAGCTGCAACACGAACAGAATGCGTACTGAGTTCAAATTGGCCTCATTACCGCTCTGCACTTGAGCCGGCAAAGGGACAAACTTGGGCATTTGTTTTGGAGTTGCTAAAAAATTAGGGTTTTAAATTACCTCCTACAATGTAAATACCTATAACTCCAGTCGAATAGACGGAGATAGCATTGAATCCACCACAATAGGAAGCACTTAAGTTGGGACACAGATAGGTTTGGCAGTGTTTATTGTCGATTTCCTGGTCTTGTCCGTTTTCTATTGTGTTTCCACAAAAGCATTCAGTGCTGTATTCCAGCCCTAATGCAGGTAATAACATGTGGCTTGAAAAAAAAGGATGATTTAAGCCTACCGGCGTAGACAAAACCGGCTCGAAGACAGGCTTGAACACACTTCTCCATGCTGTTATGCTCCTTGAACTCGTATTTGAAACCATCTAGCAAACGACTGTTAACATCGTCAATGAAACAGCCAATGTGAGAATACACTTTGGAGGGATCTTAAACACTTTTTTGAAAAGTGGAAAGAAGCCAGGAAAAAGAATACCAAAACTAGCAGCACAAGTATTGTTGATTTTTTCAACTGGCCAGCCCAGATTCTCTTTCAGAGAGCAGAGAAATTTGCCAAGTTTCTCACGACACATCTCCGATTTCATTCGATCAAATGCAGAAATAGCAAGTGCATCATTGGTGAAAGTGTTTGAGCACTGATGAACTCTACTACCTTCTGTATTTGGTAAAAGTTTTTGTTGTGTCAGAGAATAGGATTTCTGTAAACAAAGTATGTTGAACCACGAGAAAAGAAAAATTAAAAAGATACCTGATTGACAGTTGGATTAAGGCAATGTAAAATCAAAACAATATTGAAAACGAAAAATGTTGTGGCAACAACGCCCAAAAACACCAGCTTATTTCTATGTAAAGCAAAACTGTACAGCTTGGTAAATAAATCTGTTGCAAACATTCTCTCTCATGACAGCACAAAACTTTTACTAATTGACAAAAACAAGAATCAAAAATGGATTTTTTGTGGTTAGTTTAGCCCTCCCAAAAGAACCGAAATTTTTGCTTCGCTTAAAAATTTGTCTCGCAACGACTTACTTGTTATTTTTTGTAAAAAATAGTATTCTTGAGCAAAGAGCAAAAATCGTTAAAAAATGTATCAAGAAAATGTTGCTCGTTTAGATTCTTTTGTTGCATATTGGCCAAATCTTTTCTAAGTTTTAGAGTTTTTCATAAAAATTAAACGGGCATAGCCGTTAGTGTCAAAGGTTTGAATGCAAGAAGGGCACTTGTTTTAAGAGGCTATTATCTACATTTGAACTTGATTGCTATAATTCAGTTCAATAAATTTATTTTTAAACCCTGCTATAACTTGCAAGCACACCCGAATAGCGCAATTAGATAAAAAAAATTAGCGATTTCGTTAAAAAAAGCAGTGGTGCCGAACTTTATTGCCGGAAATTTTTAGATTGTTTCTTTTCAGCTATTGTTGCTGACTTTCTGAACTAATTATTTTCATTTATTTTTGTGTCTTCTGACAACCTAAACCAGAATCCAGCGATAAAATGTTTCGAACAGAATCAGAATCATCAAGCTAGAAAGAGATTATAACTACTATTTCAAGTTCTCCCCGCACATTCAAACTATTGACACCAACAAATATGCTCTTCTAAATCAGACAGTTTTCAGCTTTGGGAAGTCAGACAAAATGGCAAAAAATATGCTGTACACATTTTACGCAGTCCTGACATTCGGCTCAACCATTATTACTTTCATGGGTTAGTTCGTTAGAGCCATAAATTAAAATTTCAATCAAAAATTAATGTGTTTACTGAGCAGTTTTTAGCCCTATACTACCTGTTAACTGGTCAAGGTGAACGCTTTGACATTGCTTGGTTCCTAACAAGCACATCTCCAAACATGTCAGCCAGTTTTACTGGTTTTTTAATTTACAAGCTTTTTGTTCAGGTGGGCAGGCATGGGAATCGCTGCAAGTCTGTCCCTTTCTGTTATAGGGGCTGGCTGGTAGGTCTTACATTGAACCTATTTATTTACTTTCTCGATTTTAGGGGAATTTTCACCACTGGATCATCCATACTTGGTGGTGGTGTGAAAGCTCCTCGAATAAGGACCAAAAACTTGGTGTCCATTATTTTCTGTGAAGCTGTGGCCATTTTCGGAATTATCATGGCTTTTGTGTTTGCTGGCAAGATGGCGGTATTTTATCATTTTAGACCGAGATTTGGTTTGAAAAAATATAATTGGTTTAGGGCTTTGACCGTAATGACCCCACCGTCCCTTTAAATCAAAGGTCAGACCTGTTGGCTAAAAACCTTGCTGCTGGTTATGCCATTTTCGGAGGTGGGCTCACCGTTGGATTTAGCAATTTGTTCTGTGGTCTGGCAGTAGGTCGGTTATTATTATTATTACTATATTTCGAAGTCATGATTTTCAAAGCATTTCTTTAAGGTATTGTTGGTTCCGGAGCTGCGCTTGCCGATGCGGCCAACCCTGCATTGTTTGTCAAGATTTTAATCATCGAAATTTTCGCCAGCGCGATAGGCCTGTTTGGAATGATCATAGGAATTGTTCAGGTAAATATTATTCCAATTTGCAGCTCTATTGTGATTTAATTTGCTGAGTTGTAGACGAACAAGTTCAGTTTGGGCGCTCACTAATGGACAGCCTGTTTTCTGAGGGAGGTGCAACGCTTTCCTAACCCCATATATGTCTGTCTGATGACACAATTCTATTCGATCATATTTGTGAATATTTAACCCACTGTATACTTTATGTTGGTTGTGAGTTTAATGATAAAGAGATGGTCATACTACTCTGTAATTTTACAGTAATACTCTTATGGAGTATAGTCATTATTTCTCTCACTCCGTCCTCAGTAGACGCAAAAAAGCTCACTTTCACTGCCACACTATTTTCACTCCCACCTGTCCCTAAAACCGAGTAGCTTTAGGGGGGGGGGAGGTGGTAAAAACGAGTAGCGTCGAATATTTCTTTAAGCCATAGAGTTGATTGTTGACACGAATTCAAAAATTTTTGAATAAAATTTGGTCATTTTTTGTGTGAAATTCAAAGTGGGCAAAGACCAGATGGCTTGGAGCCAGGGATGAGAATTTGGTCCTATATAGGACTCTTTAGGACTATTTATGGTCCTTAAAAAGTCCAGAGTTGTTATGGAAAAAAATCCAAAATTTTTACTTAAGACTCTGTTAAAAGACCACGGAAATTTCAAACATTCAAATGCGTGCGGTAAACCACGATAATTGCTTTTTAAGTCCCTCCAAATCGGAGATGGTGGATTTTAGCCTGGATTTTAGGTGGATTTCACGTTCAAGTTTGTTTTTCTACCAATTTTTGTAAACTTTTACCGATATCTTTCCGGAACCGTAAATTTCGATATCTTAGCTATCTTTTAAGCACAAAACCCGAAAATTTAGTAGGCTTCAAAAAGAGTTTTGAGTTCTTCTAAATCGGAGCTGGTGGATTTTAGCCTGGATTTTGGGTGGATTTTCGTGTTCAAGCCTAATTTTCTGCTAATTTTTGTAAACTTATGCCAAATATCTTTCCGGAAGCCTAAATTTCAAGATCTCAGCTCTACTTTCACCACAAGCTCATAAAATTGAGTAGGTTCCAATAAAAGTATTTAATTCCTTCCAAATTAGAAATGGTGGATTTAGCCTGGATTTTAGTGGATTTTAATGCTCGAGCCCGGGAAGGGGGTTCTAGAAAGAGGGTAGCAAGGAAGGTGCTACTCAGTAGGTGGGAAGCAGGAGAGAGATACACAGGAGGAGATTAGCCATGAAGAAAGTAGGCAGAGAGTGAACACCCAAACAACCAAGAGAACGCGTCGATCACATTCAAAGAAAAACTAAAATTAAGCCCAACAATATCCTATGAAAAAACGACCAACGGAAAAATGGACCACGAAAAAATGATCACGGAAAAATGAATGACGGAAAAAATGACTTACACCCAATCGACCATTCTGAACACGAATCCGTCATAAAAAAGCTGTCTAAAATGCAGGATTGTCAGATGGACTTCTAGATCTGAAATTTTCTCTTTAGGATTCTTGTTAAACATGGTCGATTCGCTTGAAAATCTGCTCTTAAAATTCAAAAGACACTGTCAAATTTCAAATTTAAAAAAATCAAAAATTTTAATTTGAATTTTTTTGTCTTGAGTGGAATTTCAGTTTCACAGTGAGTTCCAACCAGTGTTTTCAAAAGTCAAGGTCAAGTTCAAGGTCAAGGTAAAACTTGACTTTAAAACTTCAAGGTCGTTTTTCTCGATTTTTAGTAAGGAAAATGGGTCTGAATTTTTTTTCCTGTCCCTTAAAGTCAAGATTTTGCGCTGAACAAAACGTACTTTTCAGAATAATGATATAATTTTTGCACGATGAGATATAGCCTAAAGTCAAGGTAAAATCACCTTGATTTTAGCAAAAGTCAAGGTCAAGGTAAAATCAAGGTGATTTTACCTTGACTTTAGGCTATATCTCATCGTGCAAAAATTATATCGTTATTCTGAAAAGTACGTTTTGTTCAGCGCAAAATCTTGACTTTAGGGAATAAGAAAAAAAATCAGACCCATTTTCCTTACTAAAAATCGAGAAAAACGACCTTGAAGTTTTAAAGTCAAGTTTTATTTGACCTTGAACTTGACCTTGACTTTTGAAAACACTGGTTCCAACTGAAATAGTGGGTTTAGAAGCAAATTGACTACGCTGAACATGAACATCATTTTCCCCCTCAAATTTGAAACAAATTTGAATTATTCATTTACACCGTCAAATTTACACCAGGGTAAATGAATATTTTGCTCAAATTCAAATTTACGGGGTAAAGAAGGAATTCTAGGGGGCAAATGATGTATTTGACGCGGTAAAATACATACAGTCATAATTATTTTCTATTAATTTTATTATAGAGTATGAGTTTCGAAGACAGTTTTCTTGCTTCGACCTTTGGTAGCGCAAATGATAGTCTTCGGTTTAGTCGTGAGAAAGACTTAAATGAAAACTACAGGCGTATGTTCATTATTAATGATGTCTTTTTTATAACATAGTTGACTTGCTAATAGGTGTTCAACTGCAAGAAAGTCTGGATGAGAGAGAAGCTCAACTTGACTTAAACTTGGATTTCCAACAAAACCGTCAAAGACTTCTTAAAAGGACTCAAATGAATACAGCAATACCTGGATCTTCCTCATTGGTTGATCTCGAAGATCTAACAGATGACACTGATTTGAGTGAGCTCGAAGCAGAGCTCGAGAGCTTGGGCATATTGGTTAAAAGGATAGACGGCGAGAAAATTTTTTATACAGGTAAAAGTTTCAAATACTATTACATTTGCTGTGCAAATTAAATACTGAGGTGATGGAGTGTAATAATTACAAGTCTCAACCTAGAGTGTTAAAAAACGGCTATAAGTGAAATGTACCGCCTAATGTGGGAAATTCGCCTTTTTTGAATTTCAAATAAAAAAAATAGAATTTGGCCGCCTTTTTTTGTAAAATCCTAGATATCGTGATGACGCACAGAAAACTGTCTTTTCGTGTATAGGATTTGGTGTCGAAATGATCGCCAGGCTCTTTTCTATCCAACAAAATCATCAGCGCAAAAAGGTAATATAAACTTAGAGCTAGAATTTGAAAAACCTTCTACGATGTCCAATTCATGAAATCCTAGCCAGGACTACACCAGTACTTTTCGGTAGTATCTTGTAACTGAAATTTTTCACAAATTTAATTATATACTCATTGCAACCATACACTCAAAATATAGCGCTGCTTACTGCCGTCATTCTCAGTTTTTGTTGTATATGTCGTGTGAATTAAAATTTCAAAGAAAGTCAGTTTCAGAATAATACCGAAATCCTACCCCTCAAAAATACTCTTTTGTTCCCTGGTCGAACATTCACTAGCTTGCTTTTATGAAGTGATTTTGAAGTGGAAAAATTTCTATTGGTTCCCTATGAATTCTGACTGTAGAAAGTCACTAAACTCGTAGACAAACAAATAAAATGTATAGAGCTTGACGCTATATAAAACTAAGTACGCATCATTTTGGCTAGTTTCCTTTCATTTTGGTGGTCATTTGCTCAAAATCGCAAATTAGAGGCAGTTGATGACAGCTAGCAGGGCTAGAAATACACGCGGTCGATTGTACGGTGATTTTTAGCCTTAATAGTCAGTATAATTACTAAAAAGTAAATTAAAAACCCCAAGGGACTTGAACTTTCGACAATAGGAGATGCGTATATAAATTCCCCCTTTGAATCATATTATACAATGATTGTAAGGAGGAACCATTTTGGCACTAAGAAATTCTAAAAAAAAATCGGCGCTAGCAGCGAATACCCGCCCTCCCCCACCCCCCCCCCCAAGAATCCGACCTTATAAAGTTGCTGTAACTACCCTTGCAAACAACAAGTTTAGGCTTAGCCCTTAGGCTTGGGGTAGGCCAGCGTACGGAAGTTGTGACTAATGAAGAGTTTGCGCACATTTTCCGGGTCTGGGACATAAATTTGGGTACTTTTTACTAAAGTAAAAAGGTGAAAATCGTTGGGGGGGGTATTCGCTACTAGGGTCAAAAATTCCAATCCTAAACTCCCCAAACATTAACTGCCCGACCTAATTACAGTGCCGATATTAAGGGAAAAGTAAGGCAATCATATAACACATAAATTACAAAAGCACGCAAGATGTGGCCTATGTGGCCCTAGTGCGGTTGCCAAAATTTGCCTTGGTCCCCCTGTTGTTTTGAAGGTGATCATGGTAAAGGTGATTATGTTAACCATAATCACCATGATCACTACAATCACTATATTAATATAACTATAATGAACAGGGGGACCAAGACATATTTCGCAAAAAACAACAGGGGGGACCAAGGCAAATTTTGGCAACCGCTCCTGCACTAGGACCCAAGATCGAAGACTGGAAAAATCCTTTTAACTACAACTTTATTGGAAACAATATTCATCACCACAACAACAGAAAAGTATCTAGTAATGCCTCACAAAATGAATCCTGAGTTTTTCTTAACAAATTCGTCTAGCTGGGCGATATATTGGGGCACTTGCACGATTCTTTCCACGGCAAAAATAACTTCAGCGCCACCGTAGTCAGCCGCATTCCACAAGCCACTCTGATTCATTCGCAAAGCTGTAGGAAGGTTGATATGTCCGTAGGTATTTCCAAACTCCAAGACAGCTGGACCGATCAAATTGCGGCGTTTTGGCGCACATTCAACCCTGAAATAAGTGAACAATAGTTACCTTGTTATTTATCAAGAAAATACCCGAAAACAACAAAGCTGCGCAATTCCCGGCACTGAGATAGGCCTGCAATCGTGTAAGAGGATCGGGAACCGTGGGTTGGCCAATAATAACGAACTGGTTCATCACAGACGGCATTTTCTTTTTTCCAGCAAACTTGAACGCAGTGGCCCCCAGCTTAGACCCTTCATACTATGTCCAACAGTAACCCAGCGGCGAATCACTTCCGAAGCAAGATCGCTAGTCCGACGAGCGTCATTCATCTTGATGTAGATGACAGATTTCTAAATAAATTTCGTTAATTAAGCAAACATTTAAGATCCAAAGCCTTTCAGATCACTACACTAAATGCTTAACTTGATTTGGGGTTGAAAAACAGTCTGATTGCGAATAAAGATAGACGAAAGTTGATGGTTTGAAATTATCAACTTTTGGCAATCATAGTTGTCCAGAAACAATACAATCTCGCTGAGTACTTCAAGTGGTAATTTACAATTCATCTGAATTGAATCTTTGTGAAGTTAAAGAACAAGGAAAGTAAGGTATTTTAATTCGCTCACACCGTCTATATATTTCGCTTGTCATATCAAAGAAAGTGAGGGGTAGACTGTCAGTCAAAAACGCAGAGTCAGAGCTTATTAGAAAAATAATGAAATACCTCATCCATTTCAGCTTGTCAAAGATTTTCTATGGCAAAGAAGCACCTGAAAAAAACAACAATTTCTCTGAGTAAAATCAATAAGAATAATTGTGATAACGAATAAATAACTGACAGCTGAAAGACAATTTTTATAGCTCCCCCCACACTCCGGCGTAACACGTAACACCAAAATTTGGACCTTGCCATATTATTTAGTTTTATTTGTCACAGGTCCATTCTAGGCTCACACTTTTAAGGCAACTTTGTTCGGAGAACCCCAAAAAGCAATTAGAAATGCGTCAAGTACCAAAAATGGCGAGATTCGGGCCCACAATTTCATATGTTACGCGACTCGATGTTACGCGGGTCGTGACTCGCGTAACATCGAGTCGCGTAATGCTAAATCCGATTTGTCACATGGAAATGGCCATAACTTTTTTTTATTATTTCAAAAATATTCTGTTATCATTATATTGTAGCTAAGATTCAGGGCTACAAGATGAGCTATTGATAAGTTAAATGTTGTTAAAAAATTGAGTTAAAAAAAGAAAGACTCCGCCCAAGCATCCGCAGTCGAATTCGAGTTAGGATTCTTATGTTATTAATGTGTAAATCCCCCCTCAAATTTACATTTTTAGTGAAATATTGCAGTAAATTTTGTGGTAATCCGAATTTTATGGTCAAAAAAGACTTGGATTGCTCAGAATTCCACCCTGGAGCGGCCAGAAGCCCTTGAAAGTTGGTTTTTTCGGGATTCACTAAAGGGGGTAAACATTTTGCAAAAATTCGATTGGGCGGATCAGAATTCCAGTCCGATCGGTTACTATAAATGTAAATTTGAGGGGGATTTACACATTTTGTGCGAAATTCAAATTTGAGGGGGTAAAAAATAAATTTGCGGGGATTTACATATTTTGAGGGTGTTTTCGATTTGAGCCATTTTTTTAAATTTCAAATGATTTTTGTCTCGAGCGGAATTTGAAATTTTACAATGATTGTGATAATCAAAGGACAGTTTCTCAAGTAAATCGACCATGCTGAACACGAATCAGGTGTCAGCAGCTCAGGTTTGCTTAGCGAAATCAGAGTTTTGTTTCAGCCTTTTGGAAAATACTTTTAAACGTTTTCTAAACACTCCAAAAGCCTTTTTTTGGCTTACTTTGAAGCATTACCGGTGTAGTTTTTCCTGCTCTGTCGAATGGTATGTACCAACAACTAAAAAATAGCGTTTGTGCCCTTTTTTGGGCTAGGTGAGATTTGTCAAAAACGAAATTTGTCAAAACGAAATTTGTCGAAAACGAAACTTGTCAGAGACAAAATTTTCGTGTAAGGTAGGGGCAAGGTGGTTTGGACAAAACCACCCTGCAATCCAAAAGTCACTTAAAACATGACTTGCACCCATAATATTTCATTTGAATTCGCGCCAAATCTTGGCACGAATACTGTCCACAAGCGCCTCACACGCTTTCACTATTACTTTACCCTCACTTCGCCTAAATAGCGAATACATTATTTGTTTCTGAACATTTCATCCTCTTTCATTTCCAGCTATCAAATTGGGTGTCTGGTGAGAAGTCTCGAGCTTGCACGCAGCACTTCCGCACTTCCGCATTGACGAACGATCTTCGCTTCATCGCTTTCGATTCTTGTCTCTCAGATATGCCGGTCCGCAATCAATCCTCAGGAGCCGTGGTGAGTTAGGTTTAAATTTTACTGCAACCAAGAAGCACCGTATGTACGCGGTGGCTTACAATAAGGACTACGGTCACATCCAGCCGGATCCGAAATGATCCGGAACTATAAGTTCACGTTGAATAAGGGCAAGCCTGAAGGGCACATCCAGACTCAGGTTCCGATAGGGACTTGGGTACCTTTTCAGATCTCTGGCGTATCTCCTCTCATGAGATCCACATTCCTCTGGGTTCAAGACAAAGAGCCGCACACTGGGACAATTGAGGGGTCGGCGGACCTTAAGCGTGAATGGCCTGAAGTCGTCTCCGCTCCGCAAGAAGAAGGGAAGCAAGCGCCATCGTCCAATCCATCCAAGCTCCCAAGTGGTCAGCTCCGCAATCAGTCATTCGTTCAGTCGTTCCATCCAAGGGTCAGCTCAGCCAGTCGTCTCCAGCATCAGTCCAGTCTCCAGCCAAGTGGTCTAAGAAGCCAGTCATTCAAGAAACTCCAGTTGTCAATAGTTCGCCATGTCTATGTGATGCGCATTGTATGTGTGCATTGAATAAAACCCCCTCAACAATGTCTCTAGTGTGGCTCAACGTCTACATATTTTACTCTCGCTTGCAAAGTGTTTTACTGCGTTTTTTTACTGGATATACATATGACAAAGTATTCAAATAGTAAAAGCAAAAAAAATACTGAAACACTTTGCAAACGAGAAAAATTTGTCTTGAAAGTTTCATTTTTGACAAATTTCGCATTGACAAATTTCGTTTTTGACAAATCTCACCTAGCCCTTTTTTGTACATATTTTGGGATGAACAACGTTTTTGTAAAAAAACACAATGGTTTCTGTAAGCCAAAAAATTTCATCCGACTTTCATAAATACCTCAGCGACATGTCATTAGAAAGCTCGTAATCTACGTTTTTTTTGCACATAAAATCAGATTAATCTATTGAAGAAATTGTCATGATCTACCCCTCTGATTTTTGGCGCTACTGTAATATACCCCCCCCCCCCAAAAAAACGCTACTGTAATAAATGCTCTTCGGCGAAAAAACAAAGATGTTCAACATGTTTTTGAATACTGTGGCCTACCGCATAAATAACTCTGGTATGCATGTTTTTCATGCATCCAGAGTCGCTTTCGAGTGATTTGTGTCTAAGGTATGTGGGTGTGCGCATCTCAACTCCAAGCCCCGAAGGGGGCGCAGGGGGCTTGAGAGTTAGAGATGCGCGCACTCACTTACCTTAGACATGATTCCGAGAAGTACTCTTGATTATAAAATGCATATAGAGTCTATTTTTGCCACGGCCCGCATTGAAAAACCTGGCAAAGCAGCAAAAAAAAAAGAAAAAAAACCTGTATTTTCCTTCCCCTCCCAATACAGCCCATAATCCTTTTTAAACTGCTTTTCTGGTCCTTTTATGGCAAAATTATTGCATAAAAATGGTCTTTAGACACTCCCAAAAAAGTCGATTTGGGGGGGGGGGGTTTATGACAGTAGCGTCGATTTTTTCATAGGCAAAAATCGTGACATTGATGGTTATAAGGGCACCGTATTCCCTAGAGTATTTTTTTTCCAATTTTCTTTCAGCATCCTGTTCCCTTGAAATTCTGCACAAGACGCACTCATTGTAACCAACGGCCTTTAGAGTGTTAAAGACAGCACCGAAACCAAAATCAAATCAACGTGTTCAAAAACAAGTTGAAAGAATAATTCAAATGAAACTAAAGTCCGATCAAACAGAGTAAAACAATGCGCAAGATCATGCAGAAAATTTTCGCTTTTCGATTTACTTCAAAAATCGCAACCAAAAAAAAGTTATGGGTCTTTGAATGAATAATTTGGGGGGGGGGGCGTAGGGAGCTTGAGAGTTAGAAACTTAGAGATGAATCCGAGCAAGATTCATAAGATATAAATGCAATAGAATCTTTTTGCCTATCCGTGAGAAAAACAAAAATAAAAATAAGGGTATCAAGGCACTCGTTTTTTTGGGGAAAAAGTCCAATTTTTTGTTTAAAAAAATTCCCAAAAATGTCTTTCCGCGCCCTAAAACATTTTTTAAGAATGTTTAGACCTTAAAACGTAATAATAACATGTTAATTTGCAATTTTAGAGCACTTCATAATTGTGCACTCCAGCCTCTTATATCGAGACTTGACTGTATTTCATCTCGTAAAAAATTCTCGGAAACAGTTGCGAATAGTTGATTAAAATGCTTTTGTGTTGTTTGAAAGTGGCTTGTGTCTTTCGAACTAAAATGCGAACCACACCATCATTTAAAACATTCCTTAAACTATTATTGCAAAAAGGTCTAAGTGAATACTGCATGCATAATTTAGTAGCTTCTTTTTTATTGATTTTTTAATATAAAAATGGTATATAAAATTCACACAACTACTATGCCAATATTTTTTCTCCTGTGCAATGCACTCGAGTAAGGCCATGTCAAAACGAAAAGGCAGACGAAATGCTTTGGATGAGATGATTTGTGCTACTACTTTCCAGAATTTGCTGCCACCCATTCCCCCCTTAATCAGGCTAGTCGAAGTAGGCGAGACAAGGAAAGAGGGCAGTCACAGAGCTAAGGTAACCTACAGCCTATATTTTACAATTTAAATTAATTATACAGTCAATTGTTGCCTCTGTCCGGCCCTATCAGAGATCAGTTAGACAATCAGGGTCTTCGTATTGCCGTGGCACATATCCAATTACGTCGTTTGTTGAGCAGTACTATGTTAAAAACTGTGGTTTCTCTGCCTGCTCCACCACAGCAAAATGGATGGTCTGGCCCGTCTGAAATGTCTGCTTTCCACCCGGTCTCCTGCTCCTCATCCAACCAGGACACTGAGCTTTTAAAACAGTTGCCTTGAATGTCTTCCAGACTCTCAGCGGCTTCTTGGTCATTCTCGACTACGTGGGAAAAATAGTTATGCATTAATATTTTTAGGCTAATTTGTAGTAGTGAACTGTATAAGTTGGTTTAGGTGTATGTCAGAGACAGCTGCTGTGCATCTGGGCCTGTCCCAGGTAGACATGGTGGGTGCCTGTTTAAGCACTGTAGTTCATGTACAGACACAGAAATGGCTTATCTACTGTTAGCTATTGGTGTTAACTCGCACTTGATGGCTGTGCTTGACCCTGAGATCAGATTCACTCTTAGGTTCAAATGTGCCTCGGCAGACGCAATGCAGGCATCACTGTCGATGGTTACAAGGTTAACTAGGTTGTATTTGACTACTTTAATTTCGTACAGCATCACGATTCAGCCCATTCACTTCAATGGTCGCATAGTGGGTTATCTAGCTATTGTCTTTAGATAATTTTCGATCTTAATAATTGGACAGATAGCCAATGATGACTGTCGGTTCATAGGTATATTTTAGTTTATACAGTCGAGTCGCGATATAACGCAACCCCGATATAACGCGACCCTACAAATGATCCCAGCAAAAGGAAGTCAGTCAAATTTTCTTTCGATATAACGCGACCCCTGATATACCGCGATCTTTTTACGGTCCCGAGGGGTCGTGTTATATCGAGACTCGACTGTATAGGTTAATTGTGCTGGATTTGTAGGGTATGGTCAACCCCTGGTGGCTTATGGTCTTAATGAAGTTAGGTTGAGCTCGAGCATGTGGATGTTCCGCACTGACCTGTCCCTAAAAATGGTGTTTGTGGACTCGAGAGTCGCTGCTTTAACAGGTTAGTTGTCACTGTGTGCACTAAAATTGGCTATGGTTGTAGGTTACAGAGCAAGCAGCCTGGTGGACAAGTCTTTGTATGAACTGGTGCATGTGGAGGATATGAGTGTACTCGCAGATGCTCACATCAACGGTAACGATGCATGGGCTGCCCCTCTCCTTCCTACATGTAATTCATTTGGATAGTTCAGTTCTGCGTCAACACCAGTCCATCACTGCCTATTATCGTCTATTAGCCAACTGTGGGGGTTGGCTATGGTGAGAACCAAGTTAAGCATGGTAAGTGGTACTGTAGCAACCCCTAGACTGCACTACAGTCCTCAGCCTCAAATGTTGTTAGGGTGAGCACAGCTGTAAGTGGCGTGCACCAGACTAACTTCCTCTGTGCCTCCATTCAACAGTCACCTGTCCATAGAAAGGAGCGCCCACAGAAGTGCTGGGCGAATACTCCACACACTTTTACAAACAATAGGGGATACATAAACACACTTATTTATTATTATTTTTTAAATTTCATTTATATTAATTCTAAATAATTGACTGGAAATAAAGTGATCTTTTAGCCCGTCTGCTTGACACTGACCAAAAAATCTGAGTGAGCCATAAAAGTTTTTTCGAGCGGGAACTTATGCTCTTGGACTAAAGGGGCTCGCCAGATCAGCTGAGTAAGAAAAGTAGCTTCGGTAGCGCAGTAGATAAGCATTTGTGTTTTAGGGCCCAAAATCGTGCGCAGGTTCGATCCCACATGGTGGCACACTATTATTTTCGCTTGTTTACCGGGGTAATTCGATAGGGGTAATTCGACTTTTTTACGTCCCACTCGAATCAGAGACCCAAATTACCTCTATACATCGGTCAAACAACATAAAATAAATAGTCTGCCACCATGTCGAGCCTGCGCACGATTTTGAGCCATAAAACGCAAATGCTTATCCACTGCGCCAACGAAGCCACTTTTTCCTACTCAGCTGATATGGGGAGCCCCTTTAAGAATTTCATAAGTCGGCGTATTTATGACATTTTCTTTAAAAAGTCATTTCTATTACTGAAAACCTCTTCATGAAAATTTAAAGAGTCAGTGAATTTATTCTAATTTCGATCATTTTCGTTGACGCCAATGGTATTGTTCTTTTAATAATGAATGACATTTTAACATTACTCTAGTTACTCTGGTCATTGGCTGTAAGTATAGTCGGGTCAACTTTTAGGGTCAACTTTTTCTTAAATTCAAAAAATGTCAATATTTATCTTTATTTTTTTATTTTGATATTTATGACCCTCGGGCAACTTTTTAAGCTCTACACAAAAAATATAGGCAGTTATTCCGACTAATTTATAAAAAATTAGACGCAGAAAAATCGGTGAGTAAAAAAAGTTGAGGGGTCAACTGGGGTCAACTTAGGGTCAACTTTGCTAAAATTTTGTAAAGATAGATTTTGAACTTCTGTAAAGGCCATCTTGTAGAGCTCAAAAAGTTGAGGGGGGGTGAAAAATATTAGATTTGGCACTTCCCTTCAAAAATTGATATTTTGGTAATTTTGACAAAAGTTGACCCTAAAAAGTTGAGGGTCAACTCGACTATACTTACAGCCATTGGGTTGAATGAAATATAAAGAAAATTTTTATTTAGTCAAACAATTAAAATAATTAATACAAAAGATGAAGTTCAAAAAAGATTTTTTTATATGAGTTAAGTTAAAAAATTTTGGAAGAAAAATTATTTAGATTTGCTCATTGGGTTTCTGAGGCTCTCCATAGTTAGACATGCCTCCGTCGGCAATTACAATGGAGCCAGTCATAAAAATGCCTCGTAACTAGCAAAAATGCTATAATATTGCCATCTCTCTAGCTTCGCCTAAAAAATTGGGGTCTTAATTTTTTTCATATTTGACATACCAGGGCGTTTCATCGCACATTGCGCTTCCCACGTCTCATGAAACTTAAATTCACAAGTTACAAATCGAAATTAACATTTATTCAAATTTTAGAAGGAAAAAATTGATTGCACAAAATTCTTCATAAATTTATGAAGTTTTTTTAAGTTGCAGGGGCCTGGTCTCTTACATAGTGTCCCTTCGCATATTTCCCTTAGAGCAGGGCTCCAAAACGTCCTTTATTTAAAAATTTGTCCTTCATTTGAGACCCATACCTTTATAATTTTCAAGATTGACGTCAAAATCTTTTTTTCTTCGGTACAGTTGAACCTCGCTATAGTGGCACCCCAAAAGTTCGTACCCGCCTAGGGTCCGACGCTTTTTTAAACCCAATTTTCGAACTATTTTATCGATTCTGTTATGACAGTCTGATCGCAAATATCGTAAGGATTCCGATTTTGCCGATCGTTTTTTGAAAAGAAAACAAAATTTGAGTTAAAAAAGTGAAACCTCGATATAGTGGCACCTGTTTTCAAAAAAGGGGTGCCACTATATCGAGGTTTCACTTTTTTAACTCAAATTTGTTTTCTTTCAAAAAAACGATCGGCAAAATCGGAATCCTTACGATATTTGCGATCAGACTGTCATAACAGAATCGATAAAATATTTCGAAAATTGGGTTTAAAAACTGTCGGACCCTAGGAGGGAACGAACTTTTGGGGTGCCACTATAGCGAGGTTCAACTGTACTTATAAGCACTGATAAATGGCATTTTCCTTTATTAAATGAAAATATCTTTTATTTATAATTTTGAGCTTGGAGCGTTGCCTTAAACCTATTTTGTTGGTTTTCGTAAAATATTTATTATGTGGCTCTCTTCGCAGTTTATTGCACATTATCATACTCCTTGTGTGTTTTTCCTTTCATAGTAGTAGTCCGTAAAGACTGAGCGAAATAACATTTTTATGATATTCGTAGCTTAGTCAACCATGCTGCTTACCTTTGTAGCCCTTCAGAGGTCACTCCACCACGTGGCTTGATATTAGTGTGTATATACCTAAAATGTATAGGTTTTATAGCCAAAGATGCATTTGTTAAGCAGGATTTTTGGTTTTTTTTATTTTTGCAAAAAATTATAGTGTAAGAAAGTTTTCGTACCAGGATTAAATTGTTGATTCGAACTCCATTTCAGCAAACAAGACAGATGCATTGCGACAGTAATGGTCTAAAGCTGCTTTGGAAACGCTATAGTTAATGGCTTCTGGATGCTGAAAACATTGATGCACTTAAAAGCTATTAGTTGACTAGTCAAAACACTAAATATTTTGGAAACGCCAGTTTCAAAATATTTTAATTTTTCATTATTTTTAAAAGTTTCAATGTTTCCAATAGACTTTAAATTAAGCGGGAACACCATTGAAGTTACTGCAGACGTTAGCTGCAGACGCTGGTGCCGAATTTTCTCAAGTTTAGGAACACTACTAAATACCTTATTTCTTCTTCACCAATAAAAAAAGTAAAGTAACTGTAAATGCTAACAAAAATGATTAAGTATCATTTCCAACATTTCGTAGTAAAAGAGCTTTTCCACGCGAATTCGAAATCCAAATTTAGCCTTTTAAATTAAATGAAAACAATATAATTACAGAATTCAAAAAATCATTTCAATTATAGTAAAATAAAAAACACTGTTTTAAAAATTACCGCTTTAACACCATCCACACTGCTGACATTCACAATACTGCCCTTGGTTTTCGCAAGTAAGGCATAGCAAATGCAATCAACTAATGCAACTAAACCAATTTGTCATTAGACCAGCCTGTTGTTGTTATGAAAGCATGAAACCTTTTGAGATTAGTGTCCAGAATGTGTCTAAGCTTTCAATATCCCCTGTGTCCATGCCATCCTCTTCAGCACTGTTGCCAGCATTGTTCACCTGGTTTATTGTGATTCGAATACATTATTTAAAAGTAACCGATGTTTTACCAGGACGTCGATGCCACCAAACGTGTCTACAGTCTTTTGCACTAGTTCATGAAGTGTCTGTTCTTCTTTGACATCACCCAACACTTGACAAATTTTGTTTTCATCAGCAAACTCTCGCAGCTTTTGCACAGTTTCTTCCATGGCTTCCTGATTACGGCCATGCACTGTGACCGAAGCGCCCTCTTGGCGAATCGAAAGCGACTGCTTGACCAATGCCGGAGGTAGACCTATAATAACAATGCTTTGCGCTCCTTTTCTCTCCCCTTTAAATTATTTTGCTAGTCTTTATCCAAAATGTTTGCAAGGACTTTTATTCTGTCGTTCAATTTTAAAAAACTTAAAAATTTTGAACCCTGGTAGCAAGTACTAAGCAAATACAATAAATCTACTGTAAATTGCAAATTATGACATTTATATTTGATTTTTTAAACCACATTATAAAGCTACGAAAAGTTACCCGTAACAATAACAGTTTTCCCTTCAAAACGACGGGTCATTTATGTGATGTACTGAGAACTAAAACTATTTAATTTTTTAATAGTCATAATAACCTAGGTTCTAAAAACTAAAAATTTGATCAATATAATAACTGAAAGAAGGCGAGTTTTCAAACATTATTTAGCAGAACAAAAAACCAAAACATTTTTAGTGTGTTTACCTCATCTGCAAACGTCCAGCCAGAGAAGATGTGGTAAACAAAGACTTAATCTTTAAACTCTAAATGCAATGAATTGCAAAAACAACAAAAATATAGTTTTTAAGAAAATATATATCGTAAATTACTAACCGTTTAATTTATTTTTGTAATCTCTTAAAGGACCCTGTCTCTTCCTGCTCAATGGTCCGCGCCATTCAAAAAATTTTCACTGGTCATTGAACTTCTCTTCGGATTTTTCAACTTGGTTTCTAAGAAAACGAGTTTAAAATTTCAATTTTAGGTTTAGTTGTGTTAGAAACCAAGTTGAAAAATCCGTACAGAACTTCAATGATTAGGGAAAATTTTTTGAATTGGCGCGGGACCATTGATTAGGAAGAGACAGGGTCCTTTAAAGATCAAAAAGTTTTGAGTCGGTCTTGAATTATTTTGTTAAACAAAAAACGCGCTCTATATGTGTTCGAGAGACCACGGTAAAAATTTGCATTGATCCCCTGTTGTTTTTTAGTGATTTTTTAAGCTCAGGCTCAAGCAAGGGTTGGGCGGCGAATGTTAGGACGGCTTTAAATATGAATTTTACTCACAGGTCTATAGCAAGAAATATAAATATATTGGATCAAATAACATCAAACAAATAAACTAATTCTACATATTAGTGTGAATTGCAAGATTTTATATGAAACATAAATATTTTTTCTTAAGTCTACATATAGTCCTTGCTGGCTAGCAGACAATTTCTAATATTTTGAAAATATATTTTTTGTTAGCTTTAGTTTTGTGTTAGGTTTTCATGAAAAGATTCTTTAGAAATAAATAAATGCACTAGATTGAGATGCGCTTCGGCAACAAAAGTGATTTCTTCTTATATAGCTTATAGTTGATGGGACATGAAAGTAGTTTTTATTTAGACATAATAATAGGGATATAAGTAAACACTTCGTGTTTAAAGTAGTCTTAGAGGCTTCGAAGAAGCCTCTAAGACAGGTGACAGGTATTTTGGTAACGGGTATTTAGTAACGGGTATTTTCGGTACGCAACCCACCTTGAGCATTGAGAATACAATGGGTGAAATCGTGGTTAAGTATATCAAACACGATTACCCACATGATTTACAAATAATAGCATGTCTTATTTTAAATTTTAATTTTTTTCAGGATCCAGGTGGATATCCACGTGTTTCGGTAGTACTCTTTTCAATTATTGGGATTTTGGTGGGTAAAATTGCACTTTCGGTACTATCAGAGAGGATTCCCCACACGGTTTTGACTATGACAGGGCATTTTTTCTGATTATATCAAAAATTTTATTTTCAGATTTTCGAGGTGGATATCCATCTGTTAAAGTGGTACCTAGCCCAGGTTGTGGATTTCGGTGGGGAATATCGTGAATTCGGTTTTGACAAACCAAAACCAGAATTTTACAAATAATAGCATGGTTTGTTTTTCATTTTGACAAAAAAAATTTTTCAGGGCTACCAGGTGGTTAGCCCTCTGGTGAGATGGTACTCAGCCTGGATTTTAGGGTTTTGATGTCGAAAATCGACGATTTAGTTTTAAAAACCCGATTTTCACACGATTTAACATATGACAGGATTGTTTGCTTTTTCACTTAACAAAGTTCTCTTTTTCAGGTTATCCAGCTGGATATGCAGCTCACAACTAAAACAATCAGATGCAGTTAGGTAACAGACTGTGGAGGCGTGTACATTAATCATGGAAATAACCAAAAAAAAAGATTGCTAAACGGAAAAACGCCGCAAAAGTTCTAAAGATATTAGAAAATGTCGTGCGACAAATTCTGAAATATAAGAATTTGTCTGGTAGCCGTAATCTCTGTTATAAATTGCATTTTAAAAATACATTGGCATTTTGACGTAAAATAAAGTAGGGACACAAATTCATTGTTATAGGGGGAGGGGAGGGTGGTGTGTCTAGTTTGGTTGTGTTTGGTACATTTATAAACCTTTTTTACAATTTCCGATCTAGCAATGGGTCGGCAACCAGACAAAGCAACATCAAAACTATTTTGTCGCGCGACAATGCAACAAAAGTGTTGCATTGTCGTATGCTTTTCGTCGTGCGACAAAATACCGAAAAATGTTTTTGTCGCGCGACGAAATAATAAACAAACGTTTTTTGTCGACCTATTTGAAAATTAGACCAGGGCTTGAAATGAATTAATGCCACTAGATGCCCTTTTTTGAGGTAGATATCTATTGCAGGCAGCTACCAGGTGGTTCTCTTACCGACCTGAAGCTTACTGGTCGTGTTTAATCCTAGTTTATGGGTTTTTTCATAAAAAAAAAATAATGCCTGCTACCACCAGGATTCAAAACCTGTAACCTCAAAATTTTGCGGGTCAATTTACCAGCAGGTCAATTTACCGCTGGTCAATTTACCGCCGCCCATGATTTGCACACTCCCCCCTTTAACAACCCCATTCAATTTTTGCAGAAATGACAGAATTCATCGACATTCTTGGCTTCTTCAATCGCACTGAATTGCTGGAAATGAGTTTTGTCTGCAGAAAATTTAACTTCTTAATCACCAATTTCTTCATCCACAAGCCCTACAAACTCTATCACAAAATATATATCAACAATGACCATATTGAGTTACACAACAAACTGTTTCACGCCAGTTGTGTGGATGAGGCTCTGGACACCCTGAGCCCCAATTCATTCGGTTTCAAATTACCTACTTTGGCTCCTTCAACAATTTATTCCCGCCCTCGAACAGCACCGAGACACTCTTAAGCATCTTTGGTCCGACCAGCTGGTGCAGCTGACCAGCTTCGATTTTGTTGTGAAGGCTGCTTTTCTGAAGACCTACTTGGATAAATGCTCGGCCTTGCACATATGTTATTGGCGAGACTATATCAGCATAGGGGAGTTATAAGTTCTCTCTTCCACTAGCCTCATTAAAACCCATTTGAAATCGCCATCTAAAAACTTTTTTTAATAAAGTAAGTTATTACAAAACAATTGCACTAGGTTTAATGAACCACAGGGAAACAAGAGGCTGAAGCATTTTTTGGACAACCGTAAACTAATTGTTGTTTTAGCCAACATTGAAGAAGCAATGCGCGTCCTATGGAACAATGAACTCGTATTGCAGAACAAAAAATCAGTTTCCAATTTGACGAATCCCTCCCAACTACAAAATTGTTGAATGGAATTAAAAATGTAAGTAACTATTAATGAGGAGAGAGGGACCAAAATATTAAATGACCATGGTTTTTGCGCGCAGCGGCACACGCAAAATTGAATTGGCGGTGGGACACTTCTCTTTCGTCTATCAGTGTACTCTTTCGAGTCATTCGAAACGACTCGAAAGAGTACACTGGTAGATGAAAGAGAAGTGTCCACCGCCAATTCAAATTTTGCGTGTGCCGCTGCGCGCAAAAACCATGATCCTTTAAAGAATGAAGCTGGTGAGGATTTAAAAAGTGGCGTTTTTTGGCCCAAAATGATGCCTCAGTTCGATCCACTTGGCAGCACGCTATTTTTTGTATTGTTTGATCAGTTCTTGGGATAATTCGACTTTTTCGAAGCCAGAATCGGAATCATCGACCCAAATTACCCCTAGAACTGGCCAAACAAGCCGAAAAAAAGTGCCACCATGTGGGATCAAACCTGCGGCATCATTTTGGGCCAAAAAAACGACTTTAATGCCCTCAAATAACACCCCCTCAAATGACCCCCCCCCTTGAAATAACGCATCAAAAACGCAAACGCACTCACGGCTTTTTATGCCGTTTACTTTAGCTTTTGAAAAAAAAATCTTTTTGCGGGAAAATGAAAACTCTTCATTTTAACTAGACAAAAGTGTTTCGGACTTTGTCGCTAGTTTAATAAAATCTGGTTGTTTTTTGTGTTGTGCGCTGGTTTTTTACTTTTTGCGCACAGATCGCAGCTCACATACACTCATTCAAAAGAGCAGATTCAGGCGGTCTTTTTGACATAATGCATGCATACATGCAGTTTGCTGACAATTGATTTCTGCCGCTTGGGAGATTCTTTAAATTTCGTGAAATGGTCATGAATTTAAAAGCGGTTATAAGGTCACTTCATGACTAGCCTACTGGAATAAACAAAAGTTACGATCCGACTTTTCCGTGTTAATAACGAAAATAAAAAAAGGAAGTTGGTTAAAAAGCTTCCCAAAATTTAGCGTCATGGATATTCTTACAAAAAAACTATATGTAGATTGACACGGTGAAACTGTTTCAGATGCTGACCACCCGAACACAAGCCATCCACCACAAATGCACAATCACAATTTGGGTCAACCAAAACATGGAGAACCCATTTACTGATCTCTTCCAGTTGACAAACAAGTTGACCAAAGAACATTTTCAACTCTTTTACAGGCACCATGAAGACGCGCGAGTTAATGTTCTTACTATTGAAAAGAATTAAAGACTTCTCTTGCTTTTGATGTCAAATGTTTCTAATTAATAATAAACTTTAAATTATTTTGTTGCAAAGTTTCCGGATACATCTAAATTCTTGCTTCCATTCTTACAAGGGAACCCCCGAAATGTAAAATTCGATACGCAAATTCTGAAAATGCCATCTTGTAGAGCGTCGATTTACTATAGCTAGCCGCGACGGTTTTTTTCCCACAGAAATTAAAAGTGGAAACTAAGAGCCTCAGAAACGTGAAAAAAGTGCCAAATTTGACTTAGTCCATTGTTATTTTTGACGACGGAATATGTTTACCGATTCAATGCACTTTAAAACTTTTTATTTCATCAAATAATTCCCCATTTAACACGCGAGGACACTCGACACAGTGTGCTTGATACAAAAGAACCCTCAAAATACCCGCAGCGAAGAACACATATTTTATTGCAGTCACATTTCGACTAAAACAACAGGAGGACCAAGGCAAATTTCCGGCACTTTTCTCCGAGGCTCTCAGTTTCCACTTTTTATTTCTGTGGGGAAAAAAACCCTCACGGCTAGCTGTAGTAAATCGACTTTGCTCTACAAGATGGCATTATCAGAAGTTGCGTATCGAATTTTACAGTTCGGGGGTTCCTTTGTTAGATAGGACCAAAAATACTTGCATAGATGAAGATCCATAAGAACACAATCTATAAGGACGTACTGTTGTTACATATAGGTCAAATTACGACTATTTCTACAAGATCTACACGTGTAGCGCAGTGGATTAGCTTCCCACTTTTTACGTTACAACAATTGGCGCAGTCGGCAGGATTCGAACCTGCGCGGGCAAAGCCCAATTGATTTCGAGCCCTGCGAACGGTTTCCACAGTCCTTTGGATTGAACGTGTGTTTTGTATATTGACTACTCTTTCGGCGGCCATCTCTGTTTCTCTAAAATATAATTTCTTCCTTGTGTCTCTTATCTAAGTGTGGGGGTGTAGTGGCAATGTGACCTTTGAATGGTTATTTGTCCTGCCACGATATATGGTGCAGTTGACTCGTCTGTTCTGTATAGTTAAGTTATCGTATATTTATTGTCGTGTTGTAATTGTTGTGTTGTTATAAAGTTATATAGTTTACTTCGTGTTCCGCGTCTGCCATATTCATACAACGATACAACACGTACTATCTGCTCGGGACTCGCCCCGAGCAATACAAAATAGTTAACAAGACCATGCCTGACCCATAGTTTCATCTCAATCATAAGTAAGCATCAGTATCGAAAAAAATTAGGTGCCCCAAGCATTCGGATGTGCCGCCAGCGCCTCGTATTCAAATTCTTGTGTCCAGTGCCGATAAGAAAAATTGTCGGCTGTGCCAAAAAAAACTTTGATGATCGCGCCCTGCAAAAACGAATCAAATCCAAATTAACAGAGTGGTCCGAGAACTTCGACGATTTTGAAGCGGCTGTAACTTTTGTGTTTTCGAACATTTCAACGAATTCTATTTCTTATCTGATAGAGGACGGTATGAAATTTCATTCGGTAGCCCGCACGCCACGTTATCAAACTTAAGTTCAAGCAAGGGTTGGGCGGCGAATGTTAGGACGGCTTTAAATATGGGTTTCACTCACAGGCCTATAGCAAGAAATATAAATATATTGGATCAAATAACATCAAACAAATAAACTAATTCTACATATTAGTGGCAATTGCAGGATTTTATATGAAACATAAATATTTTTTTTAAGTCTACATATAGTCCTTGCCATAGAACTTTTGCCTTGGATAATCGCCGGGGTATGGAAAATTTTGGAAAAATTGGGCGCCGGCGCTCGGTTTTTTTTGCGAACGGCTCTTTTTCGGCTCTTTTTTTGAAAACTGTGTAGTCGGGCGCCGGCGCCTCTTTTTATAGTGGGTTTTTATAACTTTTCTTATTATAGAGATGGCCTTTTTTGTTGTTCCCGAACGGTGTTTGTACTGATCCTTTCAGCTTTTTTTAGCGTTTATGACCCATACAGCGTCAGTTCTTCTAAACTTCATATTATAAGTTGAAATAGCGATAGGATTGTAATATAAAATGAAAATAAATGAGAAATTTGCATAGCTACTTTCTCTGTGTAAGCTACTCGGCGCCCGGTACCAAGGCATATTTTTTGGGCTACTCGAACGCATATATAGCCCAAAAATGAAACAAATATATAAATAGAGTTAAAGAAGAAAAAAAACAAAAATGAAAAAACTCCCTAATTTTTTATCTACACGAAGATTTGAAACGCACATAATATTTTTAACCTCCGATAATATAAGCAATGGTTGGAAAGCTCTATGTTTGTACTAATGAGAGCAGGGCCGCAAGTTGCGGCCCGCAACTTCAACTTTTTCAGGGGGAGGGGTGACATTGAGGCCAGTATGAAGGTAATTTTTCGGACACCTCTTGAAGTGACTAGAATTTTGTACCCAAAGGGGGCGTGTAATTACCCGTAGATAATTAAGATAATTAATGTTAAGATAATTAATGTATGTTATTGTCAATTATTGGATGTAAATTCAAAATAAAATATCTATATCTATATCATTGTAGCCGTTATTAGTGTGCTGGTCGCCAAACATTCCCCTAGACCTTTTTTGTCAGCTACACGGAAAACCGTATCTCGCGAGCAGAACCAGGTAATCTAGCTGAGCTGAAGCGCCGAATTCAATATGAGTGAAGGAAGATCTTCAGAAATCAAAAAAATAATTACTTTTTTACCCCGTCAAATATGAATTCTGAGCAAAATATTTATTTAGCCCGTCAAATTTTTCAAAATTTTGTTAAAAGAATTATTTTGCTCAAAAATTTGATAATTTGACGGGTAAAAATATTTACAGTCAACTCTTCTATTAGTGTAGACTTAAGACCGACTATTTTGATTTTTTTTCATAGAAAACTCTTTGTAAAGCACCATCCCATTAAGGGCCGCAATTTGGGGGGGGGGGAGTGTGGGTCATACGGGTAATTACACTCCCCCTTTGGGTACAAAATTCTAGTCACTTCAAGAGGTGTCCGAAAAATTGGGCGGCGGTGAATTCATCCTCAACCAATTCATCCTCGGTGAATTCATCCTCGGTGAATTCATCCTCTAGCGAATTCATCCTCCGGTGAATTCATCCTCGGTGAATTCATCCTCCTTTTTGTCTTGACAGGAAATATAGTCATTATATTTTTAAACCTTAGCGAAAAAAGTTCGTTCACCCCAAATGGTCCAAACCATCCGAAACCACCCCAAACCACTCAAAATCACCCTGAACACCCCAAGTAGTCCCAAACAATCCGAAACCACTCAAAACCACCTTAAACACCCCCAATTAAAACCCCATTTTTAATGGGGTAAAAAGTAAGGTATGCAGCCAGGTGGATTCGAACCAGCCACTTCTACATCACCTCTGAGGATCCATGCACCAGTGTTTTCAAAAATCACAGTCACACTCCCACTCACCCCACAGTGAGGGTCACACCTCACTTCACACTCACAGTCACACTAAAAATCACACTCACACTTGATGTGAGTGCGATTTTAGATTTTTGTGGTGTGAGTGTGAGATGTGACTGTGATTTTTGAAAACACTGCCATGCACCCAACCAAGTGGTCGACCAGTTGGATCAAATTTCAAACATCTTTTTTCACTAATTTTGAATAATTAAAATTTTGTGAAATTAGAAACCCATTAAAAATGGGGTAAAAAATGAGGTATGCAGCCAGGTGGGTTCGAACCACCAACCTCTACATCACCCCTGAGAATCCATGCACCAAACCAAGTGGTCGACCACTTGGATCAAAAATTTTTTCACGTTTTCAGGTTCCAAAACAATTTTTCTGGAATAATTCGAGAATGCTGAAGATGGTTTGACAGTGGTAAAATCACGTTTTATCTAGAAATTTTTGAGTTATTGCTAACGATTGATTTTGATAAATCAATCGTTAGCGATAACTCAAAAATTTCTCGATAAAACGTGATTTTACCACTGTCAAACCATCTTCAGCATGCTCAAATTAGTGTAGAAAACATGTTTTGGAACCCGAAACGTAAAAAAAATTTTGATCCAAGTGGTTGACATCCTGGTCTAAATTGGGGAGGGGTTGCCGTCACCGAGGCTACTGGTTTGAGTCCCACTATGTGTAAACTTTTTTTTACTTCCATTTTTAAGCCATCCAGGTGAACACGCACCTGACCAGCAGTTACCTACCCAGGAATTAGGGTTAGGGTGGAACAATTCTTGGGCCCTGGTTTCGTCCCGATATCAATGAGGGTGCTTTCTAAGGCTGCCCGATATCAATGAGGGTGCTCTCTTACTATATAAGGATTAGGTCTTTAAACATATTCTGCTCAAGACAAGAAGGAGGATGAATTCACCGAGGATGAATTCGTTAGAGGATGAATTCACCGGAGGATGAATTCACCGAGGATGAATTCACCGAGGATGAATCGGTTGAGGATGAATTCACCTAGAGCCCGAAAAATTACCCCCATATTGGCTTTGGTGTCACCCCTCCCCCCTGAGAAAGTTGAAGTTGCGGGCCGCAACTTGCGGCCTTGCTCCCATTAGTACAAACTTCTCATTAGTGTACATCTGAGGCCAGTTCCTTGGATGTACTCTAATGAGAGAGTTGACTGTACAGCTTTTTTTTCACAGTCACACCTCAAAATAAGATCTCTCTCTCAAGTTCGACCTCCTGCTTTTAAAATATTTTGTCTTATTTATGCAAAAAGAGAATAAGTTGAGGGTAAGTTTCACGCGCTCTTGAAACATCAAAAGCGATCTGTATGCATTTTTGTACAACATAATTTGTGTGTTAGTTGCAAGAGTCTTGTAAGTTGCAATTTGGTGTAATAGTACTAGTAACAGTAGTTTTTGAGTTAGGCAAACAAAAATATCTTACTTCTTTTTGCTACTACTGTTTGCAGTGCTCTTAGCTGCTGCTGCTTCCAGCCTGCTAGCAAATGAGTGAAGAGTTATGCTCCCACACACTTTTGTTTTACAACTTTGTTCTCTAGGCAAATCCCGATTGTTTGCTAGCTGGATCAGCTAAGATCTCGGATATTGATTTCTGTGGATAAACACTCCTGAACTAATGCTGCTTCCCAGCACTTTAGTGGGACAGGCAGGTCTCTTTCCCCCCAGTTCTCGCTCTCTGCAAGCTTCACTGCTTCTTTGGGGTGCTAAATGACACATCCAATCAATTTTTTTGTTTCTTCATCAGATAAGGAGCCTAGTTTTCAATTGACCTTTGCGTTTTTTTTACTTTTGTTGAACACTAGTTTTATCCGCTTCTAATACTACGCTTTTTGCTGAAGTTTTTTAAAAGTAAAAATTGTTTCCATTAATCAAAGTAGCATACTAGATTACAATGCAATTTGTTATATGTTGATAACAGGTGTAAAAATGGAAGTTATCTGTTTACACTTAAATATTTTTATTCCACAAGAAAAGCGATCAAAAATGGAAAGAAGAATTTCAACAAATTTTTGCTATTAAATCTAAAACTTTATTGTTTTTTTGTTTTCGTTACTAATATTGTGAACTAATTGAGATGTTTTTGATGTCTTTACATACCGCATTTCCTCTAATTAGGCCCCCCCCCCTAATAAAGCGGCCTCCTCAAATAAGCCGGTCCCCACGAGGCAGTTCGAAAAATAAATCGGCCGGCCGCCTTATTAGAGGAAATACGGTAGCAAATGTTAATAAACAAAAATACTGCAGCTCTAACTTCGACTTGTTCACGAAGTCAGAGTTAGAGTTGGAGTATTAGCGTTTTTCGAAAAACCTTTTTATTTTTTCAAGCTGTAAGATTTATCAGGCTCATAGTTGCAAGGAGCCGCCACTAATAGCTCATAGCCAAGCGAAATAGACCAATTTTTGGATAAAAAGGTGTCGACCAATCCGAGATGCTCCAACTCTGACTTCGTGAACACGTTGGAGCTGGAGTAAATTGTGTTCACGATGCAAAACTCCAACTCCGACTCCAACTCCGGGTTTCTGAACGAGCCATAAGATTCTTACCCTAATATGCTTTTGAAGTCATTTTGTATGTGTTTCTAGATTTTTGAAGCATGGAAATTCTATTGTCATAATATTTTATTCGCTCTAACAGATTTATTCCAAATTCGTCTAGCCATAAAGATATGCCTTTCAAAACACCCCTGGGCGAAAGAGCTGAAAATCGCATTGCCCCTAACTTTATTAGGGTACTTTTACACCTTTTGATCTTAAACATTGTAATTTTGCGTTGATTAAGCCACTGCAAGACAAACGCGTGATTGTAAGTCAGAAGGTGGTGCTGGAGTGTCAAATCGAAGGTCATCCAGATCCTGTGATCAAATGGCTCAAAGATGGCCAGAATGTCACTCAATGCCCTGACTATGAGGTCAGTTTTAGTAGATTAATTTGCAAGAGAAAATATCGCGATAGAAGACTGGTTGAGCATTACTTTGGTATTCTTCACTGAATCCAATATATTTATTTTTTAAAAGATGTGGTCATATCTATGCATATATTGATTTGCTTTTTCTAATCAGCCATCTACCTTTTTTAGTCATCTCCTGTAGAATAAACAAGAAAAATTCGATTTAGCTATTTTTTGGAGTGACGTCGAAAAAGCCACCATTTTGGATTATTAGAGGTACGGGAAATTAGAGTAACAGGATTATATGTCTCTTATATATAAAGTCGATCAGAGGCGTAACCAGAATTCTTTTAACGGGAGGCGGTCTAAAGCACCTTGTAAGGTCATTTTACCTACACCTTTTTCGACTTTTACACTGTTATTAATCTAAAATTTTTAACAAAAAAAATTAGAGGGCTGAAACCAGTGATATAAATCTTAGAATTTCGGCACCGCCACTAGCTCAAGGCACTGACTTCGAAAAATTCGGCCCCGGCAGCAGCTCAGGGCACCGACCGAAAATTTTCGGCACCAGCTCACGGCACGGTGCGGTGCCGTAAGATGCCTGGTGCCGGTGCCGCATCGATGTAATTTCCATTTACTAGCATTGCGGCACCAGCACCGATTTACGGCACCTACTTTGAAAAATCGTCACCGGCACCAGCTCATGGCACCGACCCTGAAAATTTCGGCACCGGCTCACGGCACCAACTCCAAAAATATTGGCACCAGCTCGTGGCACGGTGTGGTGCCGTGAGCTGCCGGTGCCGGCGCTGCACCGGTGCCACTTATAACACTGGCTGAAGGCTGTTAAGATTCACCCTGAGTATTTATCTATAAAGTCGTCCGTTATAGAAAAAATACGCCCGTTATACAAGTAAAGGTTGTTTTTTCCAGACGTATAGATAGAAAAAATGATAATGGGAAGATTCGCGAGACAAACTTTCTACCAAAATCAGAACTGTTTTATTTACAATTTTGTATATGATTTCTACGTTTAGAAAAAGACAGCTTTTTATCCTCATAAGTAATCATTGGATACTTATAGCAAGATTTCTTTCTTTTTTAATTTTCGATTCAATAGGGGATACCCAGAAAAATTGTTGCGCCATTTTTTTAAATAAATTTCGATCTCGTAATTGTTGGCGGTAAAAACTAAACAATTGTATGTTACACTTGTTCGTAATTATTTTTTCGTTAATTAGTTTTTAAATGTACTTGTATTGACAGTTGTTGGAAGATAAAAAGCGGCATTGCCTTCTGATCAACTCAGCCCAAGGCTCTGACTGTGGTCGGTTTACGGTACAGGCCATGAATGCAGCTGGAATTCGCCAATCCACGTGCATGCTAATTGTAGCTCCCGCACCTACTCCTGTGCCTGGAGGAGCCATCAGCATTGCGTTGGTTTTACCAAACTAAACCTACTTGTCAGTACAATCCAACCTAATTTTTTAGGAGTTCACCTGGACCACCCCAAACCCCAGTTGGCCCTTCAGCCCCCTACTTCCTTAAAGAACTGAAACATCAGCCCTTAAGAGCGGGAGCTCTGATGGTTTTGGAGGGTAGGGTGGTGGGCTTACCCATACCTCAAATAGAATGGCTCAAGAATGGTCAGAAACTAGATAATTACAGGTGAGCTAATCAATTATTCAGCCTGAACTACTATAGAGAACCTATTCCAATACTTTTACGTTTAATAGCAGAATAGAGCTTGGAATAAGCGCATTATGTCCCTGTTTGCCTATCCATAGCTCTCATTCATAAATAATGAGACAGAAAAATTCGAGGATGAGAACTCAAAAAGCTTTGTTTTTCGTGTGATATTTTATTTATTTCACTTTAGACAATCCATATAATATTATTTTCTAGATAAAATTTTTTTCAAATTTATTTAAAATTCATTTTGCTGGACAGACATAACGTAGACCAGGCCAAAAAATTAGCGGGCCAAGCCGGCCAGGTTGGCCTGAGTAAAATTCAATCTATTTGTTGATATATGGCTTTTTGAAAATCATCAATTTCTTTAAAAAATGACCAAAATCCAAGCTTTCCTAATTTTTTCAGATTTTGGCCATTTTTAAAGAAATTGATTATTTTCAAAAAAAACCATATCTCAACACTCATATTTTTTTTTAACTTTCTGTGAAGTAGGTTTTGTAGATTTCGAGCTGCACTACAAGATAGCACTAAGCTGTTGTTAAAATTGTTTACGTAATGCTTATTAACAACCCCCTGAGCTGCCTAAGTTCATTGACCTATTTGCACCCTTTTTATTTAAGATCAAAAAATGGTTAATAGCTCATTTTGTAAGGCAAGAAAAGTTCTTTCTAATGGTATATTGAATTATCGAAAATGTCTGAAATTTAGTCAATAAAAAGTGGTTTTCAAAAAGGCCAGATAATTATGCATCAACTCAATAAAATCTTGTAAAAACACGACAATCAATGCATCCGTTGCAGACCAAGCTTTCGAAATACCATAAATATTGCCGATTCCTTTTTCACCTTTTTTCTTCGAGATTAGAAAAATTCAGAGATATTTCTCACAAAAAACGTCTGCATCAATTGAGCATCGACGTTTCAAAAGTCACAGGAATTCTTCATTTAGAACCATCAGCTTGTTTTAGGATAAAAACAGAGTATGATGCTCAATCGGGCATCTGTCTATTGACCATTCCTCAGTTGTTCAAGGAAGACTTGGAGAGTACACTTGCCAGGCTAGTAACACCAATGGAACCACTGCCTCATCTGCTTATGTAACTTATATAAACAACCTAATTATCTCAAAAAGACAGCTTATTCAGATAATGCCTCGAGAGCAGTATGACAAGTGGTTCTCCGAGGAGCAGCACCAAGTCACTCAGGAGCGCAAACAGAAACTAATAGCCAAAAACCAGGAGCAACAGCAGCCTGGACAAAAGAGACAGGCACAGCCAGCCCCATCACAGCAGCCTGTGGGTGGCAGGACCACGACACCACAATACATACAACGTCAACTTCAACCATCTTCGCCCTACAACAACAAAGATATTTGGGTGGTAGCAGTGCATTGCTTTCACCTCTTAATCTCTCTGACAGTGAAAATAATGTAGGTTTTTTAGAAAAAGATGCATAGGTCGAAAAGATGAGACAATTCAATTTAAATTGTCATTTTGGCTTCATATAGGCATTCAACTTGAATTATATCAATTGACAATATTCTTTTCTACGCAACTTTTTTTAGTTCCAAAAACTAGTTTTACAAGTTAGGAAGAATTTATTCACGAATTTATTTATGAATTAAGAATTCTATTAATAAATGTCCCCAAAATAGGAATTTTCGGCCTCTATATGATAATTGGGGGTTTTTTGCCTTGGTCTCCCTCTTCTTTTTAAAGACTTTTTAGTCATTAGGATTAGGCAAGGATAGGATAGCGTATGTCAGGACAGACTCAAACGTACTTTAGACTCATGTTTGAGTCCGTCCTAACATACGCTGACCTACCCTTGTCTAAGCTTAAGCCTAAAAATCACAATAAAAGACAACAGGCGGACCAAGCCAAACCTCTCCCCCTCTCCCCATTATCATATAGGGCCAAATTTTGTTTTAAATGAAATCTTGTTTACTTCAAGGCCGAAAATTAAAACTGAAAAACAAGTTTACTGCTGGCCATTCTCTTCGGGTCATCAGACACAAAGTCAGGATTTCGGGTATCGGGCAGATTCTAGGTGTACGAAAATTTCTAGTACACGACAAGTCGGCCCATTAAAGTTTTCGATTTATGCGTTCTAAAAAAAAGTGTTTTGGCAGTTCTTTGTATCGTCATTTTATCTTTCGGTGCTGCCGCATCATCAGTGGCTTATGTAGGACGAATGATCTTCCACCAGCCGCAAGTCGGTCATCCTGTTGGCAGTTTGTAATTTTTTTCTGAATGAGGGAGATTTTAATTTCGGAAAATATCAATTATACAATCTCAATCATAATAAAATGATTTATTCGTGTTTTATCCTTTGATTTGCAGAACTGGCCAGAAAGTGAGCCAGAAGGTGACTCAAACACACCCCGTCGCCATCAACCTCCACTTCCTATAGCACCTATCTTCCGAAGTGGACTAAGAGGTCTTCGGTTGACAGAGGGCACTGATGCCATACTCCAATGCAGTGTAGTGGGTGTGCCCAAGCCTAAGGTTAAAACAACCATATTGCTAAAAAAATACCGAATTTGTATTTTAAGATCACTTGGCTCAAAAACAACCAAGCTCTAGACATCTCCACTAAAAACCCCGAGTGCTAGCTCAATACTCGGGTGCTTTGGCTATTCTTAAAATATCAATGATGACACCTGAAGATAGTGGAGAATACACAATTCTAGCTGAAAATGCTTCTGGAAAGGTTGACAATTTTTTATTTATTCAAAAAGTCAAAAAAATTTGTTTTTGTATTTTTTCAAATTTTCAAAGTTTTTTTTCTTTTTCACAGAACTGGTTTGCTGCCGTATTTTCTTTATTAAACACCCATGGGGGATTATTTTTCAACCCCTAAAAATCAGAAAAATGCGAGACCGATTTCGAGATCTTTGGGTACTCAACCAAAATCTGAAAAGTGGAATTAGGAGTGCTCGTGCTAATCAATAAAACGCAAAAAACAGATTTGTAAAATGTTTGCTCTAGGCTGAGATATAAGGTCCATATGTGGGGGATTATTAGAGAGTGGGGGATATATAGAGAAAATACGGTATTTGAATAAAAAGTCTGGAAAAAATATGTAAACCCTTTTTCTACAGCTAATTTAAGCTAATCAAATTTGATATTTTTTCAGTTGATTTAGCCGAAACCTCGGGGAGTACCGATTAAATCAAAAAATCATGAAAATTATTTTCCAATTACGGCTTTATTTTATTCGCTTATTAGAGATAATACGGTATGTGAATTCTTACTAAGTTAGCTACGAAAACGATAATCAGCTTAACAAAAAAGTAGATCAGATTAAGTGGACAAATAAAATATTTATATTCCAAAAATACTTTTCATTTCAAGCTCCATTTACTTTGTTCCCCAAATTTTCACTTCTAATCATCCAATAATCCCTGGTCTTGGCTCTAGCTTGATTGGTTGATTAATTAGTGTTGGATGAAGGAAACTAAAACTCTTGATTTTTTTCGACTTTTATGTGAGTGCAAATGGTTCAGCAGATAATGAGAGTAATTGCCAGTTTCCGGTGTGTCTGCCTTGGGAGACTAGGACTTCTGGTGCTTTTCTTTATGTCTAGCTATATTGGCTTAGCAGTGTTGGATTAAGTCTTTTGGGGATTGGAATCAAAAGGCAAAGATAGTGGGCAGACATCGTCAGCTTGTGGGGCTAGAGAAAAGTGGAGGTTTTGGAGGTGTAGAATAAGGAACACTTTCACACCTAACCATTTGATGAGCTGGAAGAATATATCCCTCAATCATTTTGTTTATTGGAGCTAGTGTGGTATATAAAAAATTAAACAAATTATTCGTTCCTGGTTTTTGACATGGTCATTCATCAAAATAAAGAGTGAAAAACAGCTGCAAATAAAAAAAGAATTTTTTTGCAAAATTAATTACTCACCGATACAACTAATTCGATTTGGCTAGAGAGAAAAATAATAGACCGGGTATATTAATAGAAGGAATGGGAAAAATTCTGCTGGAGTTTCCATTTTTTCCATTTCCATTTTTGCAAGAACGTCAAAAATAAAATTTGTGTGGAATTTTCTGGTGCGGAATTTCGCCATGCCTAATGGAAATTTAAATGTATTTTATTCATTCATTGACTTATTTTACTAACAACGGAACCGTTCGAACTGTCCCCCACCTAACTTTAATCTGATGCGTTCATCTCGTAGCCCATGGTCGATTTACTTAATGCAGGAAAGTCCTGGCGGCGGACAGAGACAAAAATTTTGAGTTCTAGGTCAAAGAAAGTCGAAAAACCCTCCGAAAACGCTAATTTTACATACTTCTGCACCCCGATGATTAGTTTTTTTGTCAATCATGTGGCCAATCTGATCATTATGACCTAATGTTACTTTTTGATTTCGCGTCGAACAGTGATATTTTTAGAAATTATTTGAAAGTTTTTCGAAATCGAAAATTTTGCGATCCATGCCATGTACCATGAAAATTTCGATTTTCAGAAAAAAATTCAAATAATTTCTGAAAACATCACTGTTAGACGTAGAATCAAAAAGTAGTATAAGGTCATAATTATCAGATTTGCAACTTGATTGACAAAAAACTGAGCATTGGGATACATGAGTATCCAAAATTAGCGTTTGGGGGGGGGGGAGGGGGCGGTGTTTTCGACTTTCTTTGAACTAGAAATCAAAATTTGTCTCTGTCCGCCGCCAGGACTTTTCCTGCACTAAGTAATCGACCATGGGCTACAAAATGAACGCATCAGATTAAAGTTAGGCGGGGGGACTGTTCGAACGGTTTCCTTGTAAGTTCCCTAAGCCCTGTACCGTAAATGCTCTATTAAGTAGCCACTCTCTAATAACTACCCACCCCTCACTTTTTTACTAGGATTTTAGAGTTAGAGACGTTTTGATTAGCAATTTCAAGATTTTTTAGGACTTGAAAAATAACTGCCATAGGTGCTTAATAGCACAATGCTTTAAACGCCATGAGCCCGAAAAATTTCTGAACTAAAATCAATGAGAATTTTAAATAAGGCATCAGTGAAAGAAAAAATAGAGTGTATTTAGAGCTACTACTGAAAACAAATTGAAAATGCAAACTTATACTTTAAATATTAAAAAATTTCATACTTCTGCAAAACTCCAAATCTTTTTTCAATTATTTCAAATCGGAAATTGATCAATCCAAATTCAACGAGGAACTCTTGACTTGTTCTCCTACTGTATTATTATATGGTCGGTGTTGGTATGTGCTGCTGCTAGTGGTGCTAATAAATCCTCAGAGGCCATCCATCAACTCTTTCATCTTCCGCCAATTAACTTGCTGCCCGATGGGGCAATCAAGGTGGGAGAATAACAACAACCAAAGCTTGCAAGCTGCATCTTTCACTAACTGAGCCATACATCCAGCCAAATCAATCAATACTTATATCTCTACTAATACTATGTTCAGCAAATCTCAGTTTTCCGGCTTTGTAGACCCTCTTGAGATTGATTTTGGAGGAGTTAAACCAGGCGTATCTCTAAACCAATCCACAAAAAGAACAAACAACAAAATAACAGAGAGTCTTCAAGCCTTGCTGCTTTCACTTCTCTGCCTAGTCTAAACTTTTGTTTTGCCCTGGAGGGCCTTATCTTGGTGTAAAGAAAGCAGCAGAGAAACAGAAATCTCCAATCAACAAGGTGTTCTTTTGTGTCCAGCTTGGACAGCTACTCCCACCCACTTTTTAAAGCGAGGCAAAAGTTCCAGAAGATTGGGCCTAAAATCGATGCAGTTATTTCAAATAGCTGAATTGTTTTAAAATGTTCTGCAAAATGGGGATGTCTCATGAACGTTTGGGCTGCTCTAAATAGAAAGGTCGCAATTCAAGTAAAATTGTTCTGACCTTTGATTTTTTCCAGCCAAAAAAAGCTGGAATTTTGGTACTTTTGTCGTTGACACCCCACACAATTTTTTGTTGTTTGAATTGGTGCCACTACCAACCGTATCAAAAACTTGGGTTAGACCCGAAAAAACAAGAATGTGGCAAGCACCGCTAAGTTTTCCATAGTATATTTCATATTTTGTTTTGTAAAAATAAAAAAATCAAAGGTGGGGTGTCAACGACAAAAGTACCAAAAAAAATACTAGGGCCATTACTTTTGTTTTTAGACCGTGCTGAAATTTTTAGATGCAACATTTTTTAATAAGCGGAAGAACACCTAAACTTATATTTATTCTACTGCAAATTTTTTTAGAGTTGATATCTCCGATTATTTTATTTTCCATGTTTTACTTGATATAAATCTATCTGTGACAATAATATTTTAAAATATTACTTGTAGAATCTAGACCAGTGTTTTTGAGCTTGAAAAATTAAATTTTCTGAATTCATCATTCAGTTTTTTGTTCTTTTCGACTTTATTACACTTCATGGTATAAAGTTTGCAATTTATGATTTTAGACTTGCATTATGTCTTTCTATGTTTAGCATCATTGGATTTATGTTTGAAATATAACATTCGCCGGGATAACTTGCCGCTGCTAAATTTTAACGGTTTACTTGAATTTATGCTATTTCTAGAACGATTTAATTTTTTCCTTAATTAATATTTAAATTACCATATTCACTTTATTAACTTTCCTTCTCAAAATTGACAAAATTTAACTTACATGAATTTCTCAAAGGTTATTTGAAAAACATACTTTGTTGATTAACCCGGCGTTGCGATATAAACAAAAGTTTTGCAAAACTTAGAATCCGATTAGTAACATCTGTATTAGAATTGCAATATTTTTTAAAAATGTTAAGAAAGACACTCGCAAAATATTTATTTTTCATTTATTTCTATGGCACCTCAATCTTCAGGAAATTTTCCAAGAAATTCAGCAGTTGTGATACAGTCAACCCTCGATTCAGCGTCACTCCCCCTTCTCAAGTTCGTTCCCACATAGGATACGACACTTTTTTACCCTAATTTTTGAAAACCTTTTGCCAGTTGTCTTCGGTCAGTCTAGTCGCAAGTATTGCAAACATTTTAAGTTTGCCGATCTTATTTGTGAATGACAAAAGTTTTGCCAAAAAGACCCGCGGGTACTCGATTTAACGTCACCCTTTTTCAAAATAGGGTGACGCTAAATAGATTAGCGGGTATTTTCGGCAATTTTTTTTTCATCCACAAAGACGATCGGCAAAATTAGAATCCTTGCGATATTTGCGACTAGACTGACCGAAGACAGCTGGCAAAAGGTTTTAAATATTAGGGTAAAAAAGTTGGGGTAAAAAACGAACTTGAGGGGGTGACGTTAAATAGAGGCTGACTGTATTGGAGGTTGTTAATGTACAGAGGTTATACAGTTTTTATCAACTTTTTGCAAGCGATATTCTTAATCCATCAGTAAAATCTTATTTACTTCCCAGCCTAAGCTTGAGCACTTGTTTTTCTAAGCTGTTTTTTATTTCCGTTGAAGCAGTAAAAAGAGGCTGTTGATGGGTGTTCGTTTTTGAGGCAATATATTGGTGATAAGAAATCTCAACTGACGCATATCTCCTACACCCACTCTCCTTGCTTAAACACTTGCATCCCCCATCGCACGCATATTTATTTACTTGCTTGTTCCAACAGGAATTTTGTTTGTGCATTGACTCATATCTGTTTTTATGGTTCCTTGGTGCTGATTAAATGTGCTTAATTCGGACATTGATTTGTGCTTATAATGATTCTTTGACCAATGGGTCTTGCAAATGTTTTTGCGAGCTAAGTAATTTGATCTGCCAAACGACTTAAGCCTGTTTTCAATTTGTATAAAGTAGTGGTGTAATGCGTAGTCATCTATGTGGGAACTTAGAACTTAAACTGTAGTAAATTAAGAAACAACGATTATAAGTCAATTTGTTGTAAGATATTGGCTTGTCAAAACAAAAATGAAAAAATGATAATAACACAAGATCTCAAAAAATATAAAAAGACACACATTTTTATTGGAAAGTTACAATAAATAGAAATAGTAAAAAATATATATTTATTCCATGCATATTATTTTCACATTTTGACCTGTCAATTTCATTTCATTTTTTACAATATAATTGTTTGTCGAATTTAAGGCGCAAAACTCAGCCCGAATCGAGGTCTACCCGCTTAATTTAACCCCTGTGAACGCCTCCTCCCTTCAAAGAAGAGTAGAGGCAGCAGTAGAACGAGAGACTACTACAAGCCAGTCTCTAAAAAGTGTTCACGCACCTAATCCACAGGCTTATTCACAACAGTCCCAAACACAGGCTCAACAACAAGAGTTGTGCCGTAGAGAACAGGATCATCAACAAAGTCATCAGCTACAACTCCAAAAAGAGCGACAAAAACAGCTCTATTTACAGCAACAACAACAACAACAGCAACAGGAACAACAAAAAGGGTACAACAGCAAGAGAAAGAAGAACAAAGAAGGCAGGAACTTCAAAGACAACAGGAACACCAGCGAGGAATACTTCTAAGACAGCAAGAAGAACAGAGAAGATTCCAACTAGAACAGCAACAACGAAGACTTCTTGAAGAGCAAAACCAAAGATTGCTCCAAGAGAATCAGAGAAGAAATCAAGAGTTAGAGCAACAGCGCATCAGGCAAGCAGAAAGAGAAAAGCAACTCTATCTGCAGCAACAACAACACGACAGAGCAAGAGAAGCCAGTCGAGTTGTTCAAGTACAACAGCAACAGCATTGGCAACAGCAACCGGCGGTGATCAACACTAGAAATACCTATGTAAGTGAAAAAATTAAACAAAATGGACAATTTGAGCAATATAACGAAAATCACACCCCAAACATATTTTACCGAATTTATGCTTTCACCCTTGAAATTTTGGAAAGCTGATAAGCTTAACTGCTTTATACTTTTTTTCTTTTTGCTTCTTTCTTCCTAAATCACAGATTCCTAACAAAATTTTAATTCATTAAAGAAAGGGCCACCTGTTTTGAATCGTCCCCCGCCAATGCAATTTTTTTTGCCTAATAATTCAACTTCTGTACGGATTTTTCAACTTGGTTTCTAACAAGGCCTAAAATTTAATTTTAGGTATGGTTTTGTTAGAAATCAAGTTAAAAAATCGGTACAGAAGTACAATAATTGGGAATTTTGTCGAATCGGCGGGACAAACGTTGTCGGAGACGGCAATGGCCCTTTAAAAGGATTTTTAAAAAGTTAGTGACAAAGGATTCCGAATGAAATGTCATTTTTGAAAAATTAATTCTCTTTATTAATTCCCATATCAGCGCGTTTTAAAAAGAAAAGGTGGGGAGAAAAAGGGACCACCAGATTTTTTGAAACGTTTTATTTCCACTCATTTTGCGTCAAATCTAATTTTTATAACCTTATATTACTTTTAAAAACTAGACAGAAAATTTAAAAAATCTAAACGAAAACGCATGTAAAATTTTTTATCAAGAAAGAAAACAACCCCTGGTCTGCATTTTCTCCTTGTAACGCCCTGGTATACCGCTTTAAAGACTTTTCTCTTAAAAACAAAATTCGAAAAATAAAAAGGCAAGATTTAAGGAAAATGAGAAATCTTTTTAAAAAAGATCCCCGGTCAAACGTTTAAGAAAAAACTTGAGGCTGCTTATAAGTGTACAAAAGATTTCAAGGAGGGGAAAAGCCATTTAGATTTAAAAAAGTGGCTTCGGTGGCGCAGTGCGTAAGCGTTCGGGTTTTAGTCCAAAATCACGCACAGGTTCGATCCCGCATGCGTCCACTTCACTTTTTTCGGATTGTTTGACCAGTTCTAGGGGTAATTTGGGTCGCTGATTCCGAATCTAGCACTAAAAAAAGTCGAATTACCTCTAAAATCAGTCAAACAAGCCAAAAAAATAGCGTGCCACTACGCGGATCGAATGCACAATACCATTTTGGGCCAAAAAACAAATCGCTTACGCACTGCGCCACCGAGGTCACTTTTTAAGCTGAAAGGACCATAGTTTATGAGCGCAGCGGCATGCGCAAAATTGAATTGGCGGGGACAGTTCTCTTTCGTCTCTCACTATACTCTAATGAGTCATTTCGAACGACTCCAAAGAGTATAGTAAGAGACGAAAGAGAAGTGTCCCCACCAATTCAAATTTCGCGCACGCCGCTGCGCGCAAAAATTTTGGTCCTTTAAATGGCTTTTCCCCCTCCTTTAAATCTTTCGTACACTTCTAAGCCGCCCCAAGTTTTTTACCTCCTTTCCCCCACCTTTAATAATAATGTTTTAATGAAAATCCGAACTTTCGGTTTTTTAGCAGTAGTAATTTGTGAAAAAAATAAGATCAATCAACTTTTAGCCTAGTGAATCATTTTCCGAGCAACAGCAAACATCCTACTTTCATTCACCAAGGAAAGAGGTATATTGAGAATACCTTAAGATTAAAATGAATGCAAATTATTTTTCAGAACGTGTTCGACGACCTCAAAGAGTATCTGTTTGAGGCAGAAGACAATTACGTTCATCCCTACAGGAAGCTACAAAGCGATCAAGTCCAGTACTACTTGCTTCAGCAGCAGCAACAGAAACAACTGAGAGAACAGAGAATGGCTCCCCCACCAGTAACTGCTCGACAACAACAACCAGTCCAACAGGTAGCACACACTCAATAGAAATTATCAAATCCAGTCCACTAGCCAACTAAATCTCCGTAAAGCACTACGCGCAAAATTTTTGCCGTTATTACAGTCAACCAAAACACTCCATGTTCATCATATTCCTTTTTGCCGAATTGTCCTCTAAAGTAGCTTTTTGTCCTTTCGCCTCCAAATGTACCCCTTTGTCCCTTTTAAAATAATATAAGCCAATTTTCCTTTCTTAAAAACTCGCGATACTCGGTTCTAACCGTGTGCTTCAATTTATGGTCTTTTATATTATTCTACGACTATACCGATTCTTTTTAATAAAAATGTGCTGTTTTTGGTCTTTATGCGACTACACTATGGCTGTCATAATAATCTATCCAGTTTTAGGGTAGTATCGCAAATGTGTATTTAAAACACAAAAAATTCATTTAAATAATTTTGAAACAATAAGGAAAAAGTTATTTTGGGGAGGGGGAATAAGGCAAAAATGGATTTTTTGCAAAAAAAACACAACAGGGGGGACCAAGACATATTTTTACGACGTCGGCATGAACACATATAGAGCCAATAAGGCATAAATTTGATTTTGAGATACGGAAAATCTATCCATTCTATTAGATTCAGCTCTTAAAACAGGATTTAACTCATTCGCATCATATGTTAAATAATTTTGAGAAAATCGAGATAAAAGGTGATTACAGTTTAAGAAATACCACAACTCTTATCTTTCACATTTGTTCGTACACCTAGTTTTTTGTTACTTATGAACAAAAATATATAGTAAGCGAATGAGTGGCGATAAAGGGTTCTTTTTCTAGAAGCTTTTTAGGGTTCAGGATTAGTGAGATGGTTGCGTCACAAAGTTATGGTCACTTAAATAATTTTTAATAATTTTGATTTTATTGATTAATCAATTTTAATTTTTAGAACCAAGGCAAAGCCAACGGTGTGGCTCCTCAACAGCGAGGAGTTCCACAGCCTACTCAAAAACCAGGAAATGCCCCAGCAGGAGGTCCTGTCAAGCCTCCACAGTACACCCAAATGCCCCAGTCACAAGCAGTCAAACAGGGCGAAAAAGCAGGTAAAATAACAAAATATTTTTGTTTGAAGAGGAAACGTAGTGAGTCATATTATTTCGCAAAACTTGCTGAAAAAGCGTTTCATCTTTAAAAACAAATGGTTTTATAGTATTTGTTGCCAAAGCCACAGGCCAACCAGTGCCTACGTTGGAATGGTTATCTGCAGATGGAAAACCACTACCCAACAACCCGAAAAAGTTCCAGATTCAGTCGTCTACCCCTGGTCAATCCCAGCTGACCATTTCGCAAGTCACTGAAAAAGATCTGGGTTAGCTACTTTTTAATTTAAAAGTTCCAAAAATTAATAAATCCAAATAGGAACATACATGTGCGTTGCCAGCAACCCAGGTGGCTCTTTCCAAGCCCAATTTTCATTGCAGTTCCCAAAAGTTTCTTCTAATGGTTAGTTTTTTTATTGAATCAGCCAATCAAAACTCAAAGTTTTTTGACCATTTCGCGCGATTTAATTTTTTTTGGAGCGAAAAATTTAGACGTAAAGTATATAAGACACATCAAAACTGAAAAATAACAAAAAAACTAAAGTCCCGTTTAAGACAAATTGATTTTAACATCAGTTGAAAATTTCGGTTTTGAAAAGGGCGACACCATCCAAACTTTTATATATTTTTTACTGAAAGTTGTTCAATTTCAGCCCAAAGTAAAACTACCAGTAGGTTTTTGTTATTAAAAATTTCAAATTGGTGGAGTTTATAAAAATATTTTTATGCATTTAAAATTTCAGGCCAAACCAAATCAGATATACCAGAGAAAAGACAGAGATACCAAACCCAGAACCAGATGCCAGGGAGAAAATCACCCTCAAGAAAGTAGATCGATACAAGCAACTGTAATAAAATTTTTAGCTCTTCTTTTGTAAAGTGCATACATTGCAGACACAGTGCTAAACTTCTAATGAATGATGACCAGCCAGCCCCACCACAGTCCACACAGCCACCCAAGTTTACCACCCAATTAAAGAGCCTAACCCTGAATGAGGGTCAACAAGCGATGCTGGATGTCAAATTCTCGCCCACTGATGACCCTAACCTTAAAGTGGCTTGGTTGCTTAACGGCAAGGCTATACTTGCCTCCTCTAGGATCACCACTATCAATGAGTTTGGATATGCGGTATATTCTGAATAATGTCAAAACTATTATTGTTTTCTGTAAACTTGACTTTTCCTAAATCTAAGTTTAGGTTACACTGAAACATACGGTGAAAAAAATATAAAGTAAAGCTTCGTTTGCAGGTGTTGGAAATCAACCCAGTCACAGTGTTTGACCATGGAGAGTACACTGTTGTGGCTGTCAACCAGTTGGGTGAGGCCAGACAATCTGGAACAGTCCAAGTTTCTGGTCAGTCCATTCTCTCTCTTTATTTATTGATAATAAGACAGTAATTATGGTGTAGGTCACAGAAGTGAGTCAGTGACCAACTACTACCAACAAGGCAAAGAAACCCAGGCCGACACTAACAACTTTGTGCCAATCGCCCAGAAAACATCAGTGGCCGACCGTCCCAACTTCCACACCGAAATTCGATCCCAAGAGTTGTTTGAAGGTCAACCTTTGCACCTGGAGACCAAATTGACACCCATCAATGACCCAAATCTCAAAGTGGAGTTCTACCTGAATGGAAATCCAGTTAAATCAGGTTAGCCTTTGGCTTCTTTTCACTCAAAACCTTTAAATATGATAATTAAACACAACCTTTAATTAAACCCCTTAAATGTGGCAAGAGTTTAGGTGACCGAGTGCAAACCCAACTGCAAAGTGGCTTTGCTGTGCTCTCCGTGGCCGAGGCCCGACAAGAGGATGCCGGTTACTATGTATTCAGAGCTACCAACGATGCTGGTGTGGCTGAAACGGCTGGTACTGTTCTCGTTTTGCCTGCCTCAGATGTCCAATTGGACACAACCACAGTGATTGATGTGGAGGATGTGAGAGAGTTGAAGTCCTCCCAAACTGCTGGCCAAAAACAGGCTCCCCAGTTCCAAACCCAACTACAAGATTTTCACTGCGAAGATGAGTTGGGTCGGTCCTATTTTGATGCCCGTATAGCACCAGCAAATGATCCAACTTTGCGAGTAACCTGGTTGAAAGATGGTCACTCTCTGGCTAATGCCAACAGAATACAAACAGTTAACCATTTCGGCTTTGCCTCCCTGACCATCCACCCCACCTACCCTGAGGATGCTGGCACCTATACTTGTGTGCTCAACAACTCAACTGGAGAGGCACAGAGCAGTGCTACCCTGACAACTTTGGCCACAGACTCTCTGTTGCTAGACCCAATGCATGCTCAGGCACTCGATCAGATTAACTATATTGAGGGACAAGAGGTGGGTTCCTGGTCTAACTTAGAATTTGAGGTCTTTTGGTAATTTGCAGATCCACATCGGCCCGATCCTGAAAGACCGTCCAGAAGAGGTGCAGAGTCTGGAACAGCCCCGTTTCGCGCGTTCTCTAGCAGATAGATTCGAGGTTCAGGAGAATGAGCCAGTGCACTTCGAGTGTCGTATTCAGCCTGCCAATGATGTCAAGATGAACGTAGAGTGGTTCCACAATGGAGCTCCTCTTCGGGCTGCCAACAGAATCAGGTTGGTTGATAGGGATATTTGAGATATCATTAACTCTTATATTTTAGACCAATGTTTGACTTTGGATATGTGGCTTTAGACTTGCTGTATGCCTACCCTGAAGACAGTGGCACCTACACTGTAATCGCCAAAAATGAGTTGGGCGAGATACAAAGCTCAGTGGAGTTGGTGGTCACTGGAGAGAAAGTTCTCTATTTGGATGCTCAACACCCGGAAGGTAAATTTTCAACAAGTTACTGAATAAAATCCAAAGGTGTGAAAATTTTTGCAACGAATGAATTTTTTAAAAATGTATTACCAAGTGAAACTCAAGTATCAAACTAATTTTTTAGGGCTGGAAAGAATCCAAGAGCTCGAACAGCCCAAAAACTTCGGTTTGGCAGAGGTGCCAGACAAGGAGTGTGACAACCCTCCCAAGTTTTTGGAAATCTTCAGGACCTGGAGCTCAATGAGATGGAGGATGTTTTGTTTGAACTGAAGGCAAGTCATTTTGAAATGAAGTAGCTTTGTGTAACCATTGATTGTGCAGGTAGCTCCAGTAAATGACCCGACCATGGTGATAGAATGGTTCTTAAACGACCAGCCCTTGTACAGTGGCTCCAGATTTATGAGCCAGAACGACTTTGGCTTCATCACACTGTCCATCCGAGGAGTCATTCCAGAAGACTCTGGAGTTTACACTGTCCGGGCAACCAATGCTCTGGGCGAGGACTCCAGACAGTGCACTGTGAATGTACTTGGCAAAGAGGGTATACTCTCCCAGACCCAACATGAAGAGTCTCTTGGCAAGATCGAGTACTTGGAAAACTTGAATAAATTTGCTAGAGAAGAGATCTTTGACATTGAGCCTACAGTTAGTTTTCCAAACTTCTTAAATAATTTAAGCAGTCCGTTAGAGCAGTCATTGCATTCGACCATCCGACTGATAATTTTGGACAGTGACCTACCGCAACTCAACTTTTATTTCCGATCAAAAAAAGCGGTCACTGGTCCTAGTTGTCAAAATAAAACCCTGAATCTTTTTCAAATTGACTACAATTTTAGAGTGGCCCTCAATTTGTGGAGCCTCTGCCTGGAAATGCAGGTGAAATTGAAGAAGGTGACCCAATTCACTTGGAGTGCAAGGTGGAACCTGTTGGAGACAATTCTCTGCGAGTCTACTGGCTCAGGGATGGCAACCCACTGCCTCACGGTGACTAATTTTGATTTATGAATTGTTGTTGACAGATTTCAACCTTAGCTCATCGTTTCCGCACCTTCTTTGACTTTGGCTTTGTATCTCTGGATATTTTGCATGTCTATGCTGAAGACAGTGGCACTTACACCTGTGTTGCTGAAAATTCTCTAGGACGTGCAGAGACCAACACCCAAATTTCATGTGAACGTAGGTTTTAGTGCTTAAAATAAAAATAAATCTTGTCAAAAATATTTTTGGGTTCCGTAATCAGATCTGTTATTATTTCGTGGGTCTGCGAGCTGGATTAGCCAGTCCTTGTTCGTTTTTTTTCAACTTTCGAAAACTTTTTTTTTATTTCTGACCTTTGGGGATAAGCCGTTTATGAACATGGAACTGAAACTGAGTCACGGTGAACCAGTCGTTAACCATAGAAATATAATATACAAGAAAATTTACATTATAATACATTTGTTTTTGACTACAGTTATTATCGGGTCAAAAACTGTGGGTTTTGGGATTTTCGCTTGACTGCCACCAAACCAAATACCAACCTCCCTCCCCCCTCCTCGAAAGTCAGAAATAATGATACAGTCAACTCTCAATACAGCGTACCCTCGATATAGTGTATATTTTTTGAACCTCATTTAGTCAGACCTAAGCCAAACTGGCTTAAAGTGTCGCGTCCAGCGAGTAAAGAAATCTCTCATTTTTGTACTGTTTTTTATCTGCTGGTGTTTTGGAGGGTGTTTGGGCAATAAAGTTGTTGTTGTACTTTGACCCGTTTTGTGGGACTGCTCTGTGGGCACTGAGATGCCACAATAATTACCCAATCAGTTCAGCACTAATTCCTAGGCCCTCTGTTGGGTTCCTAGGGAGGGTAAACAAAAGGCTAATCTTTCCCCTTCCTTTTCTCTAAACAAATTTTTCAAATGCCCTGAACCCAAGCCAATATGTGGTGGGAGATTGGGAGACTCTTAAAGGACGCTACACCCATTACTGAGCCCCACCCCCTGGTCCGGGGGTATATAAACTCGCCTCTTCGAAGGATCGGGGCTTATTTTTCTTCAATCTCTTCTCGTTGATATAAGTCACCCGGAGTTGGACTTGACCGGAGTCCCCTTTTTTTATAACTTACGTTTATTTGTTGTATTTTTGAACTATATAAACTTGACCGGAGTTTATATAGTCTTCTGAGACTTTATTGCTGTATTTGGCCTCGTTTTGGTAAAAAATAAACTGGTTTAAGTATTGGCAATTACTGTGAAACCACTTGGAATCTTGATTCTAAGTAGTCATTGAGTTGAGTTTAAGTTCTAAACAGAACTTTGTTTTTCACACTTCGACCGGCCCAATTTCACGGGCGGTCGAAAAATTGAGGGGCCTCTCGGTGGCCCACCCTTTATAGCATTCGAGTAATATCGTTTCCCACGGTCCAACCGGACTCCCCAATAAAACTTAGCGAACCCCGATTCGCCTTATTGCCAGAGTTTGCCTTATTCGAGGGACCTAATTGGACAATCGAATTTTAAGGCAGACGCTGTGACATAAAGTGTACCCTCGATATAGTGTAACCTCGATACAGTGTAGATTTTTTCTGGTCCCCCAGCCTATACTATATCGAGAGTTGACTGTAAAAAGTTTTTAATGAGGCTCATTATAATAAGTATATAATATATTCTCTATTAAAGGCCCCCTCTCTAATAAAAGCCCCCCCCCCTCGATTTTCGACCAGGATTTCAGAGTTAGAACCATTTTTGATTTACAATTTCCGGATTTTTCGAAGGTTGAAAAATAAAGACCCCGGGGCCTTTAATAAAAAATATACGGTATGTGCAAAACCAATGCAAGTACTCGGAAATCAAACAAACCCTAATTCTAGCAAACTAGTCTGTCCCGAAAAGAGTCCATCACTTTCTCCTTCACAAAATAACTTAAAACAAACATTGGAGATTTCCTCTCCTCCCGCTCTCAAAAAATTTATCATAGCTTTAAAACTAAGAAAGGGAAAAATCAAAGACGCTTAATGTTGTGGTCTAGCACGTTTGTGTGTCTCATTATCCCTCTTATGTAAATTGTTTGTTCAACTTTTCTTTTTATTGCTGCGAAAAAGAGTTGGACTGCAACTTTTAAGAACACTGGACTAGTACAGACCATTTTACAAAACCATTAGTCTTGGTCCACTTATTCAATTTTGAAACGGGAGCTGACTAAAATGGAGTCTAAGCAATTTTTGCCTGTAAACAATAGTCTTAGTGGTTCAAATCACCAAAAAGTAGTGTTGAGAAGTGTCAAAAGAACTGAACCAACTTCTGCTGCTAATGTATTAATGCCTTTAGCCAAAGAAAAGATCCTCTCAAACACTCAGCATCCCTCTAGCTATGCCAGAATCCAGGAGTTGGAAGCTCCAAACAAGGTCCAGAAGAAGTTCCAGATGTGGAGAAAAAGGTTGCCTTTTGCATTGCTCTAATACGGGCTCTGAGTGTCAAAATTTAATAATTTTCAATTGCAGGCTCCTTTCTTCACCAAACCATTGGTGGAGGGCAGGCCATTCAAGCCGCTGAAGGCGACAACATTTTCTTGGAAGCTCAAACAGGACCAATTGATGACAACACACTAACCGTAACTTTTTAACACAAATCATTTGAACAAGCGTATCGCTCTTTTTGCAGTACGAATGGCTGTTCAATGACCAACCATTGATGAAAGCCCACCGATTCGTGCTCAGCCAGGACTTTGGCTTTGCAGCCCTCAACATCCTGTATGTGTATGCAGAGGACAGTGGCACCTACACTCTAGTTATCCGCAACTCCTCCGGTCAAGAAGCCCGTTCAGCAGTGCAAGTTGATGTGTCAGGCAAGGACAGTCTCCTGCACGATACTTTCCACCCCTCAGCTGTGGTCAGGATTGAAGAGCTGGAGGCACCCAGACCTCAGGCTGAAGAAGTGCCTGATGCACCTAAGCAAGTGCCCCAGATAGTTACTCAGCTGGCTGGGGTGGGAGATGTGACTGAGACACAATCTCTGCACATGGAGGCTCAGTATGCTCCACTGGACGACAACACTCTTTTGGTGGGTTTAACGGGGTTTTGCAATTTGTAGCTATGTGCTGAAAAGGTGCATAGACATCGAGGCAATTTTAGACATTTTTGAATTTGCACCTTTTATGAGTTTGAGTTTATCGTTGCTTGGGGCACACATTTGACCTGACCCTGCGCTTAAAGCTTTGTCTAAGTCAAAAAATAATAAAATTTGTAGAAAAACATAAAAAAGAAAACGCGAAAAAAGCGTCAATTCGAAAAAAATGGCCAAAATTTGCCTAATCGCACCTATGCCCCTGAAATAAAGCAAGTTTTGTGTGTATTGTATAAAAATATCCTATTTGCAGGTGGAGTGGCTGCACAACGGAGCTCCCCTGCAGCACAGCAATCGACACCGTATCACCAGTGACTTCGGCTATGCCGCTTTGGACATTTGCTTCGTCGTGGCTCAAGATGCTGGAGAGTACACTTTGGTTGTCTCCAATGAAGCAGGTTGCATCTTTGTTCTAGACTTTTTGTTTAAATCACGTAAACGGTTAAAATTTTGTAGGGCAAGCACAGACTTCGACCACAGTGCAGATTGAAGGTTCAGAAGTGATTCTGTCAGACCCACTTCACCCAGAAAGTCTTCGACGAATTCAAGAAATAGAGGCGGTCCGTCCAGCTGAACCTACAATTGATGATTTGCCAGCAGAAGCACCCCAGTTCACCCAGCAATTGAGTGGACCTATTGAAGGCTTAAAAGAGGGCCAGCAACTGCACTTGGACTGCACAGTGTTGCCCATCAATGACCCTAAACTAATTATTGAGTGGTACTTCAATGGGCAACCCCTTCAATTCAGCTCCAGAATACGCACAATCCACGACTTTGGCTATGTGGCGCTGGAGTTTCTGCATATTTTGGCTGAAGACAGTGGTACCTACACATGTAGGGCGGTCAATGAGGCCGGTGAAGCTACTACTGACATCACTATTGAATGCCAATGTTAGTTTTGCACTAAGAGAAAGAAAATCGATTTGGAAGGAAAGTAGCAAATCTGATATATTGATAATTTCAAATTGAGATCGGACTTACAGGACTAGGCCGAATAGATCAAAACAAAAATAGGTGGCATTTTTTCAAATATCTTGTTAATTTCGGGAATCCAGATTGATCCACAGATCACATTTTTGACCAGCTTTTGTAGCAGAAACCCAAAGATTCCTCCACCTAAAGATCATAAATATTAGATTTGTCATTTTCCATCAAAAATCTTGAAAAAAAAATTTGTGTTCCTTGATCAAGTTTAAATTGCATTTACCCGTGAAAATTTGCCAACTTTCAGCCAAGCGCAACATTTACCTTGACCCTCAACACGAAGAGTCCTGGGTTCGCATCCAAGAGATGGAAAACCGTCAAGATATTCGAGAGCCATCTCCTGAACTTACCTTCCCTCCACCCACCTTCATTGTACCTCTGCAGAACGAGGAAGGTCTGGTGGAAGGTGATGGAGTCAGACTTGAATGCCGCCTGCAACCAGTCAATGACCCCACTCTCAAAGTGTTTTGGACATGCAATGGTCAACCTCTGCCTGAAGCTGACCGTTTCATGCCTTTCAGAAATTTGGACCTGGTCTCCCTCAACATCAAGACAGTGTACGGGAGGACTCAGGCACATACACTTGCCAGGCTGTCAGTGCCTTTGGAGAGGCATCCACTTCAGCCAACCTTCAAGTCCAACCCACTGATGCCCTCTTGTTGGACACCCAGCACCAAGAATCATGGAACCAAATACAAGAATTTGAAAACAGACAGCCAGAAGAGCCTATTGTAGTAGAGCCAGAGGTCATTGTGCCTTACTTCGTGGTCAACCTACCGACTGGACTACCTGAGTTCCAGGTAAGCGTCTTCAGAGAAAAGCAAAATATCGAAACACCCAAATTGTAGGAAGGTGAACCAATCCACCTAGAAGCGCAGATTGAGCCTACCAATGACAATACCCTAGGTAACCATCTTTGGCTTTTTAGCAATAAAATTTTTTATTTGCAATTGATTGAATTCACAGCAATTGAAATTTATTCAGTTGTGGAATGGCACTTCAATGGCCATCCCTGTCCAATGGTCATCGCTACAGAACCACCCACGACTTCGGGTATGTGGCGCTGGATATTCTCTACAGTTTTGCCCAGGACTCAGGAGACTATACCTGTGTGGCTAGAAACCAGCTAGGAGAGGCCCAGTCACAAACCTCTCTTCACGTGGCTTCCAAAGAAGGCCTCTACTTGGACCCTCAACATCCGAACAGTTGGCAGAAAATTCAAGAGATTGAGGCTCCCAAGCCGATGGCTGAAGAAGAGGAACCAGCTGTGCCCGACGCCCCCGATTTGTGGAGCAACTTAACAGTCAGGACAGGATTGAAGGTCAACCTGCCCATTTCCAAACCAAAGTCCAGCCAATCAATGACAACAAACTGGTCATTGTGTGGTTGAAAGATGGACAGCCTTTGGGCAACAGCAACAGATTCTCATTCACTAATGACTTTGGGTTCATTGCACTGGACATTGCACACACTGTAAGTAGCTGTTATTTTATTTTGGCTTACATATTAGGTTGGTGCATAAGTTTTAAACCATACAAATATTTAAATAAAAATTCATTTTCTTATCCAAAAATTTCTCTTATAACAAAATCCAAACAATAGGTTTTGTAGCCCTGACTCTCTTCTTTAAAATGGCATATTGCTTTTAGCTTGATTATTTTAGATAAGTCACCATTTGGCTCCAAACACTTGTCCAGTCATTTTGTGAAGTTGACCAGCGTTTTCATCACTTTCACTGGTCAAATGTTTTATTGAATTTTAATCGTCATAACAATATGTTATCACCATGTTGTAGCGCAGCTCAAGAGCTACAAAATGCACTTTACAGAATGATTTTTGAAATCTGAGTGTTGATATATGGCTTTTTAGAAAAAATAGATTTTCTGAAAAAATGGCCAAAATCCAAGTTTTTCCAATTTTTCAAATTTTGGCCATTTTTTCAGAAATCTATTTTTTCTAAAAGGCCATATATCAACACTCACTTTTCTAAAAATCATTCTGTAAAGTGGATTTTGTAGCTCTTGAGCTGCGCTACAACATGGTGATAACATATTGTTATGACGATTAAAATTCAATAAAACATTTGACCAGTGAAAGTGATGAAAACGCTGGTCAACTTCACAAAATGACTGGACAAGTGTTTGGAGCCAAATGGTGACTTATCTAAAATAATCAAGCTAAAAGCAATATGCCATTTTAAAGAAGAGAGTCAGGGCTACAAAACCTATTGTTTGGATTTTGTTATAAGAGAAATTTTTGGATAAGAAAATGAATTTTTATTTAAATATTTGTATGGTTTAAAACTTATGCACCAACCTAATAGATTTCAGAAAAACTCTAAATAATTTATACAATAATTAAAAAATTTATCAATCCTCTATCCTTGCAGGTAGCCAGTGACGCCGGCCAATACTCTGTCAAAGCAATAAATGAGCAAGGAGAGGCACAAGTGGATGGTCAACTAACAGTGGAACAAGTGGGCAACATCCTGTCAGACACCCAGCACGAGACATCCTGGAAACGAATCCAAGAAATAGAAGCACCCAAACCTGGAGCAGAAGAAGCTCCAGATGCCGAACATGGCCCACCCCACTTTATACAGCCATTAAACAGTGTTACTGATCTGGTAGAAGGGCAGCCTGCTCATTTCGAGGCACAAGTGCAGCCTATCACTGACCCCAACATGATCATCCAATGGTACCACAATGGAAGACCATTGCCTGCCAGCAACAAAATCTCTTTCCGCAATGACTTTGGCTTGGTTACCCTCGATGTGCACTATGTTCTGGCCCAGGTAGGAGTGTTTTGTTTAGAAATGAGACTCGGTAACATTAAGTCTAATTCAAGTCGAGGGTTTTCGTTTTAGTGATTTTTTCACACGTAAAGAAATTGCTGAAAGGCAAACATTGATTTTTTAATTGCCTTGGTCATTTTGTTATTCTGAAAACACCAATAAAGAACATTCGAAAAGAACAGGGGACAAAGGGAACTTTTTCCAAAACACCAATCGTTCCCTCTCAGCAAATTCTTCACCGTTTTTACTCTAATAAGGCGGTTTCTTCACTAAAATCAATGTCTAAAATCCAGATGCTACATGAAATCTAATTTTTTTTAGCTCGCAGCAAAAAAATTTTAAATCCAAGGAAAATTTAGAAGATTTCTTTGCTTCAAAAACTATGATTTGTTAAGGACATTGGAGACTATCGCTGTGTAGCCACCAACAGCTATGGAGAGGACAGCACCGAAGGTCACCTGGATTGCCAGAAACGTCCCGGCCTACTGCTTGACCCCCAACAAGAGGAATCCTGGCGTCGAATCCAAGAAATGGAAGCACCAAAAGCGGTGGCAGAAGCTGCAGAGCCAGCTCCCTTTGCCAAACCCCAATTTACCCAGCCACTACAAAGCTTGGCAGATGTGCCTGAAGGTCAGGTGGCTGTATTCCAAGGCCGAGTCATTCCAGTCAATGACCCCTCCATGCAGATCCAATGGTTTTTGAATGACACTCCACTGAAGCAGAGCAACAGGTTCACTATGAGTGAAGACTTCGGTCAAGTTATGCTGCGCATTAATGGTGTGGGAGTGCATGACTCTGGAGTATACTCGTGCAAAGCTGTTAACAAGGAGGGTGCTGCTATTACTAATGCATCTTTGTCAGTTATTGGTAAATTACTTTCTTTAAAAATACACAGTGCGGCAGAAAATTCGACCGATTTCAAGGAATAACTTTTTCCCTCAAGTTATATCAACGAGTCGTTTTTTTTTGCATTTTCTCCGATGCGGCGATTTTGTTTGGTATATAATGTAAAAAAATACTATTTGTACTTTTGCAGTAGTGGTTTTGCTATAGAAAACGATTGACTAAAACAGAATTAGAGATGGGCTCAAGAAAAAGTTATGGCCGTTTGAAATCGGCCGAATTTTTCGACGGACCGTGTATGCCAAATGGCAAAGAAACTTCTACAAAATTTCTCTATTTTCAGGAGAAGACAGTCTGCAACTGGACACTGCCCATCCTACTTCTCTCCAAAAGATTCAAGAACTGGAAGGTCTTGACAAGTTCCCTCACTTAGAATATCCCGAACAAGAATTCCAAAAACCAGTTTGGGTGCAGACCTTCCAAAATATCGATGTGGAAGACGACCAAACAGGTATTATTTTTTAAAAAATTCCGCTGATCTATATTGATACTAACTGCACCACTGCTATTTTAGGTCAGAATGTGCAACTACAAGGTCAATTAGAGCCAGTAGGAGACCCTACTCTCCAAATCGAGTGGTTCCTCAATGGAGTCCCCTTGCAAAATGCCAACCGTTTCCGCCAAGACAATAACTTTGGCCAAGTCACCCTGACTATTATTCATGTGTTGCCCCATGACTCTGGGGTGTACTCCTGCAGAGCATTCAACGAGCATGGAGAAGCAGTCACAAGCGCCACAGTAAAGGTGGCTGGCTATGAGTCCATCCTGCACGACACCATGCATCCGGTCTCCTGGGACAGGATCCAGGAACTCGAGAGACCAGTCATCATTGAAGAGATCGAAGTGGTTGAAGAGAAAGAAAAACCCAGATTTTTGACTCAATTGAACTCTTTTGCTGACGTGGCAGAGGGAGAGCCCATTAGATTGGAGGCTACTTTCCAGCCAGCTAGAGACAATGACCTGAAAGCCAGCTGGGAATTCAACGGACATCCTTTGGGAGCTAGTCAGTTGATTAAAACCAGAGGAGAGTTGGGATGGGCTTGCCTGGACATCAATGGGGTCAACATGGACCACAACGGAGTGTACACACTCAAGATAGTCAATAGTGAAGGAGAAGCTGCTTCTTCGGCTTCTGTCAAGGTGGCTGGCGTGGGAGATATTCTGGGTAAGTACGGGGAAAATATTTGAATTTCTGGCTAATGCAGGATGTCGCAAGTTTTTACAAATCGACTTGTTAGAAAATTTTCCGAAAAAAGATTTTTTGACTTGGTTTTAAATTTGGTTCACTTGTGATTTCGGTCATAGCCATTTTTATAAGTACACGTTAATCACTAGGGGTACCAATGCCAAACTCAAAATTTTTAATTTTGACGTTATTTATTCCAGAAAATGTTTGACCGAAAACCGAAAATGTTAATCAATTTTTTCTTTTGAAAAAATGTCTATAAGAATCCATATTCTTTTCAGGAAACACTCAGCACGAAGAATCATGGCGAAGAATCCAGATACTAGAAGCTCCCAAAGAGAAATCACCCAGTCCACCTCCTGCAGTTTATGAAACCCCCTCTTTCCAAAAGCAAATTGACGATGTGGAGTGCAACGAAGGAGAACCTTCCAGATTTGAAGCCGCCTTCCTTCCTAACCAAGACCCCAAAGTGGTAGTCCAATGGGTTAGGAATGGTGTGCCTTTGGCACATGGCTCCAAATACGCCATTTCCCAAGACTTTGGTTACTGCACTCTGGCTATTGGTTACACTTACCCAGAGGATGAGGGTGTCTACCAGTTGAGTGTTAGCAATGCTAATGGAGAGGCTGTCACCAGGTTAGTTCACTTTCCCGATAAAAATCGATCTTTAAACAAATGTGTAAGTAAATCAAAAAGCCAGAAACCATGAAATTTCAGTCCAATAATTGAACTAACCAAAGCTCATCTATTTCAGTGCTACCCTTAAGTGCCATCCCCTAGACTCTATTCTGGGAGATGTCCAGCACGAAGAATCCTGGCGGAGAATCCAAGAAATCGAGGCACCCAAGCCAGAAGCACCTGAGGCGGAGCCTGCTCCTAAACAACCGCCCAAGTTCACAACTCAAATCCAAAGTGTAGGTGACCTGGTGGAAGGTCAGCCCGCCCACTTCGAGACCACTGTAGAACCAATCGACGATCCTGACCTTAAAATCCAGTGGTATCTGAATGGAGCTCCTGTATCAGCCTCTTCCAGAGTCAAGCTTATCAGCGACTTTGGTTGGGTCATCCTGAACATTAACGACACTGAGCAAAGAGACACAGGTGAGTGGTCCTGTGTGGCCACCAACTCCGTAGGAGAAGCCACCACATCCACCACTCTAAACGTAGCTGGACGGGAGAATCTGCTACTAGATCCCATCCAAGCTCAAAGTCTGGCTAGAATTCAAGAAATTGAGGCACCTAAACCATTGCCTGAAGAAGCACCAGCGGTGGAGTATGAAGCGCCCAAGATCACTGTTCAGCTGACACCCCCAGCTGGAGATGTGGAAGAGGGAGATAGCGCTCATCTGGTGGCTCAATTCACTCCAGTGGCTGATCCCAAACTGAAAGTAGAGTGGTACTTGAATGGTCAACAGATCAACCACTCCAACCGCTACAAAATGGTCAACGACTTTGGATTCGCCATCCTCGATATTTTGTACCTGTTGGCTCATGACTCTGGAGAGTTTACAGTAAAAGTGAGCAATGAAGCTGGTGAGGCATCAACCTCTGTCAACTTGGAAGTCATCAAAAAAGATGGTCTGATGTTGCAACCACAGAGTGAGACTAAAGCCAAAGCTGTGCAAGATCTAGAAGAATATCTAAACCGAAGACCAGAGGAGGTGGACCTGGCCAAAGAGGAAAGAATGCCCGTGTTTGTGGAGCCTTTGTCAGCTCCAGTGGACTGTGAAAGTGGAGACAGAGCTCATTTCACAGCTAGATATGAGCCAGTGGATGATAACCAACTCCAAGTCAAGTGGTTCTTGAATAATCGCCCCTTGTTGACCGGCTCTCGAGTCAAAACAATTAATGAGTTCGGATATGTGGTTCTGGAAATTTCACCAGTTTATCCGGAGTAAGTTATTTTTGTCCCAAATATTTCTCAAAGTACATTAATAATTCTTGTTGCCTGTTTCAGAGACTCTGGCGATTACGTCTGCAAAGCCATCAATGCAGTGGGTGAAGCTGTGACCACAACTTCCCTGACCTGCACTCCCAAAGAAGGCATCATCCACACTTCGCAACTGCCAGAGAGCATGAGTGGAGCACAAGCCAAGATACACGAACTAGAGACCAGAAGACCACTACCAGAAGACAAACCAGATGCAGAACACGGTCCACCTACCTTCGTCACTCAATTGCCGGTAATATCGTTTTTAGACTATAACCCTTTTGTCTTCGAAAACTGAAAATGTAACCCAACTTAACAATTAATTTGCAGAGCTTGCCGCAGCTGCGTGAAGGAGCAGCTATTCATCTGGATGCCCAGCTGAAACCAGTTGGTGACCCCAAACTAGTGGTGGAGTGGTTCCATGATGGTCAACCAGTGCGCAACACCAACAGAATGAGGGCAACCCATGACTTCGGGTTGTGGTGCTGCAGCTATTGCCGGCCGAACCACAGGATACTGGCACTTGGGTGTGCAGAGCTACCAATGCTCAGGGTCAGGCTGAGACTTCTTGCCAGATTGAGGTTAGCTTGAGGTAACCTTATCAAATAATCTAAATCTGATTGCAGGTGGTTGGAGATAGTGGCGTATCTTACGAATGGGTATCTCCAGGAGAACGCCGAGAGAGAATCGACGAGCTGGAAGAATGGATCAATCGACCCAAGGACGAATTGATGGAAGCAGCTGCTGAATTTGAAGCTCCTCGCTTCACTGAGCAATTAGCGGACTTGGGAGAGGTGGGTGTTGATTCTGTTTACAAGTTTGAAACTAATGGAAGTCTGGTTTTAGTTAGGAGAGACAGAAGCGACCTCATTCATGTGTGTGCTAGAACCCATCGGAGACCCATCGATGCACATTGAATGGCAACATGATGGACATCCCATTCCCTACTCTAATAGAATTCAAATGAGCAATGATTTCGGTGTTTTGACACTGACTATCAAGCACCTAATCACTCAAGATTCTGGAGAATACCAGTAAGTGCATTTATTTATAAATATTTTAAAAGTAAAAAAAATAGTGGGGTGATGGCCGAGTACATGGTGGTTATATGGTGGAATATGGCCGAGCCATTTAAAAATTTCTCGCCATTCGAAAAACACTTCTACTTAGTGATTTTCGCAGATTTCCTAATTGTGAAATTCATTGTAGGAATGTGATAGGGGTTCCAGGTTTTCGGCCATGTGGGCAATTTTAAATTTCAATTTGAAGTCTATTTGTCCAACCCTAAATGATACTGAAGTCATCTAAATTCAGATGCATTGCCCGGAACTCCAAAGGTGAAGCTGTTACCTCAGGCAAAGTTCTCGTGCAATCCCTGATTGAGGTAGAGACTCCGCAAATTATACAGCCACTGCTGGACAACATTGATGCTCAGGTAGAATGATCCCACCATTCCAAAAACAACTCACTTTTTTCTATTACAGGAAGGTGAATCAGTGCACCTGGAGTGCCGTGTAGCCCCCATTAATGACCCCAAGCTAACAGTTAGCTGGTTGAGGAACGGGGCTCCCCTGGCAGATGCTTCTCGCTTCAAGCAAAACTTTGAATTTGGCTTTGTCACCCTCGACATTTTGTATGCTTACCCTGAGGACAATGGCGACTATGAGTTAGTGGTCACCAATGACAAGGGCCAAGCCTCGACTAAAGCCCACATTGTTGTACTGGGCAAACCATCTCTAGAGTTTGCACCCCAAGCACCAGGTTCCAATGTTGACAATCTGGAACACCACTTGCGCCAATTCACCAGAGCTCAGTTGGCTCTGACTGCAGAGGATGCTTATAACCCTGCTCTGCAGCAAGCACCTGTCTTCAAAACCAACCTGCTCAATGTGGGAGTGGAGGAGGGTGACTTCTGTCGGTTCGAAGCCCAACTGGCACCTATCAATGACCCTTACATGAAAGTGGAGTGGTACAAAGACAAAAAACCTGTGCTTATTGGTTGGTTTTTAGTAGTTTTCAAATCATAATACTTTTTGGTCGCTTAGCATCAGTTACTTTCCAACTTCTATTTTCAGGTACACGTTTCCGAAACACTCTTGACTTCGGTTTTGCCTGCCTTGACCTGCTCTACGCTCTACCAGACGACACCGGAGAGTACACTTGTGTGGCCAGCAACAAACATGGTCAAGCCATGTTGTCAGCAAAACTAGCTTGCTCAGGAAAAAGTCATGTGATCACAGTCAGCCAAGTGCCTCAACATCTAAAAGTCAGGGACATCAACAAGGCTGAAGACAACCTTCACTGGATGGACACTCAAGGAGAACAGACTCGCCAAAAACAGAAGCCTCAGTTCACAATTGTGCCAAGGAATCTGCAAGTGGATGAGAACCAACCAGCCAGATTCGAGTGTGCAGTTGTAGGCAACCCCAAGCCCAAAGTGATTTGGTATGTCAATGGGAACCAGGTGAGGATTTTTATTGGAATTGAGAAGCTATTAGATTCTAAAATTTTGTTCAGGCCCTTCACGGTCACCGACACAAGCTGAACTACGATGGCGTTCACTACCTGACCATAACACAAGCACGAATCAGTGATGTTGGCACCATTGAGGCCATAGCCAAGAACTCTGAAGGAGAAGTGCTCGCTTCAGCCAGTCTGGACGTTTTCCAAAGACAAGACTTCAGACAACACAAGTTGAGGCCTGCCAACCTCAAGACCAGTGATGAATTGCAGCAAAGGGAGGTGCAATGGCAGCGAGAGACCATGGGTAGTTTGGGAGAGGCTTTTGAAAAGGCTCCTAAAGGAGATGTCCAAAAGTTGGTGAAGGTGGAGAGAGGAAAGTCTCCCATTGAACCATTGGAAACTGAGGAACTGGTCCAAAAGTTCACTCGTCCCAGAGATGACCAGTTCTACGACAAATTGAGCTATGTTGAGAGAACCAAACCTGAATTCCCTGGAATGGAACTTGAGCCTGTTGCTCTTAAACCAGGAAAAATTGAACCATATGTGCCACCTAAAGAGACTGTGGAGTCCGTCCAACTTAAAGGACTGCAGGGAGAGAAGGAAAAAAAACAAGCCAGTCCTCCACCAGACTGGGCAGCTGGAGCTATTAAGTTGGGAGAACCTGTTGGAAAGTAAGTCTTTCTGGTGCTAACACTAAAAATAAGGTGAATGGAAGGTGAATGGTATATAGGGGTTCTCAAGATTTCTGGCCACTTTCAAACAGCCATAACTTTTTCTCTAGTCTATATTTTTAAATTCTGAAAACGCAGAACTACTCAAAACGGCAAAGAATTTCTTTGGTATATAATGTTAAAGACTATTTTCGCTTGCTCCCCTGTGGTTCGGGCCTTGTCCATCCAGAGACCAGAACCCAAACCACAGGGGGACAAATCAAAAATCGTGTTTTTCACATCGTATACCGAAAAAAAATTGTCGTCGAGAAAAATCTATCTGTAAAAACAAAATTCCCAAAAGTTACGACTTTTTCAAAAAAAAAAGAATTTCTCGAAACACTCTGTAAAAAAACTTTCAACTTTCTAAAAATTAGGGTTGTCACAAAAAAAACCACGGCGTTATACCATCTACAATTTTCTTTCTTGATAGATTCAACCAACTGGAAGAGCCAGAAAGAGACTTGAACATCCCAGCCAGAGACCAAGTCAAGCTACGCGGAGCCAAACCCAAACCAGCCGACGATCTGACAGCCGTAGAACATGTGCGTATCGAAGAGGACCGAGCCAAACTAGCAGGTGTGAAGCAAGGACCTCCAGTAGAAGTGGAGAAGATGGTGCCCCACGCCGATCAAGTCCAACTCAAACAGAAGTTCAAAACCAAAAGGTGGAACCGGGTGCTCCAGTCACAATTGACAGTGGGCCTTTGAAAGACACTCCACCTGTTGTCAAAGAGTTAGTTGACTAAAGATCTCAATTTTATAATTTTGGTTTTTCAGAGAACTTATCAAAGAAACAATTTCCAACAAAGTTAGTTATTTTTATAATTTCTTTTTGATATCTGTAGTTTTTGATTTTATTTTATTTTTGGCTTTGGTTGAAAACACCCACTAAAAATTTAAAAATCCCGTTGAATTTGTACTTTACCCGTCAAATACAATTTTTTGCAAAAAGTTGAAATCTCCCGCCAATTTTTTTTATTCCGTCAAAGCAAACATTTTTTTGTGGGTTTCACTTTAAGCCTTTAATTATTTTTATTTATTTTGATTAACCAACACAAAAAGTTCTGCTTAATTTTAACAGTATTCATTAGTACAAAATAATTTTGACTGTTATAAAAATTTGTGTACCATAATCCAAGTCAAATGTCCTTGTGGCTAACGTGCTAACTAACATTTACAGCGAAATAACCTGGTTGATGTTGAACTCAACAACAAGGACAACCATTTCTCTGAAAGTCAACGTCTTCTTTACGCTAACCCACAGTTTCACCAGCGAAGCAAACCTTCAGTTGAGCGTGTTCAGAAGTTCTCTATGAGAAAAGTGTGTATGTTATGCTCTAATAAAACAGCTTGTTGGAGAGTCAAACATATTTGGGTGCACAAAATAGTAATGTATGGGGACATCCACATCGCGACGATTCGCTACATATTGAAGAAGGGCATTCCTGGCTTAGTGCTTTTACTATCTAAAGGTTAAAGTGAAATTTCGGAAAGTGACCTCCCAAAATGCAGCCCTGAAAGTTGGCTTATTTTTCAATATTACTTGCTCAAACACTGTTTACATTTTGGGCACTAAAACACAATGCCATGGATCCACAATTTTGTCAATAAAAATAGAGTGGGTGAGAGTCAAGTTTACACTTTTATAATTTTAACTAACCGCTGGCCAAAAACAGGCCCGAAAACATGTCGTTTTATCCCACGTGTGATCTTAGAGAAACCCAAGTGTAAAGTGTATGTCTTTTTGTTACTTTGTGTTTTTTTTCTTAAAATAAGCGAAATCTGAGCATGCCGTGCACTACGATGAAATGCACAAAATATGTGTGATTTTAGCCTCAACCCACCAAAATAGGTCCCTCATCCAAAGCGGCCCCACAGTGCAGACCACACTGAAACCAGTGCAAGCAGAGATAGGACGGTCCGCAACATTCTCCATCAATTTCGGAGGAGACCAGCCAGTCATTGTCAAATGGTTCCATAATGGCAAAGAACTGCGTTCTGCATTTGACACTCAGGTAATACTCTTTAGAAAATACGAAATTTTAATTCATTGCCTGTTTTTCAGATCAAAACCACTGAGAATGAGTCTCGTCTAGAGCTGAACAAACTTAAAACTTCGCATCAAGGCGAATACACCGTCCGTCTTGAAAATGCAGGTGGTCAATGCGAGTCCACTGCTAATTTGATCGTCAGTGCAGCTACTGTAAGTAGTTTAAGGCTGCGACATAGATGAATCAAACTAAATTTTTGATCATTTAGAGCAAGGGAATAGCTCCAGACTTCAAACAGAGACTTACAGACCAGCGGGTCCAGCAAAACTCTACTATTAAATTCAATTGTGTGGTGACTGGCTCACCCCGTCCAACCATCTCCTGGTTCAAGGTAATTTGGCTCATATGTTTGGTAATAAAATAAACCCCGAATTTTATTGCAGGACGGCAAACAACTACCCAACGATGACCGCTTCCAAATGGCTGACTCTGAGGGCGAGACATCCCTGACCCTAGTGGATGTGGTGCCTCCAGATGCAGGCATCTATGAGTGTGTGGCCAAAAGTCCAGCTGGAGAGGCCAGATGTAAGGCCCGTCTAAACATGATTCTTGCCAAGACTGGCAAAGGGGCTGAGTCTGGCCCCAAACTAGAGGCACCTCGATTCACTGCACAAATTCAGCCAGTTATTGGGCAGGAAGGTGGTAATGCTGAGTTCCGCGCCAAACTCACTGGAGAACCAGGTAGGAATTTTTAAACACATTTAGATTAAATATGAAAAAATTGCAGAACCAAGTATTCGCTGGAGTCGAAACAATGAGCCAGTCAAGCCAAGCAGAAACATGGAGACTGGACACGGAAATGGAGAGGCGTGGCTCAAGCTGACTGGTCTTAGCCAAGAAGATGTGGCAGAATACAAGTGTGAAGCTATTAATCCAGCTGGCAAAGCTACCACCATTGCTAATTTGGTGTTGAAACGTAAGTAATTTTCAGACCCATAAAAACCATAGATAAGCAAAGAGATAAAATGGACCAAACGGTGTACATTTTTCAAACAAGTATTTAAGTTTTGTTCGGGGTAGCGAAGTGTACCTTTTCAAAAGATTTCAACTTTATTTTGGACCCGAAATATTTTTTATTTTTGAGGTTTTACGTCAAAATATTTTTTTCAGTGCTGAAAAAATCAATCAGCACTGGATAAAATGGCATTTTCCGACGAAAAATGACCAAATTGTATTTTTTGGGCCAAATGAACTTTTTTCTAATTTTCGAGTTTGCAACCCTGATTTTATCCCTTTTTTATCTGTTTAATCCCTTTTTATCCCATCCTTTTTTTTGATTGTGACCCTTTCATTAAATTTTTTTTAACACTAAAACGCTAGAGTAAGGTATATACAAATATACCACATAACAATTTTAAAAAATGGTAAAAAACCGAGTACAAATTGAAAGGGATAGAAAACGAAACGACAATTTTTTTTATCCTTTTTGGTCCACTTTATCCCTTTGCCCATACACGAAAAAAAAACCCCTAAAAGTGCAAAATGTAACAACAAAGATTTATAATTATTGAATACCAAAAAAGTTTGCCGTCTATGAAAGATAATGATTAGCGAAAAATTCACTCATCAAAGTTTTTTTTGTAATTTTCCTATTTATATATAAACCGTCTAATTTCAGCAGCTGCGGGTAAAGTTATCGGGGGCAAGCCAGGAGTTTTCCAGGCAGGCAACACGACTTCAAACTATACTGTGGTCACCAAAAATGGAGGGAGCCAACAAGCAGGCAAAGGAGGAGCCAAAGCGCCTCAATTCCTTCAGAAGTTGACTTCCATTAATGCTAGACCAGGAGAGAATGTCAAATTGGTAGCTGAGATTGACGGAGATCCAGTGCCCACTGTTCAATGGCAGTTTAATGGCCGACAATTGCCTGGGGACGGGATCACAAGGTTTGTTTCTGCATCAACAAGTAGTATACCTCCGAGCTGACATTTCCAAAAGTTTGTTGGCTCTATATGAATTTGCGCATCTAGAAAAACATGTCTTGATCAACTCTGTTGATTTTTTTTGAAATTTTATTTTCTCCAAAGTCTCAAAAAATGTTTATTACACAGTATTTATCACACTTTTTACAAAATGTAACCCTGGATCTCTTACTATTATTTAAGACCTTAAAAATCCGAAAAGTTTGTTCGAAAGGACTGAAGCTCTTAGGGGGACAAAGAGTTCTTAATGCTGAAGACTGAAGCTAAAGCTCCAGTCAGCTACAGTTCTTTTTCAAATTTTGTCGTATTGCGATTTTACAAAAACTTTGGCTTGTAAAAGACAATGCGACAAAATTATAAAAAGTACTGAAGCAGGCGGTGATCGAACCCACGACCTTCGGGACTATGCCGACGCTCTACCGCCGAGCTACAGCTAGTCTCGCTCATTCAAAAGCTTACTACTATTTTGACACTAAAAAAAGGTCGCGGTAGTGCCAAGGTAAAACATTTTTGGAAGCTTTTGTGTAAAAGTTTTTTTTCGTGAAATTGATTTAAAAAATGTGAATATATACTTTTGAGGATTTTGAAAAAAAAAGATTGTAAAAAAACCATCAGGGTGATATTAGGCATGTTTTCAGTCTAGATTCGCAAATGCATATAGAGCTGGCTTCTTCATACCAAGTAAAATTTTTTTAGATCACCCTAGAAGGCAACAAGGCCATCCTCCAGATGTCTAAGGTGGGACCAGCTAATGCTGGCTCCTACATATGCGTCTTGCGCAACCCATCTGGAGCAGCTCAGTCGGAGGCCAAGCTGAACATTCAAAGTAGGTGAATGTGGCGGATGCTGGACTGCTGGATAAAGAGACCATCTGTGACTTAAAAAACATCAAAAGTCATATTTTCATTGTGTGCTGCTTAGTTTGAGTTAAATATTAGAAAGACTTCTTATTCCCCCATTATTTAATAATAATAAATATAGTGTGCTTCTTCATTTAATTGACCCTGCCAAAACTCCTACTTCTCTAGTCTATTTCTACCCCACTTTCGATGTCCAACTAATTATGCTACTACTACTTCTAGTCAAACACCTATTAATCAACTTTTTTCCTTTATTTTAGGTATGTTTTAGCCGTGGACCATTGGAAAAGTTCGTTGAAAAGACACACATATTTAGCCTTTGTTATCTCCTGATTTTGTGCTATTGTTAAAATGATATGAAAGTGCCGCGAAATTGCCTTAGGTGATTTTACCAGAAATATTTTTGACTATTTTATTGCTAAAACCAGTCTTTTTCAGCTTGAGAGTATTAAAATGCATTTTTTATAGGAATTTTAAAGTTTTTTTTAAATATGTTTTGTGCTTTCTCTGTGCTCAAGCCAATAAAATTAATGCCATTTGTTGGGACAAATAAATTAAAGACTAAATTACATAATTACGGTGAAACCTTGGTACTTGTTTAGATTACACCCCACCTCTAATTTTTGCAAATATATTGTTACAGTATTAAAAATATAATTGTTTTCGTACTGTATGCTCAATCATAAATTTATAGATAGGGCATAGATGAATTAAGAGGGTTCAAGCTGAAAGATGTTTACGATCGCATTCAGTGGTCTGACGAGCAGTTTCAAGAGTGGTTTAAGCATCTTGGGATTTTGCACAGTAAGCGAACATGTGAATGTGGCACTTTGATGCAAATTCGGAAAATCAGACTAGAAGAGCAATATCCAATGTGGCGTTGTCCAAAGAAAATGTGCCGCAAAGAAAAAAGTTTTTTGGTCGGAACAATATTCGAAGATACCCGTCTAAGCCAAAAAAAAGTAACTGTCTCTATCTGTGATAGCGAAGGACCATTTCTCTTTTCAGAGTTTCCAACTTTCTTATTTCTGGTCGCGCAAAATAACAGCTGTTAATGAACTGATGTTCCAGATTCAAGAGGATGAGTCTAGCTCCAGCATTGAATCCGCCTGGCAGAAGTTGAAACAAAAAAGAGTATGGAACTGCTTCATCCGAATTTGGCTCTTATATCGAACAACATTTATGGCTGCAGTTGTTTTTTGGTCCTGACTGTTTTTATAATTTGCTGTCACAGATCTCTAAACTGTATCCATGCGAGCGTAAATAAATACTCAAAATGTCGATGCAAATTTCTAATGAATTGTCCAAAAATTAGAGGTGGGGTGTAATCTAAACAAGTACCAAGGTGAAATCTTTGTTAGGCAACCACAGTATTCTATTTTTCAAGCATTCGAGAATTGGAAAAAGTTTGGGTCGGTCAAGTGATTTTTGGGGTTAAACAAAACATTAAAAATTAAATTGGTAGACCCTGCGGTAGTTAATTGAAACTCAATGAACAGCCCTGCGAAATATTGACTCTGCCTCAAGATATAGACCATTATTAGAGGATGATCTTCTAACAGAGGTCATATTTTTCCAGAGTTCTATACTAGAGTTGCTGAATGGGAATATTCCTGAGTATGGTTGGTAATGGGCCGAGTCATTCTAAAATTGACCGTATTCGTAAAAAAAAATTTAGTAAATTTTTAAATGAACTTCAATTAGAATTTAATAATAGCCGAAAAGGGCCGGAAAAAAGATTATGGCCGGAAATATTCTCGAATAGATTATGGGCGGCCATTTCAGCAACGCTAGGCTATACGGTAAGTTAATCAATATGTCCAGTCCAGTGACCAAAACGTGGTAGGATACCTTAATATACGATATTTTACCTTGGGAGACCAAGGCAGTTGGTCAATCTTTGGTAGCCAACTTTTTTTTTGAGAACTTCACTTTTTAGTGCGAAATTTGTTAGGAAACAACTTTTTTTTATCGTTTCTGGCGTATAAAAATTACTTAGGAGACGTTTAAGCCATATTTACAGTTAACCAAAAAAGGGCCTTCAATTTGTTTATATTTTTTAACTAGCATGTGAGAAACCGCAGAAAATTGCATTCCACTCCAAAAAACGGTGTTTTTCTCGAACAGAAAAAAATATTTTGCCGAAATGGCGAAAAATCAGCGTTTCATAATAATACGACATTTTCGTAAAAACACGTTTGTTGGCCCTATAGCATAACCATTTGCATCAAAAACAGATTGATAATGTAAGCCCTGAATCTCAGCTACAATTTGGTAGGTCAAATTATTCTTTTTGATTATTACTAAAAAAGTTATGACTATCAACAAAAAAAGTGTCGATTTCTAGTCAAAATCAAAGTGAATCTAAAGAAAATGGTTGTATGGTCACTTAAATACTGACTTTTCTTCAAAGTTTCAATATCAAAATTCACCGGTTAATGCACTTTTTCAAAGCTAAACAATTTCTCCACAAAATGACATGTCAGCCTTTTCAAAAGATTGCACAGAGCTGAGAAACGGACGGTTGAAGTTGAAAGAAGTGAAAATGTCCCAAAATAAGTCAAATACAGAGGTTTTTTTTAGTAATAATCAAAAAGAATTATTTGACCTGCCAAATTGTAGCTGAGATTCAGGGCTTACATTGTAAATCTGTTTTTGATAAAAAAAATAGTTATGCTATAGGGCCAACAAACGTGTTTTTATGAAAATATCGTATCATTATGAAGCGCTGATTTTTGATTAATATTTTTTTCTGTTCAAGAAAAACACCGTTTTTTGGAGTGGAATGCAATTTTCTGCGGTTTTCCACATGCTAGTTAAAAACATAAACAAATTGAACAAAAAACTAATGTTTTTGGCAAAAAAAATGGGGGTGTCGTATCATTATGAAACGCACTGTAGAGCTCGTTGGAGTTATCGAAAACGCAATAAATAGTTTTAAAATTTTTTTGCTCTAGGCTGAAATATAGGTCCTCAAATTTGAGGGAATTAGTCGTTTAAAGAAAATACGGTAAACCAAATACTAGTATTTGAAAAAGGCGCAAACCAGAATTTCGCCGCAAAAAGTCGGCATTTTGCTGCAAATTTATGTTTCCCCTTTTTCTAAACCTTTTGAATTTTTTGAAAAACTGATAAAACTATCATGTAGACCTGCTATTCTAGTTTCTAACAAGGTATTGTTAAGTGCAAAGTCTTTGCAAAATGTAAAACAAAAAAGTAAAAGTATAAACCAAATTATTTTTTATTTGCTTCATACTTTTACCTTTTTGTTTCGTATTTTTAGGCATGATGCGCCGAACGACACCTCGTCACAAACTAGAATCACAGTGCTACCAGATAGTGTTGTTTCTTTAAAAATGAATTAAAGAAAAATTAACAGAAATTTGCGGCGAAATTCCGATTTGCCCGGAAAAAGTACTTAATAGCAAAAAAGTTATGTAAAATAAGATTTTGTTGAAAGTTTTGTCTTGGCGCAAAAAGTATGACTTAACTTTTATGAAAGACAACATTACTTTTAAAACTATATTAATTATAATTTAAAACCTCTAATTTTTTATAAAATGAAGAATACGTCACCTAAAATAGTTGGACTTTATCAATGTATTTTTGTAAAGGTATGCTTTTAATTTTCAACTCTTTAATTCAAGAAAAGAGCAAACTTAAAATCTAGTGCCCTAAAAATATATCTTTATCATTTGACAGTAAAAAATGGCAATTTAAAAAATTTATAGAAAAACACAGAAGAGATAAACTGGTCTGAGTTCTTTCTGATCAAGCCAAACATACCAGGGTTAGTGCAAGTATTTGATAGTGTGCTATCCAACTTCACTGAAGATTCACTCTTACAACGTAACATTTCGATTTTGCTGGCAAAATGCACAGATAACATTGAACAGCAGTCCAGCATTGTGAAGACTAACAACGCTTGTGTGGTACTTTATAAGTAAATGAGTCTTTTTAAATTTCTTCAATTTAGACGCTAGCCGTGTTAATTGAGAAGTTGTCAGCAACTCCCAACTTTGATATTGTCTCTATATTCACAGAAAATGTGCTGCAAAATCTTTGTCAGGTTACACATGAAAAATTTACCTAAAACGATGAAATTAAAAATTTTTTTAGTGCTTATGCCAAAAGTTGTCTGATGCAGAGATCACAGACGAGACAACCAAAAAATGTCTGATAAAACTAATTTTTGTCATTAGCTGTTGTAAGAGTGACATCTGGAAGAACAAGTCACTAAGCTATTTTTCGGAAGATGACCTAGTTTTTGAGACCTTATCGTGTGTTTTTGCACAACCGCAACTATATGGACAATATGTGTTGGAATGCTCAAGTAAGCAAATATATTTCATTTAAAGAGGTATGCGCATGCGTTACACGAAAATAAAAGCGGGTACCAGCAGGGGGGTCAGTAAAAATGCCAAAACAAAAATGCCAAGAGCAAAAAATGCCAAGAGCAAAAATGCCAAGAGCAAAAATGCCAAGAGCAAAAATGCCAAGAGCAAAAATGCCAAGAGCAAAAATGCCAAGAGCAAAAATGCCAAGAGCAAAAATGCCAAGAGCAAAAATGCCAAGAGCAAAAATGCCAAGAGCAAAAATGCCAAGAGCAAAAATGCCAAGAGCAAAAATGCCAAGAGCAAAAATGCCAAAAGCAAAAATGCCAAAAGCAAAAATGCCAAGACAAAAATGCCAACGCAAAAATGCCAACAGCAAAAAATGCCAACAGATATATTGACAGCAATAGCTCCGGTTCTCTGTCTAGTCTTCGCGTCAATCTTTTAACTATTCCATACTAGCACTTTGCCTTTTAGTTTTTTTCGATTCGAAAAGTCGAATGCTTATGTATAAATTTCTGAAATGTAGAAGAGAACCTCCTGGTACCTCCAGCATCCGAAATTTCGGACTCAGCTAAAAGTAAAATTTGTGCGCCTTCAAAGTGTTCCAAAATATTTGGCCAACCCTGTAGAAAAACGTTAATACAGCAATGCTTTTACATAAGACAGCATTACAAATTGTAATTTACAATGAATTATTTACAGCTATCTCTACAAGTAACCTGCAAACGCTTGAATATATCTATTCACGAAAAAGAGGAATAGGTCGGCAGTGCTGTCAAAAATAAAAATGGTGGGATGGAGCTTAACCAGTTGGAAGGGGAGCATGCGCTTGTGCCAGCCTGATCGTTTTGGGTGTAGAAGCTAGATTCCGACAAGTGGAAGCCAGTTGATGAGCAAACGGTATGTCTTTCTTTGCCTCGCACAAATGACATCTCTTGATTCGTCTGTCTTCGGCAAAGAAAATTCACTTCTTCATTGTTCTTAGGGCAACGAATGGTCGGTTTGTCTTCACAAGCTGTGCTCCATCAATACAATCGAAATCTTCTGGGCTCTCTAGCATCGTGTAATCGCCGCTAACCAGCTTTGCTATGGTATTATTTTGAACACTTGTTGCGATCACCCTTTTAGGAACCGACTACATCTTCTTTCGAGAGGGAATCAAGCCAATTTCGGAAGAATATCAACGGTGGGTGCTCTTCATAGATGTGAAGAGAGTTTGTCAGGTTCGCCTAATTTCCTTTTGTGTTTTTTGTCTCGTTTCACGTCTATTGTTTGTAGCACACCAAGTTAAATCGCTACTGGCTGGAACTGCTCATTGCCATTCTTGGAGGACAGTTCAATGAATTCAACCAATATATCAGTGGCGCACTCCTCAATTTTCGCTTCCTCAATGTTTTTAACTTTGTTGTTGAATGATGAATAAATTGTGTGTTCGAGGTTGTTCCGTGCTGTTCATTCGATTTTGAGAAAGCTGCCGCTGTGTGAGGGAAGTTTATATGATGTGGCACTTTTTAAGTCCTCTATATGGCACTCTTGGGTCCGCGACGTTTCGTAAAAAATTATCGCACCCTATCTAGAATCGAGCCCTGAACATGATTTGATAACGCTAAAAAATCGACTTGACTGACAGGAAGATCAGTTCTGAAATATTTTCGTATCCCGTAGGGTATCCAGATGGTAGACGGAGGCGGTGGTACCGAGAAAGTGGTACTCAGGTGGTAATACCAAGGCACTGACCATGTATCGTACTCAGGTGGAGGTGTCTAGATAATGGTACTTGGATGGTGCTTAAAAATGGTCGTCCATTTAAATCAGAAAAGTTCACGCTTTTTAGGTTCCAAAACCTGTTTTCTGCACTAATTAGATCATTCTAAAGATGGTTTGGCAGTATTAAAATTACATTTTGCAAGATTTACAAAAACTATAAAAATACCATCAAAACGTAGTTTCACTTCTGTCAAACCATTTCTGAAATGCTTGAATTAGTGCAGAAAACAGGTTTTGGAAGCCAAAAACAAAACAAAAATTTGATCCAAGTGGACTCATCGAGGATGGATATGCACCGTTGAGTGTAAAGATAAACCATAAAGGGTGAATGTCATTCATTTATGAAAGCACAAAGACACACAAGGGGTCCCCGAAAAAATGTAACGCCAGGGAGCTCAATTGAAACTTCTATATGAGTCAAATACGTAGCAAACTTTCGATTAAACATAACTACTTTATAAGGAAACAAGACTAGGCTCAGAATCGCAGGAGTTGCAGTTAATATACCGTATTCTCTCTAATAGACGGGTCCTCTCTATTTGAAGGGTCCTCTCTAATAGACGGGTCCCCTACGAGACCAAAACTAGGGGGGTAAACCATGTTTTATTGCATTTTTAATATGAAGTCAAAAATATTTTTGGATGTTGAAAAATAGACGGGTCGACCCCTCTATTAGAGAGAATACGGTATCTGTTGGCATTTTTGCTGTTGGCATTTTTGCGTTGGCATTTTGTCTTGGCATTTTTGCTCTTGGCATTTTTGCTCTTGGCATTTTTGCTCTTGGCATTTTTGCTCTTGGCATTTTTGCTCTTGGCATTTTTGCGTTGGCATTTTTGTCTTGGCATTTTTGCTCTTGGCATTTTTGCTCTTGGCATTTTTGCTCTTGGCATTTTTGCTCTTGGCATTTTTGCTCTTGGCATTTTAGCTCTTGGCATTTTTGTCTTGGCATTTTTACTGATAACCACCAGCAGTGCTTTTCCTTGTTAAGAATTTTTTTTGAAATTTTCTGCCTAATTTTTAGGGTTGTCGACTAGTCGGAATTTTCGAATAGTCGATTCGATTAGTCTTTCTGGATACGAAAATTTTGAACGAATAGTTGAAATCTTTTTTTGAAAAAAAAAAGTTTTGAAAAATTTTCATCAGTCAAAATTCTAAACAAATTTTAATAAACAAAATTTATTTTTAAATATTTGATTAGTCAAAAATCGACTTGTCAGTCGAAAATTTTCGACTAGTCGACTAAATTAGTCGGAATCGACTATTCGATTCGACAACCCTACTAATTTAAAAAGTAGTATAAAATCATCAATATCAGATTCTCATAAGCTGTATAATTCTCAGAAGCTCTACCGATTCCACTTTCTCGAACTTTTCCTGACTTACAAAAAATTCAAATTTCATACTTTTGATCACTGCGGATGAACCTTTTGTAACTTTATATCAAAAGTGTCTTTGTATAAAGCGTTAACTGTATCTCGAATTCAAAGTAATAAGAATAACTGAAGAAGTATATAAATTTATGGATATTTTTAAAATAATTACAGTGAAAGTAATGGTGGCTCTGTTGTTTTACACAGACACATATAGTATGGATAATGGCATCATTTCACGGCTTTCTGTTATTCAAGATAATTTTGTGCTCAAAGTAATTTTTTTAATAGTTTAAAAATATTTCCAAACCATATTTAGTTTTAGAGCATCACAGATTACATTGAGTCCTGGATTTCCAGACAAAACACAAAGTATGAAACTGCTTTGGTAGAGCCAGCTTTGGTTTCTTCATTAAGCAGCAAAGTGATCCATAAATTGCACCAAATTTTATTTTTAACGTATAATCTAGGTCTTCAATTTGTTTTCCAATGACGATGGTTCACAAAGCAGAATTAATATATGCCCCCAGGAAATGTACCCTCTTCTGTTTCTAAATCAGGCCACACGCTATAATAAAAACTTTGTTGCAGTATTTGTGTCGGTAAGCTTCCTGAACTTTTTAGGCTTTATTTATAGCATTCTGTTCAGCCTTCTTGCCCTGCCAACGACACTGCATCTACTGCTCATTCCAGCGCTTTTTCATCTTTTCTTACATATTGCTCGTTTATTTCTCTGATTTCAAAAGTATGGTTTGCAGAAAATTTTAAGTCTTATTGCCCAGTCAAACCTGAGATTAACAGCACCCCATTTAAAAAAAACCTCCGTTTTGCGGTCGGTAAACTCAGGATTGCCTGTATATTATTGAACTATCAAATTAAAACAGTATTGAAAGTCTACGCTAAGTAGTTTTTAGGTGATCTCAGCAAAGAAAACGCAAAAATGTGCCTTTTAATTATTTGGAACATTTGCAGTGACAGTTTTGGCCTAAGCATTGTGCACGATCAACAGATGTTTAGTCCTGTTTCATTATATCACCCTGCTAGTCTTAAAAGAAGGTATCACTTTTCACTTATTTGTTATTCATGGGGTTGGACAGATCTATATAAATCTTTAAAATTTAGTTGTTGTTCAGAATTTTTTTTGGGCTTTTTTTATTTTTTTTAATAGATTTTTCCATACGAAAAGTCAAAAATGAGTAAAATCTGTTTTTTCTCGAAACCACCAAATATTCACATTTCTGATACTAGTCAGTGGAGTTTGCAAACCCGTTTGAAAGTTGAAATTTAGGCATACACAAGAGTCTAAAAAATTTAAAATAAAAAGAAAATTTAGTGAAAAAACTGCCAGTATAAAATTTACTAATGAAATTTAGACTTTTGCTGCTGCATTTCAGTTTACACCTTTAGAAAAAATGAATCTAACAATCTTTTTTCACTTTGCAGGGCATCATTTGACCATCAGAATTCCGCAATTACAATAGCCCTATGTGAATGCATATTTAGTTTGTTGACTGACTTCTCCAACTATCATCTCATGCTTAAATTCCCATTCGAACATTATCAGTAGGACTATTAATCCTCCATAATCTTTTAAGCTGATTTGTTTAGTATTATGTTGTCCATAGTGCACAAAATTTTGATTTACCAAAAGAGGACCAAGTTTAGAATTAAGCAATGGAATGCCCCGTTTGATGGTTTGGTTTTGTAAAAAAAAAGTAATTGCACACACACACATGTTGCAGCACTGATTAAACTGATTGATTACATTTCACGCCACTTTGTTCGTTTGGGAGACCTGTCCTCTTTTCAGGCAAGTCTTTTTTGTTGTCTTTTGATAAAAACAAAACGGTTTCAGCTGGCCAATAGAGCACTAATTGTGATCAACTTTTTCATCACTTATGGCGATAATTTTCTTCCAGACACAATTGCCTATGATTTCTTGTACTATGAGATTGCTAGACAAAGCGAAGTGTTTTGTAGACTCAACTCTATTGCGGAATCAACACAGGCGTCTGTGCAAACTGGATCATCTTTGGGGTAATATCTTTAATTGTTATGTTAATTAAAGTACCATATTCTCTCTAATAGAGCGGCATGCCACTCTATTTTTCAATTTCCAAAATTTTCTTCGACTTCACGTTAAAAATGCAATAAAACATGGTTTAATCCACGAATTTTCACCTCGACCCCTGCCGCTCTATTGGAGAATGCCGTTCAAATGGAGAGTGCCGCTCTAATATACCAAAATGTTGGTATACCAAATTGTTGAAAATTCACATGGCTAAATCAAATTACACCCTCAGTAATTACATAAACCAAATCTTTATCAGACAAAATCACAGACAGATTAAGTTTCATTTTTTTCGCCAAAATTTTATTCGACAAAAGTGTGAAAAATGTCGAATTTTGAATTTGTTGACTAATTCGTTCACAAAAGACAATAAATTTGTTGATCATTCATTTGCTTTTTTCTTGTTTTCGTTTAATTGAGTGCTGGAATATGGTTCAAGTGTTTGTTTGACATTCATAAAAAATTGTTTAATAACTGGCGGCCTATTTTGGTGTGAGAGGATTTTGGTGAAAAAAGTTTTGTGTTTGATCTCCGACTGAGCAGAAGCCAAAAAACACGGGAAGAAAGGCCAAAAAACCACCTTGGTGCAATAGGGCCTACTTTTATACATTATCAACAAAATCTATCCCGGGTTTTTTTTTGAAATCTTTGAAATTGCCATGACTAGTGAATTGCATGGCCCTCTAACCATCTTACAGTTGACTAAATATAAAAAAATAGTTAATTTGAATTCTTAATTTATATTCTCATGATTTAATTTTAGAGAACTCAGTGGTCGACTAATCAATCAACTGACCAACATATTGGCCATAGTCAGACACATTCGCCCAAAACTTGAAAGTCATTCTTTATTAGATCCTAACGCAGAAGAGGTTTTGTGAACTTCGTATTAATTGTTTCTACAGATTATTATTATTTAGATTATTATTTAGGTGATAAAAATAGTACAAGAAAGTTTTGAAGATCTAACCTTGAAGTTGTATGAGGGCATGGAGACCATTGAAAGATGTGAAAATGTAGATTGTCAGCGATATCTTTTCTCTATTGTTAGTATATATATTTTTTTTAATTTTATGTATATATATTTTTTATTATTAAGGTTGAAAACACAATGGGTCGAGTTAAAGTGAGCTGGAGCCAAGAAAATTCTGTATTATAATGATAAATAACACTGCTAACTAACTTTACTGTTAATAAATATTACTAAATTTTTTGTGCTTAATATTTCATAGTATCGGAAATAACCATTATTTTTTCATTTTTTTTTAATTACCATTTAGTACATAATTTTTTTTTGAGAAAAATGAATGGCCACTTGGCTGACCACAAATTTTATGTGCCCAATGAAAATGAAGACAATGCTGAAAAACGTCTTATGAGATATATTCAAAACACATTTAATGTCAATTTCGGTAATAAATTTAGGATTATTAGCTAATCTACTATTAATTCTTCAGGTAGTTATGAAGAGTGGTATAAGTGGACTATCACTAATTACGCTCTGTTTTGGGAAGCTGTGCTAAAGCAGTGTGACATTAAGCTATCTTCTCCTTATCATAAGGTTGTTTCGAATTCTCACCCTTAAATTACCGCAGCCTCTCTAATTATGTGGATGCTGTGTAATTAGACAACATACTTTAATTATGCGAGATCTAAGCGTTTTTTTTCAAAAACTACTTTATATAAAAAGTTAAACAAGTGTTTTTTTAATCTAAAGACTGTGTTAATGGATACAGTCGAACCTCGCTATAGTGGCACCCCCAAAAGTTCGTTCCCGCCTAGGGTCCGACACTTTTTAACCCAATTTTCAAAGTCTTTAATTGATTCCGTTCTGACTAGGGTTGTGAAATAGAAAGTTTTCCGGAAAACTTTCCGGAAAGCTTTCCACGGACAGAAATAAGAATTTACTAGTAGCTGTAGAGTTATATAAAAAAATTGTGCAGTTTTTGAATATAATGTGTGTGATCTCTTGCTAATTTTTGTCCATTTTTGTCCAAATTTGTCAATTTGTCCAAAAACTTTCCGGAAAACTTTCCGATTCTTTTCTGACCGGACAGTTTCACAACCCTAGTTCTGACAAATTTATGTGCCAAATGAAAATACTTTTTTAGAATATGTACCGTAAAACCTCTTATTATTTTGTGACAAGTTATATGCGGCTGCCGCAAAATTAGAGGAAATGTGACCTATTAACTCGATAATACAAAATCGTTTAAAATCAACATTTGAGTCAGAAATCAGTCAAAACTTGGGTTGCTGATGTCGGATTTTTTTTACATTTTTCACCATAAATGAATCAGCACTTTTTAGTCGAAATCAGCAAAGTTATGAAAAATTAGTGCATTTGGGAGCCCTGTAATAATATGATATACTAATAGTATTTAAGATTGTGGAAGAAGATGTGCCTATCGCGAAAATTCCGAAATGGTTTCAAGGAGCTCGTCTAAACTATGCTGAAAACTGCTTGAAAAATGGAGTTGATGGTCATATAGCATTTATTCAAGCAAGTAAGTTAGATCTACTAGGATCTTTTAAAATCTCATGCAGATTCAAAGGTTGTAGATTAATTGTCTCTTCAGATTCACCTACAGAAATGCATTTTTACGACTATGCTAGTTTGCGCCAAGATGTGCACAGACTAGCTAGCGTCATGAGATTGAAATTCAATGTAAAATCTGGAGATGTTGTGTGTGCCTATGTGTCCAACCGCTATGAAACTGCTGTTGCAATGGTTGCTTGAGCCAACAAATTATGATGTTAAAATAATTAATTTAGCTAGCTACAACTTCCCTAGGTGCCGTTTGGTCTTCGGCTTCTGTGGATTTTGGCGCTATAGGAGTTATTGATAGATTCTCACAGGTTAGGAAGAATTTAAGTTCAAAATATCATAAAATTTCATTAGTTCAGCTTAGTCCAAAACTGTTCTTCACCTCAGACTTTGCTGTTTACAAAAAGAAAATACATTCATTGGAGGAAAATATCAATGAAATAGTAGAAGGTAGAAGATGAGTCCTACGTAAAATTAAACTCTTTTTTTGCAGGACTTCCCACCCTGGAAAAAGTAATTGTTATTCCAAACACATCTACAAATATCCCCACTGCTTACACTCAAGCCAACAAGTTTTGCACATTCCAAGAAACCATGAATCTTTTCCAATCTTTGGCTGATGCAACTGTTTATTTTGAGCAAGTAATACTGCTTAAAAGGGGCGTACCAGCGCGTTACAGTGCAAATTAAGGCGGGGACCAGCAATTTTTTAATAAATATCCCTGTTTTTACTAGTCTCATGTAAAATCTGATATTTATGACCTTATCCTAGTTTCAAAAGTCAGGCAGAAAACTTTCGTCAAATCAGATAGAACGCTTATGAAAAGACTTCAAGGTAGAAAAAACTGCTGGTCCCCGCCTTTTTTTCTCTGTAACGGACTGGTATGCCCCTTTAAAAAATTATTTATCACTAAAAATATTCTTGTTGTTTAATTAGGTGGCATTTGACCACCCTCTGTTTGTAATGTTTTCAAGCGGCACAACAGGCCCACCCAAAGGCATGATACATACTGTGGGGGTTGGTTGATTGCTTTTTACATAAATTTTAGTTTTTTATCGTTAAATTCAGGGAACTTTGTTGAAACATGCTGAAGAGCACATCATCCAAGCTAATATAAATCCAAATGACACAATTTTGTTCTACACCACTTGTGGTGAGTTTACATGACCTCAAAGCATAGTGTGGCTGGGAAACAGGTCAGATTACTTGGGTTATTTTTAACTTTCCTGAAAATTTGACTTATTACCGTTGAGAACTGTTTAATTTTGTTAAAAGTCTATTTTCCCCAGGTTGGATGATGTGGAATTGGCTTTTGACAGTGCTTTTCACAGGAGCGACTATTGTTTTGTTTGATGAATGTCCTTTGGGTTAGCGATTTTTTTTCAATATTTCGATGTCCAAAATAACAGAAATAAATTAAGATCCTGATCCACATATACTTTTGAAAATAGTACAGAACACTAAATCAACAATTTTGGGAAGTGGAGCTAAGGTTTGAATTATTCGAGGTATTTAATGTATTTGATATTGTCTGATTAAGGTGTTTGACGAGTATACCAAGATGGGAAGCAATTTCAGTAAATTTGTTAATAAAATATATTTAGTTTTTAATTTGCATATTCAGAATCAATATACAATCTGAGTTCTCTACGATTGTTACTTTCGACTGCGTCACCACTTAAGACAAGCACTTTTGACTTTTTGAATGATCATATAAAACCAGAGGTATTTTTGTAGATACAGTCAAGTCCCGACATATTGACACCCCTATGGCGGCTCCAGAGTTCACTATACATAACTGGAGGGTGTCACCATATTAAAACTTTAAGTCCAAACTCTTTGTCCATTTGTGGCTTTTTGGATGTCCAAAATTTCAGATCCAAGCTGTTTTAAATTTTGTCTTAAAAATATGCCAAAGAAATTTAGACCCTAGTAACGAATAGCAATGGTAGCGACGAAATTTTTAATGTTTTGAATCAGTTGGTCAGACGTCTGAGCTCTTTTTTTTTTTGGAAATTTGAGAAACAAAATAGCTTTCTAAAGAACCTAATGGAAGTTTCATTGATTCTTTTGGGTTATCAACAGGCCATTAAATTTCGAATAATTAAATATAACCATAAATTAAATATAAATTCCATGACCTGCCGATAACCGAAAAGAACCGTTTCGTCCACATTGCAGGTAGTTATTGGCTCCATATGTGGTGGAACAGACATAATAGGATGTTTTATGGGTGCCACTTTAAATAGACCAGTAGTGCCTGGAGAGTGCCAACATTTTTACTTAGGCATGAACTGCTCTACTTTTAACGAACAAGGTTTTGTTAATCATATTTCTCTGAGATAAAATTTCATCTTACAGGAATAGAAGTACAAGATACGCGGGAGAATTAGTTTGTAAAACACCATTTCCTAGTATGCCTTCACATTTTGTAAATGACCCAGAAGGTAAACGCTATCATCAAGCATACTTTGCTAAGTTTTCCAAATGTTTGGACACATGGTGACTTTTGCATAGTAAATAGTCAAACCAACGGGATTTTTGTATGTGGCAGGTAAATTTTGTTCTTCTTTGGCTTTTCATAAAATGAGTTTTAAAGGAGCGATACTACTTTAAATCGGTATGGAGTTCGAATTGGGACTTCGGAAATTTATAATATAGTGGAACGATTTGAAGAAATAAAGGACTCCATTATTGCTGGCAAAATGAGTAAGTTATATTTTGTGCTAGAGTTTAGTTGTGAATTTAGAATTTTCTTTAAAATACTTATCGCTGAATGAATTGTCTCAATTTGAATTGTTTCAATTAAACTGTCGCAAGCTATCGCTGGCCGATAAAATGACCCTTTCCCTTCAAAAATAATTAAAATGTACTTTTGAATTTGAATAATAGCCTTTTTGGAATTTTTCATATCGCCACTGGATTGCAGGGTCATCCTCACTTGATTCCTACGATTATCTACAATATTTTTTAATTTTTTAAAAATTAGTTTAATTTAACCTAGTTTTTTTGCTAAATAATTTGTATAAAAACTTATTTAGCCCAGACGATTCGAGCAATGAGATAGTGACTCTTTTTGTTGTTCTCAAGGATTGTGTATCTCTAACGGATGAGCTCGTCAGTCGATTGAAAAACTCCCTCAGAAAAAAAGTATCTCCACGCCATGTACCCAATCAAATTATTGATATCAAAGATATTCCTTACACCAACAGTGGCAAAAAAGTGGAATTAGCAGTCAAGCAAATTATTAATGGCCATTCTGTTTCAAATACGTCTGCCTTGCGGAATCCAGAAGTCTTAGAATTATACAAATTATTTGTGTCATAAGTTTTCCACTTTTGATATTTTTTAGAAAAAAAATCTGGTCGCTGACACTTAAATATTAGTTTTCACATAGATATTATTTTGTTTAGTTTGTGCCGTTTGAATAAAATAATTTATTGAAAAATCAGATAAAAAATGCAGTCGAGTCTCGATATAGTGATCACCCAAAAAGTTCGTTCCCTACTAGCGTCCGATAACTTTTTTTAGCATGATTTTTGAAGTGTTTTGCCAGTTCTGTTTTTACAGTCTGGTCCCAAACATCGCCCCTACTTAAAACGTAAAACCTCAATATAGTGGCCACCATTTTTCAAAAATACAAAACACTTCAAAGATCGGGGTGAAAAAGTGTCGGACCCTAGGCGAGAACGAACCTGAGGGGTGATCACTATACCGAGACTCGACTTCATGAAAGGGGAATTAGTTTAAAAAGAGAAATAAAAAAATTATTTATATTAAAAGTTAATTTAAATTAAAAATTAAATCTAAAAATTATGATCGCCTTACAAAGGCTTCTTTTGGCCAAAAAAATTGGCTGATTAATACAAGGGAGTGGTGTGCTTTAAGAAAGAACGCAGTCCTTCTTATTTTCTTTAGGAGGGTAGTAGGGGAATTGTTGTTGGCCTCCTGCAGCAGTATTATCACCTGGTCCACCTCCCATGGCATAACCTTGTTGTTGACCTCCATAGCCTCCGCCTGGTTGACCTCCATAACCTTGCTGTCCGTATCCACCTCCTCCTGGTTGTCCATAACCCCCTCCTCCTGGAGCTCCATAACCTCCTTGTTGTCCATAGCCCCCTTGCTGACCATATCCAGACGGAGGTCCACTTCCTGAAATAAAAAAAATTCAATTTGGGTTTTCTTATTTCCTTATGTTATCATACCAGGTGCTGGTGGGTAAGGCTGTCCTCCTTGATTGAATCCACCTGGAGATCCCATAGCTTGGTTGTAGTCAGGTGGAGATAAAGCATTAAAGCCTCGGATTCGCAGAATGCGCACATGAGTTCCTTCAGCAGGCATGCCTTAAAGTGGTGATCTTAAATATTAATGTTACTAAAACATGGTTTTACCTGGTAGTGGCTCGTCAAAATCTCCCCACACATAAACATTTCCTGAAAAAATCCACACTATAAATGTCATTTCAATTTCATCGAAAATACCAGAGTTAGCGGTGGTCAATCTGGGTTCGATCAAAGGCACTGGCATCTGGGCAGGTATCTGGTTCCACTTTAGAGTAGTTAAGTCAAGCACCCAGTAGTCCACTAGTCTGGTCACATTGCCACCACCATAGTCTATTTCTCCGCCTAAACATCAGCATAAATTCAATTCTTGGGGTAGTTTTTTTGCTCTACTCGGTTTTTCAACTATAGCTTTTCAGTTTAATGTCGGTTGGCTAACCAGTTTTGACCCAATTTTTGTTTTTTTTCCATTTTGCTTACAGTTTTTAGTAAACCGACAGAAAACTAACCTAGTAGATATAAAATCAAAAACATATATAATTTTTATTTGTATATATTTTCTTAGTTGCTAAGACTTTTTTTTAAGATGACAGCTTTAACTTATAGTTGAGTCTTTTCTCAAATATTATGTCATTTTTAACGAAATGAATAAACTATATTTTGCTTACCAGCCAGTAAGATAAATCCAGAGATAGCATCTAATCCAGCTTGTTTTAAAAACAAAGTGCTCAAAATGCCTTTATAATTAACAAGAATTAACTTACCTAGCTGGAGGCATGCCTCTCTGGGGATCTCCTTGACAATACTGAGTGCTTATTTGACCTCTGGCTCCTATAGACAAAACAGTATATATTGTATTCTCAACTTGACTAACTCTACCTAAATTGATTACATGAACTCTACTGTGATCTAGATGACCGTCTGGACTGGCTGACAGGAAATAGAGATTACTGAAAAACAAAACAATTTAACAAAATTAATTTTTTATTCAATTTTGTTTCCTACCCCTTGGATACAAAGCCATCATAAAAATGAGAAAGTTCAGATCCAGCCACGTTAAATCGATCTAAAGGTTCTTGAGGGGAAGTGGCATCAGCCTTGATGCGGAAAATGTTAAGCCCTGGTCCAAAGACTACAACTAATTCAGGAGTGTCTTCTCGAAGACAACAGATACTGCAAAATGATCATGCGTTGTGTAGTTTCATTTAGCTAGACTTACAATTCATCAGCTATAGTGAGTGGAGCAGTTAGAAGTGAGTGTGGGTCGCCTTGCAGAGTCATACCATCACCGTTAAGATTAAGGCGCCACACATGCATCTAAATAAAAAATATAATGAATTGTATTATATTGGGGAGTTACTGTCATTTAAAAAACCAATTGTTTCTCACGGCTTTCCCGTGTCTTTTATAGAATATATATTAGTAGGGTGTTTAAAAAGTTCTAGGCATTTTTATTTTCTGAAAATAAGCTTAGCCACCCGTTTTTTGGCATTTATATGTATATGGCAGTAGCGTCAATTTTCGTATTTAGTTTGACTGTACTACGTTTTCAGTGAAAAAATTTTTAATTTTTTTTTTCGCTGTCATGAATAGGGCTGTAGATTCATTAATCGAACCTTTCTTGATATTTTGATTATCCAAAATGTCGTATATCCACGGCACTAGCTTTTGGGGCGGAGTTTGGGGAGGAGCTGGTATATGACACTAGCGACCAAAATTTTTTCAATCGATCGACAACCCTAGCCATGAATGTTGTAACGGTCAAGCTTTTTCGTTTTGGCTTTTCGAACATTTACAAATCTCACATTGTATTGTCCATAATCTTCACTGGAAGTTACCAAAACCAAAGCTGTTCCTCCGCTGGGTGATGGAGATTTTAGAGCAAACATGAACTTCACACGACCTGGAACATGATTAATTAAGTTAGCTGTAGGTACCTTGACTTTAGTTAGCTTGCCTTGCACTCGAAGGGGTATTTCTCCGACAAAACATTTTCGATTAACGTCAAACACTACTAGACAGGTCATTGCTTTGCGTCCACCACTAAATTTTTCGCCATTAATTCCACTTATTCTATAATTTTATTAATTTACGTAGTTATGCAGTTGTCATCTGCTACTGGGTCGTACAGAAAGTAAAGTTTGCTAGTGTCCAGAGATTCTATAAATTGCTTTTAAGCTATACCAAAGATTGTTTATATGAAAACCAACCTTGGACGTCTTGGAACACAGCCAACCTCCACTTTCCAAGCTGATGGTCAAGAGGATCGGGAGCTTGGCCCCAAGGAACAGTAATATCTTCAGTGTTTACATTCATTATCTAGAAAAATATAAAGTTAAGTAAAGAAAGTATAGATGTCTCTAACAGTCTTCCAATTAGTAAAAATGGCACTACTGCAGAACCCGTTTCCGTTTTGTGCCTTGCCCCCCTCCCCCTGTTATTTTAAAGGTGATCATGGCTAAGGTAATCATGTTAACTATAATCCCCATGATCACCATAATCACCACATTAACATAACTATAATAGACAGGGGGACTAAGACATTTTTCAATAAAAACAACATGGGGACCAAGGCGAAAAGCAGAATCGGATTCTGCAGTAGCGCCAAAAAAATTAATTGACAGGAAATGAAATTATGAAGAGTTGACTAATTTACGTTGCCAAATTTCGAATTTTTGTTTTTAGCTATAAAGACGTTTTTCTTATAATTTTCTGCAAAATTGTCAAAATATTTGTTGCACAAGCTGACTTTAGCAAAATTAAATTGAATTTTATACAATGACTTAGAAATTTAAAAAAAATGCAAAAAATGTTAGAATTCAAGCAAATATATATTAAAAACGAATACACCTGAACAAGAAATCAGATAAACCTTTGTACAATAAAGTGTTGTTGAGCAAAAGGAAGTTATAAACAAACACTTATTCTTTCCTAATTGATTTTGAGTTGAAAGTCAAAGGAAACTTTCGGCCTTGAATTGACTTTTGTCACCATCCAACTAGGGTTAGAGAAAAAAGAGGGGCAGGCAAAAAAGTAAGAGACTAAAAAAATTTCACTGAAAAGGACAAAAACAAATTGGTCTAACAGCAAACTTTGATTTATATGCAAATTGTGGATCTGTAACAGCTGGGAAACATGTTGTCAACAACAAGGCACAGCTGGATTGTGCAGACTGGAAGCTCTCTCCATGAAAACATTGTTTATATAGACGGGCAGAATGATTCATCCATACTCTTACCCGCTACTTCAAACCTGCTCTTTGTAAATGTTTTGAAATATGTATTTATATCCACGTTTCCTTTATTTACATGATGTCAACAATCAATAAAAAGCTTCAAAGAAACATTGGGGAAAAAGTAGAGAAAAAATTATCAAAATAATAGCAATCATAGCAGAAGATACTCAGAAAAATGTGCTAAATAATTTAAATTAAAAAGGTCATAAAACTGGGAACAAAAAAAGTTGGAGAAAAAGTGTACGCACTGAACAACCCTAAAAAAACTGTTACTAGAAAAGAAAAGTTCTTATTAAGAGCTTCCAATAAGCACAGCTTTTCGTCGGTTCCTTGACTGCTCCTATTGAGAGCCTTGGCTGTCTGCTTCTTTGAATGATTTAAAAAAAATTTGAGAATTGTTTTTTTTATTATGACTTCTATTTTTATTTAACACGGGAAAAGTGGTGTGCAGCAAACTAAGCGTTTTGTGCAGAAATTCACGCTGAGCACGATGGATAAAAAAAATTTGGGAAAGAGGACGGCTTCGAACGGGTAAAACAGCATTTGGAAAAAGTTAATTTTTGCCTCTTCCCAATCACCTAGAAATGAGTGGTACTTCTCATTTTTATGTACAACCTGAACATGTAATATCTCAATGTGTAACACGTGATCAGAGCTCTCTAAAGCACATAAATTTGTGTCTAAGTGATTGAAATTTTGCAGAGAATTTTCGGGTTTCCTTCCAGAAGTCCGTTTTCGAAAAATTCAATATTGCGACATATTTAAATGTTTGTTGGATTTTCGAAAACTGGTCAACTAAGGAAAATTAAAAATTTTCTGCGCAACTATAGCCACTCTGCTGCTATTTCATGTGCAATAGATAGATCTGATCACGCACCGTATTTTGAGATATTGCACGAAAAGGTTGTACATAAATTTGAGCAAATACCATTCATTTCTAGGTGATAGGAGATAGTCTCGACCAAAGGCATAGCCAGAAAAATCTGACGGGGGGGACTAAACCACCGCTCAGAGGTCATTTTACCTACACCGTTTTCGAGTTTTATAGTGTTTTCAATTAACAATTTTTTCAAAAATCTGACAGAGGGGGGGGGCGTTCTAAAGCCCCCTAAGGCCCTCCCCCTGGCTACGTCCATCGTCTCGACGAGTAAGGATTAATCCAAGTTTTGTGTTTTTTTAACGCGACTGTAGAGCCCTAATTTGTCGACAACTCGTTGTTGCGATACCAGACGAGCTTTCTGCAGAATTAAATCTCAAAATTCTTTCAAAAATGCCCTGATAATTGAAATGGAAAAGGGAAAAACCCATCGAAAAAAGTTTGATTTATATTCTATTGAATTTCAATTTTTAGGGAATTTTTGAAGTAATTTAGAAATTCTGATATCGATGATGCTGATTCAACTTTCAATTTTGCACAAGTTTATCTGGTATTGCAACACCGAATTGTGTACAAAATATGGCTCAAAAACCACATTAAAAAAAATAAAAATAAAACTTACAAAAACACAAAACTTGGGGTAATCCTTTCGTTTCGAGACTATCCCTTAACAGCTTTCACCCTCCTTCAAAGTAGCATGCCCTCGCTAATAAGAGGTGGTGCCCGGGAATTCAAAATTTTTTCTCTATCATTGACCTTCTGCACGGATTTTTCAGCTTGGTTTCTAACACAAAGTATACCTAAAATTAAACTTTAGGTATAGTTTTGTCAGAAACCAAGTTGAAAAATCCATACAGAAGTTCAATGATTAGGGAAATAATTTAAATTCCCAGGCACCACCTCTTATTAGCGTGGGCATGCCCCATTAGAAAGATTTTTTCAGCAAATATTATATTTTCTGCGTTTTCAGTGCTCTTTTTTCGAAATCGTATGTTTTTTTACAGACAACGCTCAATCAAATCAACATTCAAGCTAAAGCTTATACAGCGAGCCACAATTTAACCAGCAACTTAATTTTATGCATCTTAGAGCAAAAATAATAATTCGCATTGTTTTTTTTTCCGTTTCTCACTTCAACGACCTTTAAGTCCCCTTTTAATATTTTTTGTACACCCAGAAAATCATTAGTTGTGTTGGTACAAAATTTTTATGTGTATTCCTGCGATAAAACTTTTATTGTGCATAAAATTGTCACAGTTACAAGCACTAAACTTTCTTTAAAAATAAATTACACTTGTCACTAACTTTGTGTCTACAATAGAAATATCACAGAAAAAATCAAGGCGACTTTGAATCAATTAGTTAATTTGGGAAACTGCTTTAAAATGCATTGCATAAAAAAATAGATTACACGGACTATACGGTCAAACATAAGGCTGAACTACACAGTCTTAAACTCGCTCGATATAAAAATTAGAAAAAAAATGCAGAAAAGGCAGAAAACTTTTTTCAGATTAGCTAGAATTAAATGAAAAATTCTGGAGAGAAAAACTTTTGATACCCGCTTTTTTCATTAAAGTCGAACCTGGATAGCAGGTCACCCAAAATATTTCGTTCCCCAGCTGGGCCGGCACTTTTTCACCCCGAATTTTCAAAGTCTTATATCAGCTTTGTTTTAAATTCTGGTTTCAAATATCGGAAGCATTTTCGTTTCGCCGATATTCTTTCAAAACTCTTGCGATTTCGCGATTTAAATAAGAAAAATTCTGTATAGTGAATCCTATTTCCAAAATAGTTAATATACGTTTTGTATTTAAAATTTCAAAATTGCAAAATTTTTGAAAAAAAGATTGGCGAAATTGGAATCCTTACGATATCTTAGACTTTGAAGGCTTTTCGAAAATCAAGGTAAAAAAGTCTCTGGTCCTGCTGCGAAACTAAATTTTCGGAGCGGCTCGATTTCACAACTCACTAGTATGCCCCTTAAAGCCTTGGAAAATCGCTTCAAAATCGATTTTGAGCTAGTTCAAAATAGTGTGATCCTGCCAAGGATAATTCAAGTGACAATAAAATTTCTTTGGTAGAGTTAAGTGCTAATTTTAGAACACAGTTAGACGCTTAGTTTGAATTGCATAAGATATTAAACAAATTACCAATCTTAAAACGTTGAAAATACTTTAAAAGAGGGGTGAAAGTTGTTAGGGATATAGTCTCGACAAGAAAGGATAAACCTCGGTTTTTTGTTTTTCAAATGTGGTTTTTGAGCCATATTTTGTTGACAATCCGGTGTTGCGATTTTAGACAAATTTGTGTAGAATTAAAAGTTGGATTAGCATTATGAATATCAGAATTTCTAAATTACTTCGAAAAACTCGCCGCAAATCGAAACGGAAAAGGCAAAAAAACCATCAAAAAAGGTTGGTTAGTCATCTATCACCATTAGATTTTTGGGGAACTTTTTGAAGCAATTTAGAGATTCTGATATTGATGATACTAATCCAAATTCCAATTCTACATAAGTATGTCTGAGATCGCAACACCGAACGGTCGACAAAATATGACTCAAAATCCGCATTTAAAAACAAAAAACTAGTATTAATTCTTTCGTGTAGAGACTATCTCCTGAAAAGCTTTCAACCATTCTTTAAAACACAAAATCCCTAAGAACGCCCCAAAGATCTAGAATAGTGTCTAAATGGCAAAAATAGATAAAAACAAGTTATCCTCATATAAATAAATAGCCGTTTTCATTAATCATCATTTTTTTCGATCAAAGATGGTTTCAAGGCAATGATTCCTAAATTACACTGTAAAATAATGACTGGGTGAAGGAAACGGGATACCTGTTTTAATAGCTTTTGCACAGTCGCCAGCTTTAGGCAAGATAAAGCAGTGTCTGAATTTGAAAAAAGTTGTACATATGTCGCCGCCGATGGGAATATTACGAAAGGCGGCTACCAGGTCAATTCAAAAAAGAATTATTTAAAATAAATTTTAGTTGAGTACCCTGCGCGAAATGAGTAATTAAAAACACTTCAATTGTCTAATAGTATCGGTGTCCTAGTGGTAAAGCGGCGGCGGACTGTGAAAGTCGGTCGTTGGTTCCATCTCCACTGGAGTTATAATTTTTCTTTGACTTTTTTAAAATTGCGTCAAATTGATTCTCGTTTGAACTTTACTGGTACCCGCCTTTCAACATATTCCCATCGGCGACGAGCATGTCCCTTTAATGTTGATTAATACTTACACTTTATTAACATGAGCCTCTCCTGTAGGCAGCTCATAGCCAAACTTAAAAGTAAGAAACTCAGGAATCTTCTTTTTGCTTGTTACGCGCATGATCGAAGACAGAGAATGGCGTAGCTGGATCATATTGAATCAATTTTGAAATAAAAAATCAATTTTTAAAAAAAAATCATACCGAAGACAAAACGAAGCCAGGCTAAAATATTTAAGTTATATAAAAAGCTGATAAATATTATAAGTTTTGCCTCTTTTGGGACTTCATGGAAAATATGCAAATAAGTTCTGGATAAGGCGACATAGCATGGGACCTGCAACACAAAAATTATTAAACGAAAAACTGTGCAAAAATATTTATCAGTTGTTAACTCTAGAGCTAAACAATTTTCTAATGCTGACTGTAGAAGAGTAAGCTAGATAAACCCTATTTCTACTTTCTTTAAAGGAGGACAGACTTTAGAGAGGGGGGGGGTAATTTGACTAGAAAAATTGGTATTTCGCAAGCTTGAGTCAATTCGATTATTATTTTAACCCCGTATTTTTTGACACCAATCGGTAATACCATGAATCCGCCCGACAAAAAACATCAGATCGAAAATTCGAAAAAAATCTTTTTTTTTTCGTAAAAATTTGTAATAAAACCCGATCTTGTATGACTTATTTTCCTAAGCCTAAGGCTTAGGACTAAATATAAGAAACGTGTGTGTGTATGTGTTTCAGGGATAGGTCAAAACAAATTTATCAAAAAAACAAAAATATTAAAATTTTAAATTGAAACATTTTATTTCTTTTAACTAGAAGAAATATATTTTTCTGAAATATTTTCTGAAACTGCTTAAGAAAAAACATCAACCTGAGTTTTATCTGGAAAAACTTCATGGCCTTGAAAATGGTTAATAATCTCTGGCTTCTTGACCACATCGCTCCATTTTAACTAAAGCCAATAAATAAAAGGTCAAATTGAAAGAAAAGATTGTACTTTTTCAGACACTGTAGTGGAGGACTCAATGTCAGATAAATTTAAGTTGTCATCCGAATCTTGAGAATCTTCATTGCTGATGCTGAATACGGACTACAACAAATAATTAAATGTATACTTTATCAATTTTAATTACAAAATTACTTGGATATTGCGATAGCGTTTGCCAAATCTGTCTGTGCTGTTGACATGCTTTACAGCAACTTCTAAACAGAAACACGGCATAATAAAAATAGTTGCTAGACAATCCACCTACCTTCTTGACTTTTGATGGGTGGTGAAGGTAGGAGTATTTTGGACTTCATCAAATTCTTCTGGCCATCCATCACTTTTTTCATCTTCTCCATTAACGACTAAATTGAAACGGTAAGATGTTGAAAGATGTTGTAAGATGGGTTATTGGTTTACCCAGCCTTTTGATTCTCCGTGCTTTTCTGCCCTACCTCCAATACACTCTATGCATTTGAAGTCATGTAGGTTGAAGTGATTGCTCAGCTTGGACAAATTATTAGTGTCACTAAGCAGGGAATGCAGGGCTAAAAATCAAAAAAAAATTAGATGAAAATGGTGCTTTGTAGTAGAACCCATTATATAATCTACCTTCTGAAAAGTTTGACATACCGTCAACAATGACGGTTTTTCTTAACCACTTTTTAAGCACTTTTTTTCTTTTCATTGATGTCTCTATGCTAAAAGGTCACCAAAATTCCCGTTCTGCTATTTTGGCCCTGTTTCAATTATGAGTGCCTTTTTGGCCTTGGTCCCCCTGTTATTTTAACGTTCTTTATTCAGGAATAAAATAATATTTTTTTACTTCTGCGACTCTTTCTAAAAGCTGATTGCGTTCCATGATTTTGGTCTAATTTTTTTAGAAAAACAGTAAAAATAAGTAAAAAACGTTAAAAAATCAACATAGGGGACCAAGGCCAAAAAAGGCACCCATAAGTAAAACAGCTATTTTTTTAGATTATTTACTTTAATTATTTAGCACACAGATATCAACATCACATTTTGAAATATACATAAAAAGACTGGGAAATAATCGATCAAGACAGCATCAAATCTAACTTTTAGGGACACGACTGAGAAGTTTGACTGGATTACAAAACAAACCTTTATATCCACCATCAACATAAGATATGTGTTCCGTGTTTTGATGCAGGAATCTCAAAATTTTGCACAATGTAATATTTTTAGCACACAAAACTACCTAGAAATGACCATCATCATGCCTAGAATTTACAAAAAATGACTTTTTATTTTGGAAAAGTTTATTTACGTGAGTCATCCTCCTCGAGACCAGATCCAATAAAACAAATGTGGTCCTTTTTGCAAGAATCTTCCTTGAATTTCATAAGTGATGACATGGCGATCGTAAATTTTTCTGGTTCATCAACTATTAGGGCTCCTAAAGTTTTTTGGTTTAATGTTTTACATTTCAAGAAAAACAACATTTTTAACCATTTAGATTATAAGAACCAGGAATGCTACCAGCATTAAATGCTTTTTGTGTGCGTGTATCGATTACAAAGTAGCTAAAGCAAGTCTGAAAACAAAAAATAGTAATTTGAATATTTTGTTCAATTAAAAAGGTGAATACAGTGGTGGCGGAAGTGTTGTTGTCAATAACCCTCTTGTACAAATCTTGCACACTGATTGGCAAACACATCAATGAATTTAAAGGGAAGTCGGAAATTTCGTCGATCAAATTCGAGCCGAAGAGCAGACAATGAAAGTCCTGTAATAAATAAGTTAAATTAGGTAATACAGTTGGCTATAGCATGCATTCATCAATCCGCTTCTTTAAAGGCGCATGCTAAAGGCTGATGGAAATATTTCAAAAAGCGGGTACCAGGTCAATTAAAAAAGGAATTATTTTGAAACTCATTTTTGTTAATACCCTTTGGGGAATAAATAATTGATTTCTTTATTCAAGTGGCCTAGTGGTAAAGCAGCGGCGTATTGTCAGGGTCGATCGTCGGTTCAATTCCGATCGGATGCATTGTTTCTTTGACTTTTACCGAATTGCGTCAATTTAGTTCTTGTTCGAATTTCACTGGTACCCGCCTATCAAAATATTCCCATCGGCGACAAGCATGCCCCTATACAAATGATTTTTGACTAATCCAAAAAAGTCGATTTGGGGAGGGGGGGGGTAAAGGGGCGGTTATATTCCAGTAGCGTCGAATATTTCAATAGCGTGTACCAGGACAATTGCTAGTTCAAAAAAAATTTGAAATATATTTTTGTTGAGTAGTTGTTGAGGGGTTATTTATGACCCACAGTCGTATAGATTATCAGAGAAGAACATTAAGTCACTGAATAAGAAAGAAATAAGGTGCGGAGGGACTGCTTCACTGCAATGAGCTTTGCCTATATTCGCGTGCTGGTGAAATTTTTGGAGCTGGACATCTTTTGAGGTACGGCAAAATAAATCAGAGTCTCCGAATTTGGCTTTGCCTGAGGCTCTTTTTCATACCCTTCCTCTTTCTGAGACGGCCAGAACTTTTTTTCCTGTATGCAGAGACTCTGCAGTTGCAACAAGCTGTTTTCGGATGCTAAAACAGACTACTCATCAACCTAGGGCGGTCACATGAGCACAAAGTGCTCATAACGTGACAATTTAAAACGACCATAGCTCAGCAGCCTAATTACGGAAATTTTTTCTTAATATGTCAAAGCATTTCTCAGAGATCATGCTATGAAACACAAAAGACTAGTGAATAGTATGGCTCCATCAAAAAGATATGGCCAAAAACAAAAGGTGACGTTTTTTTGGTGACCGCCCTAGGGTTAAGAATCGCGGAAACAGAATCCTCGCTGTTTTTACTTTTTTCCCCAAAATTATTCAGTTGGTGCTGTTTTTTTATTTTCCAGTTGCTCATGCAGTTGCTGTCATAATGTAGTTGAGGTTTAGGGCTACCAAATTGCTGTAAAAATTCAGACAAAATTTTAAGAATTCGCCTAAGAATCTTATCTCGAATTCGAGGGCGGATGCTTGGGCTGATTCTTTCTTTTTCATCTCAATTTTTTAAACAACTTCTACTTTGTTAATAGCTCATCTGGTAGCTCTGGATCTTAGCTACAAGATTCCACCAACAGAAAAATTTTTAAAAAATTAAAAAAACGTTTTGGCTATTTCTTCTGATTTAGCATCCACAAACAGCCCCCTCATCGTGAATTCAGCTTTACAGTTTCTATTTTTCTCATGCAGCTAAGGAAGAGATCTACAAAATAAGCTACTGATAAAGTAAACACTTCCTGAAAGACCACACTCTGAAGCCGCACAGTTGGCGCAAATGTGGAATCGGTTGATTTTTTCCCATTCAAAAAATGACTTTATCATTTGATAGCGCTGCCTTTTAGCTACAAAATGGCCCCAATTGCAAAGTTTTTCAATCGAGAAAGAAAGTTATGGTCTTTTCCAAGTGAGGTGTAAGAAAAAAAGCCGTATTATGCACGACAATTCACCCTTGGATAATTGAAAAGATAAAATAAAATTATATTTTTATGAGATTTATGAACATAGACAGAGAAAAAATTAGTTCACCTCGCGAACGGAGATCGGAGTGTTGTCAAGAAAAACATTGCAAATCTGTAATTTTTGGTTATTATTATTTATTTATATTATTCATTATTTATTTTAAAATAAAATCTACATCTAAAAGGTCGTCCACATCTTCTGCATTCATTTGTACAGGCGAATTATGAAGCAAGGCAGATATTTCTTCTTTGCTTCTTATGCTTAATATCTGCTCTCGAGCGTATTTTGTGAAAACTAGTGCCACAAAAAATATCAGGAAAGGATCCCCCTAAAAACAATATTATGGTTTTTCAAATATTTTTTCAGAAAAATTACCCACCCTCTCAAAATAGTGATCCCAGAAGACAAAACACAACTGATTAGTGGTGCCCCTTGCCAGCAAAGAGTGAAACAGGTCAGACACATAGAACTCTGGTTGAACTTTAACCGAATCCAGGTAACTTAAATTAAGATGCCGTTTCAAGACATACCATGGCGATATAGTGCCAAAATTATAGTGGTTTCAGTAGTAAAATTCTGTTTTGAAATGTCTCAGCTTTTAAATAAAAATTGTCGACCCTACTATAGAATGGGTACGTCAGGTTTGATCGCCACGAATTTGATCGCCGGCTAATTTTGATCGCCACAAAATTGATCGCCACAAATTTGATCGCTCACGAAATTGATCGCCAGCCAAATTTGATCGCCACAAATTTGATCGCTCACAAAATTGATCGCCAGTCAAATTTGATCGCCAGTCAAATTGATCGCCACAAATTTGATCGCCAGTCAAATTTGATCGCCACAAATTTGATCGCTCACAAAATTGATCGCCAGTCAAATTTGATCGCCACAAAATTGATCGCCAGCCAAATTTGATCGCCACAAATTTGATCGCCACAAAATTGATCGCCAGTCAAATTTGATCGCCACAAATTTGATCGCCAGTCAAATTGATCGCCACAAATTTGATCGCCAGTCAAATTTGATCGCCACAAATTTGATCGCCGGCTTATTTTGTTCGCCACAAAATTGATCGACGTTCAATTTTGATCGCCGGCGATATTGTTTGCTTTTATGTCTTTGTCGTTTCTTTATCTTTTTATAACCCCTGGTCCAGGTAGTTATTCAGCTGGATGATCTGAAAAATCAAATTTTTTAAGTAAAAACAAACCATGCCATCACATGTGAAATCGTCTGGGTAATAAGGCTTGATAAGACCAAAAGTGTATACCAGCTGAACCCCGAAACTTTGGGTGGGTACCACTTTTTTCACCAACACCTGGAATGGGTACCTCCTGGTCTGTTGGATGTCCACCTGGATGACCACATACATAATCCTCAGCTGAGTAACACTACCTGAGTATAACTGAGTACCCTACTCTTGGGTACTCTCCCATGACTCCCTCTTGGGTACTCTCCCATCCCTAATTAACACCACCTTGGTGCTCTCCTCCTGGATTCTCCTATCGTGGGTACTGATTTTAGGAGACTTATATCTTGAAAAGTAAATTCATATCTGGGGTACAGAATGGCTCAAGGGTGTAAAGTTAAAAAATATTGAAGATGTAAGCCGAAAATAAGGAGTTCAAAACACTAACAGACAACTAGAAGTGGATCACAAATTTGTGGCGATCAAATTTGTGGCGATCAATTTGACTGGCGATCAAATTTGTGGCGATCAATTTGACTGGCGATCAAAGTTGTGGCGATCAATTTGACTGGCGATCAAATTTGTGGCGATCAATTTGACTGGCGATCAAATTTGTGGCGATCGAAATCTGCAGGCGATCAATGCGACTGGCGATCAAATTTGACTGGCGATCAAATTTGTGAGCGATCAAATTTGTGGCGATCAATTTCGTGAGCGATCAAATTTGTGGCGATCAATTTTGTGGCGATCAAAATTAGCCGGCGATCAAATTTGTGGCGATCAAACCTGACGTACCCTATAGAATACCACCCCCCCCCCCCAAAATTTTCCTTCTGAAACTTAAGTAAAGACTACCCAAATTTATGTCCCAGACCCCGGAAAATATGCGTAAACTCTTTATTAGTCACAACTTCCGTACGCTGGCCTACCCCAAGCCTAAGGGCTAAGCCTAAACTTGTTGTTTGCAAGGGTAGTTACAGCATTTTAAAAAAGTTCGGATTTTTGGGGGGGGGGGGGGGGGGTTTATTCTATAGTAGCGCCAAATTGTCTTGTAAAAGGTGCGAATTCAATAAAGTTATAACTAAAATCAACTGAGCCGTGTATAAGACCACCAGGGTTGTCGGCCAGCCGAGCCGAAAAGCCGAAATTTGCAGCCGGCCGGAAAATCCGAAATTCGACAACCCTAGAGATCACCCTGTAAATTTATTGAGAGTTTAATTTTACTTTTTTATAGTTTTTCGATCTAGGATATTCAAAACACATTTCAAAAACAAAAATTAAAACCTGCAGAGCTCAGGATCGTGATATTGCAGCAAAAGTCGAAAGAGATCAAACATTTTAGAAGACCTGAATTTCTTCGATGATCTTTCTCATCTACATTCTACTCTGCCCTACCTTGGAATGTATTTGGTTGTGATGGCATAAAAAACATTAAATAGGGTGGATTGCTCGAAAGGTAGCACTATCAACTTGCCAATGATGTCTAGCCAGCCACAATTACGGTCATACTGCCAATAATAATTAGAATGAAAAATTTTAATTTTAAGATTACCGTGACATTTCTCTTCTTGCAATACAAAGTAATCAAACTTTCTAGCTGAGGCACCGTGCTAACTGAACTACTTGGTTTCAAGCTAGACTTCTCCAACTGGTCTACAAGAACACGGCAGTCTTTGCGGAGGCTGGCCTGATCTTTCAAACTAAAACAATTGTGAATTACGGTGTTTTCAAGGCACGCATTTACGCGAAAATATTTCGACTAAAGCAGAAACAATATGAATGTCTTGAAGGATTTCGGTATAAAGCCTTTTGGGTACCTATCCCGTTTAACAAACAAAGACATCCCCTACTCCCCCCCCCCCCCCCCAATTTTTAAAAAGTGACCACAAAACATGTTTTCCGTTACTTATTTTTGCTCTATAAGTCTATAACAGTTTTCGAAGTTAAAGTTTCAACTTTCCAAAAACAATTTTACTTCAAGTCTTTATAAGTAGATGGTCTTTTTAGGTTATTTTAGACTAAATTAAGTGCTTTAGGCTAGAGCAAGGGTAGGCCATATGTTAGGACGAACTCAAACATGTTTCTAATAGAAATTAAAAATAGATAAATATTCTTGAGTCCATCCTAAAATACGCTGGCCTACCGTTGTCTAAGCTTAAATAAAGCCTAGATGTGATAAATGACCCGAATTGACGTCGAAATACCCTAAATAGACCACCTACCTTTAAAAACTCAAATACAAAATTTGGGTGTAAACAGGATAAGTATTGCCTTTTGCAGATTTCAAAATTTTATCTGGAAAATCGATGACATCTCGCTGTGAGCTTTCAGGGTTAAAGGGCATGATCGTCGCCGATGGGAATATTTTGAAAGGTGGTACAAGCAAAATTCAAACGAGAATTAATTTGACGAAATTTTGGAAAAGTCGAGTAAAAACAATATTTCCAGTGGGAATCGAACCGACGACCAAACTTCGGGTGTACGGTCAGTTCGCCACGGTCAGTTCGCCACGCTTTTTTTCCACTTATTTAATTGCTATAGTTTTGTCTCGAAAAGTTTTCTGGTTATTCAAAAAATTTTGCATGAACCGTTGGCATTCTATAAACCATTAGCAGTTCAGCTGGATGGTCCATGCAACAACATAACCCACTGATGGTTCGGTTGCAACAAAACAACATTTTATATGTTTTTTGGGTTCTGAAACCTGGTTTCTGTACCAAATGAAGCACACTTAGCACGGTTTGACGGTAAGCACTGTGAAATACTGTTTTGTAAAATGTTTTTTGAGTTTTGGTAATTACGCTCATCATGCAAAAAGAGCTTTTGTGGATCTTTGCAGATATTTTTTGTAACTATGACTTGAATGTTCAGAGCTTCACAATGTCCAATGCAAAGAAAGATGAAAAAGTCGAGCTATTTCACACGGAAAAAATCGGAAGACGAATGCTAGCTGTAACAAATTGCTTTAAGAATCCTGAATCGCATTGCTTTGAATGGACTTACAAAGATGGAAAGAAGAGCAAAAAAACTGGAACTGAGCGAATCACATTTTTATGTGCAGCGTGTAGAAGCCTCCGTGATCGAAAACAGGTTGCTAAAGATACACCGCTTCCATCTTTGATTGCTATTCATGGTGTGGACGACCAAATTCGCTGGTCTGGGGAAGGAAATGGTGCAAGCCACTGCTGTTCAGGACCGAAAGAGCGCATTTTAGAAAAATCGTGGCGAACTGATCACTTTAAAAAGCGTGGCGAACTGACCGTGGCGAACTGACCGCGTGGCGAACTGACCTGTCTCCCAAACTTCGCAGTCCGGACTGGCGGCGGACGTCCGCCGCCGCTATCCTACTAAGCCACCGATGCTATTAAACGAAGGAAGTGTTTTCATCACTTATTCGCCACAGTGCGCTCAACTAAAATTTTTTAAAATAATTCTCGTTTGAATTGACCTGGTGCCAGTCTCTCAAAATATTTCCATCGGCGGCGAGCATACCCTTTAAAAACACAAAAATGTGCATAAAATAACAATAGAAACAATTGCAACCCGAAAAGTAACCGAAAAAAGCAAAAATCCGGAAATTTTTTGGCTCAACCTGTATTTTGATAGTAGCAAAATAAAAAACACGCTACTAAATAGTTTTTTTACAATACAGTGATGAATTAACTTACTTGTAAAGGTGATCCCAGTCTGTCAGTAAATCCGGCTTATTTCTAACGCCCAGCAAATTCTAAATCAAAAGAGCATTTATACAAAAGCTATGCGGGACAAAATCAACAAACCAGCCAGCGCTCATGCCTAGGAACTATTTGATCATTAGTTTTGTCTCTTTTTAAGTTAGTATTTGCAATAGGGGCATTTACAGGACTGGTGTCTTTGGAAAGAGTTTCCACCGAACTGCCTTCTTTGACCCTAAAAGCTACCATTATTGTAAACAAGATATTTTAATGCTATAAAAATTACCACTCATCACTGGTGTCATCACCAGTTCCAACTATTTCCATGTCATCCTCAACTTGAGACATTTTTATAGCTTTGCCTGAATTTATGATTGACAAAGCTAAATTCCAAAATCGTTTTCATTTTGCCAACTATATGTGTTAGAAAAATATTTTAAAATGCTTTTTAAACAATTTAGAATAATTTTGAATTTTTTTGAATTAGAACTAGTAAAACATGTGGACATATGCGTACCCAGGATTTTCTGACGGGGGGTGGGGCGGTGTGGCGTCTAAAAGGGCTAACGATTCTTACGGGAGGGAGTGCTATAGTCCAGATATCGCCAATACCACCCCCCCCCCTCTTAGTACGTCTATGCGCATAGTGATGATGACAGTACTGACAGAGACGATTTTGATAAAAAAAAAATAGCACACCGAAATGCCGACCGAAGTCGAATTATCAGCTCTCATTTTTCGCGTCTTTTCAACCACAAGCAATACTTCGTGAATCAGCTTTCTGGTGTTGCATGAAACGCTGAACCAGCAACCGCCAAGTTCCAGAAATTAATGCTGAATATTTACATCAATCTACAGTCAACGGTAGGTTGGCCTCCCCCCCCCCCCCCCCCCCCGCTTTTTGGGGTGCGGGGGGAGATTAGACTAAAAAAATTTGCGGGGGGAGAAGCGGGGGGGGGAGGAGGCCAATTTTTTTTGCGGGTGGGAGGAGCGGGGGGAGCAAGCTGTGAGCGGGGGCAGTGGCGGGGGTGCATGATTAATTTACAAGCGTCGTGGCCGAAATTTTTTGAAACAGCAATCTAGAATGAATCTGAAGGCTTTTGGAACACTTCTGAAGTCAAAGCCACAATATTGCCACTCATCTGGTTTGATAAATCTTGATCCTTCTCGAACGCCAACCCTAGTCAACGGTTGACGTGTTTAGTTGTATTAGGTGAAATTGTTGGCAATAAAGTGAATGAAGACAATATATGGGTTCTTGTTATTTGAATGGCTTTAGTCGAAGCTCTTTGAACAATATTGATGAGGACAGCTTGTTTTTTGGAAGGGAAGACTTCTCAAATTACAGAGCTTTCATAGACTTTTTAATTATAATCTACATATAGTATTTTGATAGGATTCTCTGTCATCAATTTTATGTATGTCACGTTTTTTGTGTGTCACACTTTTTTGTATGTCACACTTTTTTGTATGTCACACTTTTATTTGTGTCACACTTTTATTGGTTTCCCTGTTGAAAATTTTGTACCCACTAATTTAAAAGTTTCCGGAAGTGTGACACCCAAAAAATGTGACTCACAAAAAAGTGTGACACACATAAAAAATGACACACAAAATGTGAGGCACGCAAAAGTGTGACACACAAGAAAGTGTGGTACTCAGGTAGTAGTACCTAGGTAGTGGTACCAACAATTCAGATGGTGTTACCCGAACGGTGGTACCCAGATGGTGGTAGCCAGATGGTGGTAGCCAGATGGTGGTAGCCAGATAGTGATGGTGGTGCCCGGATGGGGGTACCCGGATGGTGGTAGCCAGTTGGTGCTACCCAGATAGTGGTATTCAGATGGTTGTAGCCGGGTAGTGATGGTGGTGCCCGGATGGTGGTACCCAGTTGGTGGTACCTGGATGGTGGTACCCAGATGGTGGTGCCCGGATGGTGGTCATACTTGCGCGTTTTCCGAAAAAATAAAAAGCGCCTCCGCCGGGGGTTTTCAAAAATGAGCGCCTCCGCCGCCGGTGCTCCGAATTTGCCAATTTTGCCGCGCAAGTATGATGGTGGTTCCCAGTTTGTGGTACCCAGATGGTGGTATTCAGATGGTAGTACCGGATGGTGTACCCAGCTGGTGGTACTCAGATAGTGATACCCAGTTGGTGGTACCCAGATGGTGGTATTCAGATGGTTGTACCCGGATAGTGATGGTGGTGCCGGATGGTGGTACCCGAATGTTGGCACCCAGATGGTGGTATTCAGATGGTGGTACCCGAATGTTGGTACCCAGTTGGTGGTATTCAGATGGTGGTACCCGAATGTTGGTACCCAGTTGGTGGTATTCAGATGGTGGTACCCGAATGTTAGTACCCAGTTGGTGGTATTCAGATGGTGGTACCCAGATGGTGGTACCCAGATGGTGGTATTCAGATGGTGGTACCGAATGTTGGTACCCAGATGTGGTATTCAGATGGTGGTACCCGAATGTTGGTACCCAGTTGGTGGTATTCAGATGGTGGTACCCGGATGGTGGTACCCAGATGGTGGTACCCAGATGGTGGTATTCAGATGGTGGTACCCAGATAGTGATACCCAGTTGGTGGTACACAGTTGGTGGTACCCAGATGGTGGTATTCAGATGGTTGTACCCGGATAGTGATGGTGGTGCCCGGATGGTGGTACCCGAATGTTGGTACCCAGATGGTGGTATTCAGATGGTGTACCCGAATGTTGGTACCCAGTTGGTGGTATTCAGATGGTGGTACCCGGATGGTGGTACCCAGATGGTGGTACCCAGATGGTGGTATTCAGATGGTGGTACCCAGATAGTGATACCCAGTTGGTGGTACCCAGATGGTGGTATTCAGATGGTTGTACCCGGATAGTGATGGTGGTGCCGGATGGTGGTACCCGAATGTTGGTACCCAGATAGTGATACCCAGTTGTGGTACCCAGATGGTGGTATTCAGATGGTTGTACCCGGATAGTGATGGTGGTGCCCGGATGGTGGTACCCAGATGGTGGTATTCAGATGGTTGTACCCGGATAGTGATGTGGTGCCCGGATGGTGGTACCCAGTTGGTGGTACCCAGATAGTGATACCCAGTTGGTGGTACCCAGATGGTGGTATACCGCCGGTGCTCCAAATTTGCCAATTTTACCCAGTGGGCCGCCGGCGGCCGCGCAAGTATGATGCTGGTACCCATTTTGTGGTACACAGTTGGTGGTAACCAGGTGGTGGTACCTTGGTGAAAGTAAGTAGTAAATAATACACAGATAGGGGAGCCAGATAATGGTACCTATATAAGGGTACCCAGTTGGTAGAACCCTGATAGAACTGCCTAGGTGGAACTACCCAAGTGGCATATCCCAGGTGATGTTACTCAGTTGATCTTTTTCTATTATCTTACATTGGCCTGAATCAAATAAACGTGGGTATGGATATATACCCATACGTGTGGGCATATACCTCCACAGGTGTTTTAAATAAACATACCGATGAATACTTACTTACCTACCCTATATTCTCTTTCAAAGGCGCTCTCTCTAATAAAGTCTCCCCATAAGGACTACTATCTATCTTTTTTTCTGATCGAAAAAAATTGTGTTAGGCGCCAGATGGCGCCTGTTTGTCTAGTTAATACGTATTGCGCTTTTCATGGCGGATATCATGAAAAAAGCTATGCACACAGGTATGTGGTTTTAAGGCAATATGTTGGATTTAGGTTGGTGTGATGTGAGGGTAATTCAGAGAAGTGCTTCAAAGAATTTTCGCTTGTGAATAGTAAAATAGATTCTTGCGATGGTTATTGAACCTTTCCTGACTCTTTCAGCTAAAAAATTGGGTAAGAAAGGGTCAGAATCGACAAAAATGGAAAACCAATAAAACAACAATAAAATCGATAAAACCAATAAAACACCAACAAAACCAATAAAACACCAATAAAATTATGGTCAAAAATTAATACTCGTTTGAATTTTATTGGTGTTTCTTCATTTTGTTGGTTTTGCCTAAGGTTGTATAATTCTCCGAAAAAATAAAAATCGGAGAATTCTCCGAGAATTCTCTCGAGTATATGGAGGATTTAATAAGGAAAAACTGGAAAATCCGCATAATTTCGGAGAATTCTCCGGAGAATTCTCCGAAATTCCGGAGAATTGTACAACCCTAGTTTTGCCCACCATGAGTCAACCTTCGATTTAACGTCACCCATTTAAGTTCGTTTCCACCTAGGGTCCGACACTTTTTTACCCTAATTTTTGAAACCTTTACCAGTTGTCTTCGGTCTATCAAGTCGCAAATATGGCAAGGATACCGATTTTGCCGATCGTTTGCGTGAATAACAAAAGTTTCGCCGAAAAGAACCGGGGTACTCGATTTAGCGTCACCCTATTTTGAGAGAGGGGTGACGTTAAATCGAATACCCGTGGGCCTTTTCGGCAAAACTTTTGTTATTTACAGAAACAATCGGCAAAATTAGAATCCTTGCCATATTTGCGACTTGATAGACGAAGACAACTGGTGAAAGGTTTCAAAAATTAGGGTAAAAAAGTGTCGGACCCTAGATGGAAACGAACTTGAGGGATGACGTTAAATCGAGGGTTGACTGTATTTGCTTGCTTGTATGTTTTTGTCGTGTAATTGGTACTTGTGCTGTTTAGACCCCCCCCCCCCCATTTTTTTGGTGTGAATGTTTTTTTATGTTTTAAGCAGAATGTTTATAGTCCCCATTTTAATATTAATTATCGTTATGGAAATGTTCATTCAGTCCATCCTTTTTCTACGCATGTATTCCAATTTCTTTGTTTTAGATAAGGGTGGTATTTAATTTTGGCCGTAAAATTGTGAAAAATGGCCGTAAAATATTTAATTATGGCGGTAAACTCGAGCTGGCCGTAAAATACTGAATTTTGGCCGTAAACTTTTGAATTTTGGCCGTAAACTTTTAAATTCTGGCCATAAACTCAAATTAGGCCGAAAAATACTGAATTTTGGCCAAAAATTGTTGGATTTTGGCAATAAACTATTAGATTTTAGCCATAAACTCAGGCTGGTTCTAGCATAATTGATCTACATGTCAATTGGCCCGCAATTTTTTTATCTATCCTAAATTAGGGTTGACGGCTCAGCGCGCCGATTTCGGCTTTTCAAGCCGAAAACCCGAAAATTTTCGGTTTTCGGCTTTCGGCTCGGTTCGGCGCGCCGAAAATTTCGGTTTTCGGCTTTCGGCTCGGTTCGGCGCGCCGAAAATTTCGGTTTTCGGCTTTCGGCTCGGTTCGGCGCGCCGAAAATTTCGGTTTTCGGCTTTCGGCTCGGTTCGGCTCGCCGAAAATTTCGGTTTTCGGTTCGGTTTGACGCGCTCAAAATTCCGGTTTTTGATATTTTGTTCGATGAGCCGACAAATAACTTATTTGACAGAATTTCTGACACAAAACTTTTGTGATCTTACCTCATCTTAAATAAGTTATATCATATTACTTTAGTCATGCCTAGCGAAGTGTGGAAGTTCTTTAAGAAGGTGGGAGATAAAGCGATTTGCGATTGTGGAGATGGACTAAAGCTTGGTAAAAGTGCTTCTACATCTCAACTAGCTGGTCATCTTAATTCGGCGAGGCACAAAGAACTGATGCGGAATAAGGAAATTGAACAAAGCGAGCCAAAGAGAGCCAAGGTGGAATCAAGGTGGGTTTTTGTTAGTCAGTCTGCTTACTTCAATTTCGTTTTTGATTAAAGGAGGAAGTCAACCGATATTTGAGCGAAAAGAAACTTCCATTGCCGAGACCTGATATGCCTGGGCATGACCAAGTTTATCAATGGTGGGAGAAAAATCGTTTCCGTTTTCCACGTCTTGCAGTGCTTGCTCGTACATACCTCTCCATTTCTCTCTCAAGTGTAGCATCGGAAAGATGTTTCTCCAAAGCCAGCCTTCTTTTTGCCAACTCACTTAGGTCTCGTCTGGGTAAGCAAACAGCTGCCAATTTGATCGAATTTGGTGTCAACCACCTCGGAATGGGTGCCTACCCAGGTACTAATTTCAAATTGAGATTCCAAATAGTCAAAACAGCATTTTGGCCCAACACACCGTGCTCAGCACACGATTTTGGGTTGAATAATGGAGTTTGTTCAGCATTAGGATTAGAGTAGACGGCGCTCCGAAAATTTCGGCGCGCCGAGCCGACAAGCCGACCCGAGCCGAAAATTTTCGGCGCGCCGAACCGAGCCGAAAGCCGAAAACCGAAATTTTCGGCGCGCCGAGCCGAGCCGAAAGCCGAAAACCGAAATTTTCGGCGCGCCGAGCCGAGCCGAAAGCCGAAAACCGAAATTTTCGGCGCGCCGAGCCGAGCCGAAAGCCGAAAACCGAAATTTTCGGCGCGCCGAGCCGAGCCGAAAGCCGAAAACCGAAATTTTCGGCGCGCCGAGCCGAGCCGAAAGCCGAAAACCGAAATTTTCGGCGCGCCGAGCCGAAAATCGAAAATTTTCGGCCCACCGATCCGGGATGAAATCGGATTTTCAGGCGAGATAGACCAATAAGTGAGCATAGATAGGTTTATTGAACAAAAACAAATTGACAACATTAAATCTCAATTTCTAAGAGCATTTTAATGATTTCTGATGGCTCCTCTTCCTTGCTTTCGCTAGCCTTTTTCAAAATTTCATCAGCTAATTCTGCTTTGACAATGATCAAATTGGCAGCTGTTTGCTTACCAGACGAGACCTAAGTGAGTTGGCAAAAAGAAGGCTGGCTTTGGAGAAACATCTTTCCGATGCTACACTTGAGAGAGAAATGGAGAGGTATGTACGAGCAAGCACTGCAAGACGTGGAAAACGGAAACGATTTTTCTCCCACCATTGATAAACTTGGTCATGCCCAGGCATATCAGGTCTCGGCAATGGAAGTTTCTTTTCGCTCAAATATCGGTTGACTTCCTCCTTTAATCAAAAACGAAATTGAAGTAAGCAGACTGACTAACAAAAAACCCACCTTGATTCCACCTTGGCTCTCTTTGGCTCGCTTTGTTCAATTTCCTTATTCCGCATCAGTTCTTTGTGCCTCGCCGAATTAAGATGACCAGCTAGTTGAGATGTAGAAGCACTTTTACCAAGCTTTAGTCCATCTCCACAATCGCAAATCGCTTTATCTCCCACCTTCTTAAAGAACTTCCACACTTCGCTAGGCATGACTAAAGTAATATGATATAACTTATTTAAGATGAGGTAAGATCACAAAAGTTTTGTGTCAGAATTCTGTCAAATAAGTTATTTGTCGGCTCATCGAACAAAATATCAAAAACCGGAATTTTGAGCGCGTCAAACCGAACCGAAAACCGAAATTTTCGGCGAGCCGAACCGAGCCGAAAGCCGAAAACCGAAATTTTCGGCGCGCCGAACCGAGCCGAAAGCCGAAAACCGAAATTTTCGGCGCGCCGAACCGAGCCGAAAGCCGAAAACCGAAATTTTCGGCGCGCCGAACCGAGCCGAAAGCCGAAAACCGAAAATTTTCGGGTTTTCGGCTTGAAAAGCCGAAATCGGCGCGCTGAGCCGTCAACCCTAATTTAGGATAGATAAAAAAATTGCGGGCCAATTGACATGTAGATCAATTATGCTAGAACCAGCCTGAGTTATGGCTAAAATCTAATAGTTTATTGCCAAATCCAACAATTTTTGGCCAAAATTCAGTATTTTTCGGCCTAATTTGAGTTTATGGCCAGAATTTAAAAGTTTACGGCCAAAATTTAGTATTTTACGGCCAGCTCGAGTTTACCGCCATAATTAAATATTTTACGGCCATTTTTCACAATTTTACGGCCAAAATTAAATACCACCCTTATCTAAAACAAAGAAATTGGAATACATGCGTAGAACAAAAGGATGGACTGAATGAACATTTCCATAACGATAATTAATATTAAAATGGGGACTATAAACATTCTGCTTAAAACATAAAAAAACATTCACAACCAAAAAAATGGGGGGGGGGGTCTAAACAGCACAAGTACAATTACACGACAAAAACATACAAGCAAGCAAATACAGTCAACCCTCGATTTAACGTCATCCCCTCAAGTTCGTTTCCATCTAGGGTCCGACACTTTTTTACCCTAATTTTTGAAACCTTTCACCAGTTGTCTTCGGTCTATCAAGTCGCAAATATGGCAAGGATTCTAATTTTGCCGATTGTTTCTGTAAATAACAAAAGTTTTGCCGAAAAGGCCCACGGGTATTCGATTTAACGTCACCCCTCTCTCAAAATAGGGTGACGCTAAATCGAGTACCCCCGGTTCTTTTCGGCGAAACTTTTGTTATTCACGCAAACGATCGGCAAAATCGGTATCCTTGCCATATTTGCGACTTGATAGACCGAAGACAACTGGTAAAAGGTTTCAAAAATTAGGGTAAAAAAAGTGTCGGTATTTACATCAATCTACAGTCAACGGTAGGGTTGGCCTCCCCCCCCCCCCCCCCCGCTTTTTGGGGTGCGGGGGGAGATTAGACTAAAAAATTTGCGGGGGGAGAAGCGGGGGGGGAGGAGGCCAATTTTTTTTGCGGGTGGGAGGAGCGGGGGGAGCAAGCTGTGAGCGGGGGCAGTGGCGGGGGTGCATGATTAATTTACAAGCGTCGTGGCCGAAATTTTTTGAAACAGCAATCTAGAATGAATCTGAAGGCTTTTGAACACTTCTGAAGTCAAAGCCACAATATTGCCACTCATCTGGTTTGATAAATCTTGATCCTTCTCGAACGCCAACCCTAGTCAACGGTTGACGTGTTTAGTTGTATTAGGTGAAATTGTTGGCAATAAAGTGAATGAAGACAATATATGGGTTCTTGTTATTTGAATGGCTTTAGTCGAAGCTCTTTGAACAATATTGATGAGGACAGCTTGTTTTTTTGGAAGGGAAGACTTCTCAAATTACAGAGCTTTCATAGACTTTTTAATTATAATCTACATATAGTATTTTGATAGGATTCTCTGTCATCAATTTTATGTATGTCACGTTTTTTTTGTGTGTCACACTTTTTTGTATGTCACACTTTTTTGTATGTCACACTTTTATTTGTGTCACACTTTTATTGGTTCCCTGTTGAAAATTTTGTACCCACTAATTTAAAAGTTTCCGGAAGTGTGACACCAAAAAAAATGTGACTCACAAAAAAGTGTGACACACATAAAAAATTGACACACAAAATGTGAGGCACGCAAAAGTGTGACACACAAGAAAGTGTGGTACTCAGGTAGTAGTACCTAGGTAGTGGTACAACAATTCAGATGGTGTTACCCGAACGGTGGTACCCAGATGGTGGTACCCAGTTGGTGGTACCAGATGGTGGTATTTAGTTGGTGGTCCCAATGGGTAGCCAGATGGTGGTAGCCAGATGGTGGTAGCCAGATAGTGATGGTGGTGCCCGGATGGGGGTACCGGATGGTGGAGCCAGTTGGTGCTACCCAGATAGTGGTATTCAGAGTGGTTTTAGCCGGGTAGTGATGGTGGTGCCCGGATGGTGGTACCAAGTTGGTGGTACCTGGATGGTGGTACCCAGATAGTGGTATCCAGATGGTGGTGCCCGGATGGTGGTCATACTTGCGCGTTTTCCGAAAAAATAAAAAGCGCTCCGCCGGGGGTTTTCAAAATGAGCGCCTCCGCGCCGGTGCTCCGAATTTTGCCAATTTTGCCGCGCAAGTATGATTGGTGGTCCAGTTTTGTGGTACCCAGATGGTGGTATTCAGATGAAGTACCGCGGATGGTGGTACCCAGATGGTGGTACTCAGATAGTGATACCCGTTGGTGGTACCCCAGATGGTGGTATTCAGATTGTTGTACCCGGATAGTGATGGTGTGCCCGGATGGTGGTACCCGAATGTTGGACCCAGAATGGTGGTATTCAGATGGTGGTACCGAATGTTGGTACCCAGTTGGTGGTATTCAGATGGTGGTACCCGAATGTTGGTACCCAGTTGGTGGTATTCAGATGGTGGTACCCGAATGTTGTACCCAGTTGGTGGTATTCAGATGGTGGTACCCGGATGGTGGTACCCAGATGGTGGTACCCAGATGGTGGTATTCAGATGGTGGTACCCGAATGTTGGTACCCAGATGGTGTATTCAGATGGTGGTACCGAATGTTGGTACCCAGTTGGTGGTATTCAGATGGTGGTACCCGGATGGTGGTACCCAGATGGTGTACCCAGATGGTGGTATTCAGATGGTGGTTACCCAGATAGTGATACCCAGTGGTGGTACCCAGTTGGTGGTACCCAGATGGTGGTATTTAGTTGGTGGTACCCAGATGGTGGTAGCCAGATGGTGGTAGCCAGATGGTGGTAGCCAGATAGTGATGGTGGTGCCCGGATGGGGGTACCCGGATGGTGGAGCCAGTTGGTGCTACCCAGATAGTGGTATTCAGATGGTTGTAGCCGGGTAGTGATGGTGCTGCCCGGATGGTGTACCCAGTTGGTGGTACTGATGGTGGTACCCAGATAGTGGTATCCAGATGGTGGTGCCCGGATGGTGGTCATACTTGCGCGTTTTCCGAAAAAATTAAAAAGCGCCTCCGCCGGGGTTTTTTCAAAAATGAGCGCCTCCGCCGCCGGTGCCCGAATTTGCCAATTTTGCCGCGCAAGT
>SADC01000157.1:0-170631 GCA_004194705.1 Ditylenchus dipsaci
TATACATGAAACGTATGCTGTGAAATAGTTCTGTATCCGTGATCTGCAGACTGCTCTCCGCTCTGTGAAGTAAGTTCAAGCGCAAATTAAACACAAAGTTGGGTGTTCATAAAAGTTCATAGCCTGCTCTGCAGACTATAGGCAAAAGCACTTTTCATCATATATGAGAGCTCGACCTACTGATTTGTTGTACAGACTCAACTATAGATTTACTCGGTGGATTTGTCTGTGAACAACTACAAGTACTTTTGAGACAGGACTGCAAAATTATCATGTGACGTACTCGGTAGACTTCAAAACCGACTTGTCTATAGCTTCAGCAGAGTAGTCCACAGAGCACATCTCAGACTACTTCAGATATATTTTCGAGGCCCTATACAGATAACAGTCCACGAAATATATGTAAAAGCATTTAGACTACTACTCTACACACAATATGCGATAACATTATTCATTAATGTATGAGGGCTCGGAACTGAATAGTGACAGACTTATCTACAGAGTATTCGGTAGAATTGACTTCATGATCATATCTGTGTAAATCTTGTAAAGCAAAAGTAGAAATTCCAAAGTAAAATCATAGAGTGGTGTGTGAGACAATCTATAGACTACTCTGAAGACAAATCATTAAAATCATGATGTATAGAACATCAATACTGACTTGGCCCTCAACAGTAGTCTACAGAGCAATCTCAGACTACATCAGATAGATTTGTGGGCCTGATATAAGAAAAAGTCTGCAAAGTTAGGACTACTCTACACACTATACACAAAAACATTACTGATCAGGTCTCTAAGTTTTCGAGAAATTACTCTTATTTGTGTTGCATGAAAATCCCACAAAAAGACATGAAAAAAGACACAAACTAAAAAATAACCTTGAGCACGGAGCTAGACAGCGTTCCATTTGCTGTGGTTGAAATTGCGCTGCTTGATCCACCAAATTTTTTAGCATCCTCTAAAAATATTGCTGAAAATCAAGCTTAAATGATGAAAATTCAAAATAACCTCGCTTTTTGGCCATTAATAAGCGATGTGCTTCTTTTTTCTTCTCGGCTTCCATTTGCTTCTTTCCTTTTTTCGGCATTTTGATAGCTAAATTTTTATGACTTAAAAAATTTACATAGCACATGAATTAACCGAACAATACAAACACATGTGAACACCTGTCCATCCAGGCAACAAAAAAATTATCGAACTTTGAAAATAATTGTTAAAAAACATTGCGATATATCGCCCACAAAAAAACGCTTCAACAAATTCCAGAAAACAATCTTGAAACACTCTCATGCAGCCACCACTCACTCTCTCGGTTCTATACATTCTCTCTCTTGGTAATCTAATCACTTTCTGGTACCTTTATTCGCTCTCTCTATTTTCAAAACAAAACTTTAAATCGAACAACATTTCGTGCTCAGCATAGTCGATTTACTCTAAAGACTACTCATACATTAAAAATACCCACCAAACATTGAATTCCTCGCAAGACAAATTCAAATCTTTTGAACTCTGTAACTGGTCGAGAATTTTTCGAATTTACAGTTCTGAGTACCTTTATAATAGTGCCCGTGCCCCTCATTTAAACTTCTTGTATCTACCTAAATTCACATCATTCGACGCGCAAAGAGCTGGCGCACAAAATTCTTAAGATCACACGAACTTTTTTCTGGACCAAAAATTTTTTTTCCTAATGAGAAAATTTTTCAAAAAGTGTTTTTGACCAGAAAAATTTTTTTCGCCTCACCAACCCCCGAATTTTATTAGCGCAATCGCGAGCCGGCATATTGTTTCTAATCAAGGACACCAACTTTGAAAATTAAAGTTTCCAAAAAGTGACCTAAAAAGTGAGTGTTTCAGACGAAAGCAGCGTCATAGTATAAGTAGACTAGAAGCGCGCCACCGCACATGCGGTGTCCAGCAGGTCGCTTCGCTCCCTGCTCCAAGCGCTGGACATTAAGTATGAATCTATTTATCTTTATGTTTGACAATAAATATCATGATAATGATATGTTTGGTGCCGCTTCGCGGCACTTCGTTGGCGCGAGCATGGCGCCACACATATTTTCGGTCATTTTGGCCAAATTGGGCATTTGGCCCTTTCCAGGTCATTTGGCCCAATTTGGGCGTTGTGGCCCTTTTCGGTCATTTCGCCCCAATTTTATGTTGTTTTATCCCCGCTTTTACCCCTTCTTCTACTCACTTTTATTCTTGGGGTATTGTTTTACCCCCGCTTTTACCCCTTTTTCTACCTCACTTTTATTCTTGGGGTATTGTTTTATCCCCGCTTTACCTCTTCTTACCCTCACTTTTATTCTTGGGTATTGTTTTACCCCGCTTTTACCCCTTCTTCTACCTCACTTTTATTCTTGGGGTTTGTTTTACCCCGCTTTTACCCTTTCTTTACCTCACTTTATTCTTGGGTATTGTTTTACCCCCGCTTTTACCCTTCTTCTACCTCACTTTTATTCTTGGGGTATTGTTATCCCCCGCTTACCTCTTCTTTTACCTCACTTTTATTTGGGGGTATTCTTTTAATTAATGGGCTCTGTGTCACCCCGATCATTTTTTTCATAGAAAACAACCCGGGTCATGAATGACCCCGAATATATTATTGGGGCTCGGTGTTACCCCCGTTCTTTTTTTGCGTTATTCAGAAGGCCGCTTGCTCTCTGCCGCGGCTATGAAATTAAAAACAACATGCCTTACAAACTCAAAATATCATTGTCACTTCGCGGAACTTGGTCGTTGCCGAACATTGAACGAAATCATATTTTAATCGACTTAAATCTTGGTGTCGCTCTGCAACACTTCGTTGATGTCAAACCTCAAATAAAAATAAGCCTCAATTAACTATAAATCTTAGTGCCGCTTGGCGTTGATTTTTTTAGTATTGTATTATTGTTTCACCCTGCTTATTTTTTTATAATAATTAGAAAATATTTTAGATTATAAAAAACATCTTCGATTTCATATATTCATTGAAATATTGTTCACTTGGTTTATTTCATAAATTAAAAAATCATCGGGGTCATACATAACCCCTGAACTGAAACATCAAATTATTAGGGTATAGTTTCACCCCTGTATTTTACATACTATAAAATTTTGTATATTACAAACGAAATCCTTTTTCAAATAACCTTTTAATTAATGGGGCTCCATACTACCCCCCATAACTTTTTTCATAAAAAACAACCCGGGGTCATGAAATGACACCCGAATATTAAAATATTGGGGGGTGTTACCCTCGTTCCTTTTTTGATCACTGAGTACCCAACTAAAAATGGCAAAGATCCCATGTTCCGAGTTTCTTCCCAGTTTGAGCCTTTTAGGTCTTTCCAGATCATTTTGGCCAATTTGGGCGTTTTAGCTCTTTCCGGTCATTTTGGCCCTATTTGGGCGTTTTGCCCCTTCCGGTCATTTTGGCCCTATTGGGCGTTTTGGCCCTTTTTGGGCGATTTGGCCAATTTGGGCGTTTCCAGCTACCAGCAGGATTCGAACCCGTAACACTAAAAATGTGCCTTGGTCCCCCCTGTGGTTTGCAAAAAAGCCACTTTCGACTATTTTCGAGAAAATTCTTTTCGATTTGCAAACCTGTGATTTTAGCGCCGGATTCGTGCTCAGCATAGTCGATTTACTATGAAATCTGCTCTTTAAACCAGTACTTTGCTCAAATATTCGAATTCTTTCGAGACAAAATTTGAATTTTTTGAAATCGAATATTTCCCGAATTTTCGGTTTTGAGTACTTAACTCAAAACAGGAGATCCCCATGTTCCGGGTCTCGTATCCGCCCAAATTTTAGCTCATTCGACGCGCAAGGAAATGGCGCACAACAAATTTTATGTTAACACGAACTTTTTTTCGCACCAAAAAAAAGTTTCCTTGATGAGAAATTTTCCAAAAATTTTTTTGACCAGAAAATTTTTTTCACCACATCAACCCCTGATTTTTATTAGCGCAATCGCGAGCCAACACGCGGTTCCTAAGTAAGGACATAAACTTCGAAAATTAAAAGTGCCCGGAAGTGACCTAAAAAAGTCACCGTTTCAGACATTAGAAAGCAGCGCTATAGTATAAAGGAGATTTGCCTATTAGGGAAAAAAGTAATTGGAAATTCGTGTGAGAAATTTTGCGCGAGATTGGAAATTGAAATAACTGAAAATTCTTCCATCCCCCCCCCACGCTCGAGCCGCAATGTTTCCGGCAACTTGTTCCGTTTTTCACGCTACGGTCAGGGTCGGGTGTTTTTTTTGAAATCATGGCCGGAGCTAAACTCATTAATCGGGGTTTGGTGAACAATTGAGTTTCATCAAGTTTATTCAGATACGAATGCACACAGCAATTAAAACAGGAGTAGTTCAGCATGGATAGAGACTTGTTCAAAATAGCAGCATTTCCGCCCTGTTTGGATCCAAGTTAGATCTTCTGTAGTCTTACACGTCTCTTGCCACCGAGAATAGCTGCTCGCTTGCCACGCTTGTAGTCGAAGAAGAGAAATAATGTCGAGCAAGCTTCGCCAGTGGTTCGTCAGTGATCGCCAGTGCTCTTCGTTGATCTTAAATAGTTCCAGCTTTTCGGCCTACTCATTATGGCCGAAGCTTCTGGCGTGGGTGAAATGAGTCTTTGTACTTCCATCTCTTCGTCAAATGACTTCGCACACTCCTTGCAATTGACTTCGGTGGTGGAGGTCTACTCAAAGACAATTGCGCTAAAATTGCGCTCATCTCAAAAGGTTCTCGATGTTGGTGACTGAAAGACTAGAGAAGGTTGAAGAAACATGGTTCAATAGTCAAATAATATCTAGAGATGTTCGACTAAAGAGAAAACTTCGAATAAAGTCAAGTCTCGATTTAACAATCACCCTGAGGCCATAATAACAATGTCATAATTTATGACGCGTCATAAAATTATGACGTCGTCATAATTTTATGACGTCATAAAATTATGACGTTTCGTCATAAAAATAACGGGTGGTCAAAAAGTTCCCGATGGATTTTCAAAGCTTTATTTTTTATCATTTTTCTTATCATATCATATCATTTTGTAGCCCTGAATCTCTTTCAAATGGCATATTGCTTACAGCTTGACTATTTTGGATAAGTCACCATTTGGCTCCAAACACTTGCCTGGTCATTTTGAGAAGGTTACCAACGTTTTCATCACTTTAACTGGTCAAATTTTTTATTGAATTTCAAGCGTCACTACAAAATTTCGCCACCATGTTGTAGCGCAGCTCAATAGCTACAAAACCCATATTACAGAATGATTTTTGAAGATCTGAGTGTTGAGATATGGCATTTTGGAAAAAATCAATTCTTAAAAAATAACCAAAATCCGAAAAATTGGCAAAAACTTTCATTTTGGTCATTTTTTAAGAAATTGATTTTTCCAAAAGACCATATCTCAACACTCAGATCTTCAAAAATCATTCTGTAATATGGTTTTGTAGCTATTGAGCTGCGCTACAACATGGTGACGAAATTTTGTAGTGACGCTTGAAATTCAATAAAAAATTTGACCAGTTAAAGTGATGAAAACGTTGGTAACCTTCTCAAAATGACCAGGCAAGTGTTTGGAGCCAAATGGTGACTTATCCAAAATAGTCAAGCTGTAAGCAATATGCCATTTGAAAGAAGAGATTCAGGGCTACAAAATGATATGATATGATAAGAAAAATGATAAAAAATAAAGCTTTGAAAATCCATCGGGAACTTTTTGACCACCCGTTATGACGTTTTTGACTTGTTATTATGGCATCTGGGGACTGAAAAATCGAGACTCGACTGTACCAAATAAAAAATTTAGACTGAATCAAATTGTTCAAGAGCGGTCACTTGCGAAAAACAGATAATTGTGTACGTAGCGTAAAATGAGTCAAGATAAACACTTATAGTAAAATAGTGCCCATAAAAAAATTTAAGTGCATTTTTTAAAATGTGTATGTTTCAGTCAATACGCATGATTAATACGGACTGTTTTTTAAAAGTTGCTCGAAAAAAGTAGTATAACACGATGGACATCACGGAAAAATTGAAAAAAATCGTGGTAAAATCTTGATTTGCAACTTTATCATTTTCTCAGAAAGTCTCTCATAAACCAGTTGTCGTCATACTTGGGCGTTCTTGTTGTTTTGGATTTGGGATTGGGAATTTTGAAATTATTTTAAATTTTGGGATTTGGGATGGGATTTTCGAAATTATTTTAAATTTTGGGATTGGGATTGGGATTTTCGAAATTATTTTAAATTTTGGGATTTTGGATTGAAATTTCCAAAATTCTGGGAATCACAGTTGGATTTGGGATTTTTTTCAAATTCAATCAGTTTATAACTATCCAACAATTTTAATCAATTTCAAACAACAAAAAACAATCAATACGAGAAGTTAACATACTCGAGAGCTTTGTTCAAAAATATTAGCTTTCTACGGTGTTCGAATCGAGCTGGCCCGTTTTGTTGTTGTTTCAAAAGAAACACACAAAAGTCATTTGAAATATAAAAAATTTAGTTTCGAGACTACCGTATTTTCTCTATTAAACGCCCCTCTTCAATAAACGCCCCCTCTCTAATAAACCCCCCCCATTACTGACCTATATCTCAGCCCAAAAAAATAATTTTGCAAATCTTTTTTTTGCGTTTTCTTAATTAGCACGAGTTTACCTAATTCCACTTTTCAGATTTTGGTTGAGCACCCAAAAATCTCAAAATCGAAATAATTTTTTCCGATTTTTTAAGGATTGAAAAATAAACGCCCCGGGCGTTTAATAGAGAAAATACGGTAAATAAATTTATTTAGGGATTTTTGGGGATTTTGGGATTTTCGAAATGTGAACCGGTGGGATTTTGGATTTCGGACTATGAAACTTTGGGATTTTGGATTGGTTTTACAAACTTTCTGGATTCCGATCCCGGGAATCCCATGGGATTCCAATCCTACGCCCAAGTATAGTTGTCGTACCCTCCATCCAAATATATTTGTCAAACAACAATTCTTATGAACTCTTTGTTATAAAACAAAGCTGAATTCAAAACTTTCTGTAACTGCATAGACTTGGAGTTAGGGGGGCTTGGAGTTGAGATGCGCACACCCACATACCTTAGACATGATTCCGAGCAGGACCCTTGATCAAATGCATAAAGAATCTCTTTTTGCTCAGCCTCAGTGACCAAAACGGGGTAAAATAGCCTCAAACATGCCGTTATTTTCTTTTTGAGGTATCGACGTACTCTTTTAGGTTGGTTGCCTTGGTCTCCCAACGCAGAAAGTTAGATATTGGTAAAAAAAAATTCTGTAAATTGCTTTTCCACTCGTTTTTTAGAATTTTCTATCGTTTCCAGCATCCAAAACGTGCTTAGACTCTGTTAAAACATATTTTTCGCCTCCTGTAATATACTCCTGCACAGACTATTAACAAAGTATTGTTATGATAAGTGTGGTCTGTAAGAGTGGGGCGGTTTGTTTTTCGACCTTGTTTTAAAGGGTCGTCTTATTCATATTAGAGAAAATACAGTATGCAAGCATAAGTGTACACAGACGGAAGAAATAATATTGGGCCATAAAATTCGGTATACAAGAACCGCACGCTGGTTCGAAAATGGACTCTCACGTAACCGAGCAGCTTAATAAATGCGGCCGGACACGAACCTCGTTAAAACTAAGACAAGAAGAAGAGAAAACCCAAGAGCACATACTTTATTGACAAATAACATAAGAGCGATGTATTTAACAAATGATAGCTCAAGAGAATGGAAGGTTCACTCATTCTTCTTGTTTAGAGAGTTTCGCGGACTAGACATCTGCTGGTAGACCCTAAAACAAAGATGTCAAGGAAACCAGGGAGATTAAAATAAGTACAAAGATTTGGAATTAGCAAAGAAATAGAAAAGACATTGAACAGGCACAAATTTTGAAGAAAGCTATTCGCATTTTAACTAGTTAAATCGAAACTAGTTAAATCGAATCGTGAACTAGTTAAATCGAATCGCGTTGATAACATAATAAAAATTCGACTCACCTTTTTCCCCACTCCAGAAAGTGCTTGACTTGATTTCACTCGCCACAGTGCTACCTGAAATTCAACACATCAAATCCAAGATAAAAATCCTGCCTACCAATCTTGGTACTTGGCTAGGGCAATAGGTATGCGCGAAGAAGGCAGCTTCAGGCAGGCGACCAGTTTCAACTAGAATATCAATGCATTTTTCCACATCACTGAGCAAGAGATTTGAGAGGAAAGACACGTTATGCTGACCACTGGCGTAGGAATCATTGGCCAACTGGTTCATCTATAAGTTAAAATGTAGAATCATTTAAATTTTCAACTTCAAAAATCACACAGTACTCTAGCAAGGGAGTGTCAGACCAATAAACAACAGTCTAAAAAACAATCCCAAGGACAGAAAGAACAGCTCAATCGCATTTCAACAATTTTCAAAGAATTCTTCAAAACTTCATTCACTATCTAGACACTTTGAATTGTGAGTGCGGCTATGAACAAACAAAATTATCATTAAAATTTTGCTGCGTAAATAGACACCCTACGATTTTCGGCCACGTACAAAGTGAAAACAGAATTATTTCTTGATCACATAAACCATGGGCGAAATTTCATCTATTGGTAAATTTATAAAAGAAAATTTACCAATTTTGCAGATCCGGCACAAGAGGCTAGCATCAGCAACCCACCGTAGTCATGAGCCTTGCCTAAACATTCCCCAGCCAGAAGCAGCTCGCTCTTCATTGTCGCCACTTGTGCCACTTGCTTCCATTTCTCTTCACTATCTGCTTGCTGTGCCAGCTCAAACGCAGTATTTAAGTCACCCAAGAGAAGAGCCAGCTCAAAACGGTGCTCTGGATCTTTGCTGACTGCAAGAGCTTGTTTCTTGAATCCCTAAAAATGTAATCATAGATAGGAATCGAAGACAGTAAGACACCAACCTGCTTCTCCAAAAAATAGGCAACCCTAGTGCATTGACTCTCAGGAATTGTCCTCAAAATAGTGTCTGCTGCATCAAAATCACGGCGCATCACAGCTGTTTGATACTCTAGAACAGATAAGAGAAGTTTGTAGGAGACGATATTGTGGTCCTTATCACTAGCATATATTCTATTATCTTTGGGAATGAAACCAAGCTAAAATGGTATGATGGAATAGAAACCCAGAAGAAGTAAGGCCTACTGACCAGATATAATGGACGATCTAGATGAGCAACTGTAACGAGTTCTCCTCCAACATAATAACTAAGCCTGTTGAGCAAGGTGGTGAAGATGAAGCAATCCCCTATCCAAAAGGCAGTTTTAACGCATTCAGACTGTTCGCTGAAATTTTGCAAGATTAAATTTCTCGTTAAGGCTGGTACTCAACATATTGATCAAAGTCGAAAATTGTCAGTGTGGTTATGAACAAACAAAATCTGCAAGAACACTTTGTTGCGTAATACACACTTGATGATTTTCGCCCAAGTACAAAGTGAAAAGAGAACTATTTCTCAGTCACATAAACCATGAGCAAGACTCAGTTACATAGCATGAAAAAACCTTACCAATCACTTCAAAAGCCTCTTCAATACCATCCGCACTTGCCTCAGCCAGATTGGCATTGGCCACCGCATCAGCATTGTACTTGAGTATGTAGAAAGACTCTTCACCAGCAATAGCTACCATTCCCCATTTTCGGACCAAAACACATGTTTTGCCGCTATTTCGATTCGTCTAATCAGCTGACTGCTCTCCCAATCATAGAAGCACAAGGATGAAGAAGACTTGACGGCTAGCAGATGCCCTCCATCGATTCCATCAATCACAATGTCAGGGCGGAGAGAAGTGGACTCCTAAAAGTAATAAAAAGCTAAAGGCTGTAGATGCAAACACACGTCAAAATAATTAAATATCCCGTCACAATCATTAACCCGTCACAATCACCATCAAATTTTTACAAAAACCTTTTTGCTCTCGGTGTTAACGTTTCAAATTTTTTATTTTTTGCACCAACATGTAGCCCTGAATCTCAAATCAGCCCTAAATCTCTAGCTTCTAATGAGCTATCAACTGGCTGAATACAATACGAAAAATTAGAAGAAAGAATATATTTTAAGACTACACCTATTATTACAAACGAATTGCTCTCCCACTTTTCAATATTGTAGTCAGCCAGTTGATAGCTCATTAGAAACTAGAGATTCAGAGCTAAATGATGGTACAAAAAAAAAAATAAAAGTGAACACTGAGAAAAGGAAGTTTAAAAATTTGACGGGAGATTTAATGATTTTGACGGGGGTTTTCGATTTAAGCCAAAAGCTAAAAAGACTGCACTTATGGTCTCATATGAGAACATGCAGTTAAAAAACCAGCAGGATCTAACTCCCTCAACCTACCACAAATACGGGTAAAAGTTCCATTTTAAGAAGAAGCCGAAAAAGTTCAAACCTTGAAATTCTTGAAGATCTTTATTAGCGTTGAACTCTCCCTAACAGCATACAAACTTGGATCAGTGGCCCACACAAACTCTAAGCCCGAACCAAAAGCTTTGTTACGGAGAGCAGTAGCAGTGTATATGATGTATTCACCATCACCACAAGCCACGACGAAACGACCATTTGAAGAATGCTGTAGTGTTTGAGGATAAACTTCGCAAGCACCCATATCCTTGACAGACAGAGTCAGGCGCTCACCATCCAAAAATAAAGGAATCATACAAAAATCTATTTGAGTGAGCATATATTCCACCTTGCAGAGATTCTAATGAAGCCGGTTCGATAGTTTTAAGATTGGCTTGCTGCATTTCGGAGTGTTTGGCCCAAAGAATTTCCCAGACGAGTCCATGGATACTGCCGGCTCTTCTCTGCCCAGTTTGATTGTTACTGATCCTTCATCATATCCAATAGCGACTGTGTTAGATCCTTTCAAGGCACTGATACACCATACACGTTCCAATCCATAGTTTAGAGTTGTCTCCAGCCTGTAAATAGACAATTTCATAAACGACTGTAGATACCAATGCATGGACTACCGGTTAGTGTTGGCGTGCCAATTCTGACAGTTGAATCTTCTGAACCAGTGATGATGATAGGCAGCTCAGGGTGGAAACACACGGCGATACACTAAGTCATAAGATTTCACACTTGCACTTAAGAGAAATCAACTCACTTGTGCGCATGTCCATCCAGTGTAGCAACACATGTCTTATTCTGATAGTCCCAGATCTTGATCAGCCTGTCATCAGCACCCGATATCAGATAAGGCTTGTCCCACCATGATAATAATCAACACAATTCACCTAAAAATATTTTTTAACTCAATACTGTTTCCCACACTGTCAGATCTCGAGATAGTGGGTAGGCGTAGGTAGGCGTATAAGGTAGCGTAATAAAGTTAGTCACTTTCGAATACAAACTGACTACAAGATAAGACAACAAAGTTGCTCTTTCTATAATTTGGCCCTTCAAACACGTACCCTAGGGTGCCAAACTGTCAAGGGTACCGAATTGGTGAGGTACAAAATCTTCGGCGCTACTGTAATATACCCCCCCCCCCCCCAAAATCGACCTACTGTCATATACCCCCCCCCCAAAAACCGACTTTTTTAGGGATGGTCAAAAACATTTTACACAATAATTTCGCCATAAAGGACCAGAAAAGCAATTTAAATGGATTGCGGGCTGTGTTGGGAGGGAAGGGAATAATACAGGGGCCACTTCTCGAGATGGTTGGTATCCTTAGAGTACTAATTCTCTAAGCGTCTAAGAGTACTTTCAACCCAGGAACTTGTGGCGCAGGCATAAGTATGAGAACTTTTCATGGACCAAGCGGATCAGCGGGGTGGGACCCGCGGGTTTACACCTTGCCCTAGCACTTTTGAGTGCTAGGCTGAATTTTTGGATGCTGGTCTCTGGCCTGGCCTTATAGAACGAGGGGAAATGCTCTTCGGCGAAAAAATAAGATGTTGAACATAGTTTTGAATACTGGGCCTACCGCATAAATAACTCTGGTATGCATGTTTTTTCATGCATCCAGAGTCGCTTTCGAGTGATTTGTGTCTAAGGTATGTGGGTGTGCGCATCTCAACTCCAAGCCCCCAAGCCCCCTGCGCCCCCGAAGGGCGCAGGGGCTTGAGAGTTAGAGATGCGCGCACGCACTTACCTTAGACATGATTCCGAGAATTACACTTGATCATAAATGCATATAGAGTCTATTTTCGCCACGGCCCGAGTTGAAAAACATGGTAAAGCAGCTAAAAAAAGTGGCCCCTGTATTATTCCCTTCCCCTCCCATACAGCCCATAATCCCTCTAAGCTGCTTTTCTGGTTCTTTTATGGCAAAAATATTGCATAAAAATGGTTTTTAGCCACTCCCAAAAAGTCGATTTTTGGGGGGGGGGGGTATATTACAGTAGCTTTTTTGGGGGGGGGGTGGTATATGACAGTAGCGTCAATCTTCAAAGTTGAGCCACGTTCACATAATGTGTCGACCTACACAGGTCTATCGTTTGCATGAAATACCCAAATTAGGGTATTTGCTGACAGCGAAGAAGTGCTAAAATTGGTTGCAATCGATTTCTCGATTTTTTTAGACCTCGAAGTCTATGAACTTTCTTGAAAATAAGGTAAAATAAATAGGATGTGTTTAAACTGTCGACCTCAGAAGATGCGTATGGTGCAGAATCAAAATACCCAAAGACAAAATACCCAATACAGTCATCTCCCGATTTAGTGTACACCCTGGGGACCTGCTCCAGGTGTACACTAAACCGAGGTGTACACTAAACCGAGGTGTACACTAAACCGAGGTGTACACTAAACGAGGTGTACACTAAACCGAGGTGTACACTAAACCGAGGTGTACACTAAACCGAAGTGTACACTAAATCCGGTGTACACTAAATCGGGAGTTGACTGCATGCAAATTGTGCAGATACTATGCACTATGTGCTATTAGGTCGTTACGAAAGCTCGCAGCGTTTTTACAAAAGCCATATCATGCCATTGCGTTTTTACAAAAGATTTTTAATCAATTCTTCTAAAGTTTGCCACTCATTTGCTAGCTAAGCCTGATTCACATACAGTCGATTTAACGTACCCCTGGGGACCGGCCCTAGGGTACGTTAAATCGAGGGTACGCTATATCGGGAGTAAATTTGACGGAGTTTATTATTGGAGGGACCGGCCCTAGGGGTACGTTAAATCGAAGGGTACGTTGAATCGAAGGGTACGTTAAATCGAAGGGTAAGTTAAAACGAAGGGTACGTTAAATCGTAGGGTACGTTAAATCGAGACTCGACTGTATAGTCAGACTTCAATTTTTTGACAAACGCCACTTTGAAGTTTGCCGCAATAAAAAGGCGCTACCCAGTGTTAAATTAAAAGTTATAATACAGTCAACTCCCGATTTAGTGTACACCCTGGGGACCGGCTCCAGGTGTACACTAAATCGAGTGTACACTAAATCGAGGGTTCATTCTAGTCATTTTAATTGAACGCCGGCCAAAATGATTTAATCCAGGTGTACACTAAATCGGGAGTTGACTGTAAAGTACTGTTTCGAAAAAGTCAAAGTTTATAAAAATGGTTTTGCCCCCAAAAAAGGCTTAGAAAAAGAGCATGTTTGAAAAAAATCTGTTTGATAAGCATACATCTGGAACAGCATAACAGTTTTTGACCGTCTTGTGGTTAAAAAATGATGGTTTTGTAGGTCAGGAGTAGTTGTAGAGGTGAAAAGCTGTATAGACAAGTTCCTGATGCAGATGTATGTTTATCAAACAAGTTGTTTTCAAACATGCTCTTTTTCTAAACCCATTAATGGCCAAACCATTTTTTTCATGAACTTTGACTTTATAACTTTTAATTAATAAACCTGGGTAGCGCTATAAAAAAATGCATAACAGATTAAAGAAGTTTAACCCCAAAGCTTTTTTTGGCTAAAAGGTTTACAGATCAAAGAAAATTTAGATCAAAGATACCCTCTCACGCTAAATCGAGAATCAAACTTATTTACTGCTAAACTTACTCCTTTCTCGTGTCCTTCCAAAGTAAAATTAGGCACTGGACTTCCGAACTGCCACACCTTGATTGTCTTATCCAGAGAGGCGGTAGCAAACGTGTTATTGTCCTTGGGATTGATAACCAATTGCATCACATAATGAGTATGTCCTGAATAAAAATGAAGATTTAGATCTCGTCTCTCTTACAAAAAAGGAAAACAACCTTCAAAAGTTTGCTTCAATTGCCATTTGTTGTCCCAGTCCCACAATTTGATAGTCATGTCATCACTGCTAGTCAACAGGAAAGGCTGGGTGGGATGAACAGCGATCGAGCGCAGGTAGTCTGAATGTGCCTCGAACTGATGCACTCGCTCCAGCGTATTATAGTTGAAGACGCGTACATGCATGTCGTCTGAACCAGTCACAATCCAGTTCTTGCGAGCCACAAATCTTGCACATCTCACTGGTAGATCACACACTTCAAATGATTTGACCAGCTGCTGATTCTCGTAGTTCCAGATGTGTACATTCCCATTGTAGAGCGATACCAACATCCATTGCTCTAGCGGGTGAAGATCAACAGATTTGATACGGTCTGATCTGGCCAACAACTTTCTTTTAACGTCCAATCGCAATGGCATTATTACTGTTCTTCTGTAATAAAAAAGTTACAAAAGGATTTTTTTTTAATTCCACCACAAACTTCCGACCACAGCCCTATTCCCAGATCACGTATTACACTTAGTTCACGAAACCAAGTTTCAGTATGCAATTTCTCAAAATCATAATTTTCGGTTTGTTCCACAGTGATTTGGCAGATATCTTAACAAGATAGTCTGGACGAGCGTGAAATCTAACACCGAAGGAAGACCTCGAAAATAGGAAGTTTTAAAAAAAAAATTAACTAAAAACATTGCTTTAAAGGGGGGGAAGCTTTATATACGCATCGCCTTTTGTCGAAAGTTCTAGTACCTCTGGGGGTGTTTTAATTAAATTTTTTAGTAAGTTTTTTGACTATTAGGTCCAAAAATCATCGAGCAATCGATTGCAACCATTTCCAGCACTGCTTTGCTGTCATCAACTGCCTCAATTTTGCGATTTTTGGCAATGACTACCAAAATTAAAGGAAACTAGCCAAAATGATGCGTACAAGGAACTGAGATTTTTTGCGATTTCAATTTACATGATTTTATACAACCGTATGCTGAAAATGACGGCAAGAAGCATGGCTACATTTTGAGTGTAAGGCTGCAAATGAGTATGTAAATTGAAATTGGGGAAAAACGTCAGTTCCAGGATGTTACCGAAAAGTACTGGTATAGTCCTATTGAGGATTTCACCGAATTGGATATTTTATATTTTAGCCGTAACTTTATACCAACTTTTCCTCTGTATGATAGCTCAAGTGAAAGCCCAGAAGCTTGGCTACATTTTGACACTAACCTTGTAAATGAAAGGATAAAAAAATAAGGTCTGCAGCCAGTGGTAGTCGAACCTGTGACCTAAGGCGATGCGTATATAAAGTTCCCCCCCCCCTTTAAAGCACCATGGTTTTTGCGCGCAGTGGCATGTGCAAAATTTGAATTGGCGGGGGACACTTCTCTTTCGTCTAATGCTGTACTCTTTAAAGTAATTCGAAACGACTCGAAAGAGTACACTGATAGACGAAAGAGAAGTGTCCCCCGCCAATTCAAATTTCTCACATTCCACTGCGCGCTAAAACCATGGTCCTTTAAGGAACAAGTTGGGATTTAACTTAAAATTTTTTCACACAAATGGCTTAGCACACTTAGAAATCTTAACCAGCTGAATCGAATGCACAAAGCCTTTTTTGTCGTAACAAATAATGTTGAGAAGTGCTGTACAGCCTAACTTCGATTTAGCGAATTCCCCAGGAGCAAAACATATGGTATCACTAAAGAGGGGGCACTGAACCTGAGGGTCAATTAATCAGTAGTCCTATTCCTCGAGTACCACACAGATCAGTTTCAGGAGTCAGCAAATCTAGGAAGTGACCAAATCAAGGTTCGACTGCAGTAAAAAATGCGCCGGAATTATTGAAAGTTTCAATTTGAAACATACTGCAATAAATTGCACTAAAGCTGTAGAAACGTTTTTTGCATGAAACTCTTATGCTGAATCAGCATTCGACATTGTCAATCAAAAAGTCAACGAAACAATCGTTTCAGAAATTGAAAAACAACGAGGAAGGACAGTAACTGCCAACTCAGAAAATTATTTTAAATCACTCGCTCCAAGACTACAGCATTTGTGAATAATAGTTTCACAAGACCAGTGTTTTCAAAAAGCAGAAGCATAATGTCACAAGCAGAAGCAGAATTTTGGTCAAAATTTTAAAACACATAAAAAAAATTAAAACACTTAAAAAAAATTTAAGTGCTTGTGCAATTCTGCTTCTGCTTTTTGGAAACACTGCAGCAGACACCTTCTGTGAATAGATTAAACGAAAATGTTTTTGCAAACTGGTGTAAGTTGTGATACCACTGTGGTATATTTAAGCACATTCCATGACAGCATCAAGAAAAAACTTTGAGGCAATTTCCTGAACGGAGCAAAAGAGACCCTAAGACCAAAAGAGAAACTCACGTGTTTTGTCCAATTAAGCCCTGCTATTTGCACTGTATCGTCTCATAAATGCAATAAATACTGGAATACAATCACCTAACACCCTCCCCCTTTTTTAATTGCGCAAATTCCATTTGTGTTTTTACTCATGGTCCAGGAGTCCTGGACCAAAATGTATTTGTAAAATTCAAAATAGCACGATTTTTCCTTCTCATCTATTCATTAAATTGTCTTGCACTTTCACATTGAATAATTTCGAGTGTATACTTTTGTCGTTGTCTTTATGCTTGTTTGTTCGGATATAAGTTATCTGAGGTGGCCTTTGTAAATAAAAAGTATAGAAACAATCTTACACCTCAAAAACTTCCTGAACTTTCAATGAAAATTTCATATACCGTATTTCCTCTAATTACCGCCCCGGGGCGGTAATTAGAAGCATGCAATTTTTTCAAACTTCAAGTGGTTCAAAACTCGTGTTTTCATTTACTGTTTGAGCTGTGTAAAAAGTGCCTGTTAGATTTTTGAAATCCCTCGCAGGCACTTTTTACACAGCTCAAACATTTAATGAAAACACGAATTTTGAACCACTTGAAGTTAGGGGGGGCGGCAATTAGAGGAAATACGGTAGTCACGTAACTAAGAAAGTAACGTGTGAAAATTGTAAAACCATTTATTTCGCCCATGTTTAGCTATCTAAGGCTGTCAACAATGAACATAAGACGTGCAACGTGTGAAGATTTGTAAGTAACCTCAATAAATTTGCTGTGTTACCCTAATAGTTATTCCAGGCTGCGCACTCAAGACTGCAATTTGCTATGCTTGCCAGAGAACTACCAATTGAAATACTATATGTAATTTTTTTCGATCGATGTAGTCATCCCATGCTAATTCTGTTCGGTTGCAGGTATCACGCGCTCTCCTGGCCTCAGCTATCTTATGTCGCGGAAGATCCAAAGGTTCATTTGTTGTTAATGTTAATCTTGAAATCTCATTTTCCATCTGATTTCAGGGCAATGTGATTGGCTATGTGCTAGCTAAAATGGAAGAAGAGTCAGAAGACGAAGCTCACGGGTAATTTTTACAGTCAAATTTCGGGGTGTCATTGTGGTATGTGGCTGCCACGGTCCGAGTGTTCATTACATTTAATTTACATTTTAAAATATTCAAAAAAATTATCTATGTTTTAGACACATTACTTCGCTGGCTGTCAAAAGAACCTATCGCCGATTGGGACTGGCTCAAAAGCTCATGGATCAAACAGCTCGAGCTATGGTCGAGACTTATAATGGTTAGTCTTTCTTGTTGGTTTAGTTTGAATAGATATTGGATCCATTTCATTTTCAGCTCGCTATGTGTCGCTCCATGTGCGCGTGTCCAATCGTGCGGCTCTGAACCTCTACAAGAATACGTTGAAATTTGAGATTAGCGAAGTGGAACCGGTTGGTTTTCATATTTTGTCGGATCTGTTGAAGGAAACTCTTTTTGTGGTAATGCTGCGATGATTAATTGTTTATTTTGCAGAAGTACTACGCCGATGGGGAAGACGCCTACGCAATGAAGCGCCTATTGACCTCCTTCGCCAAAGAAAACGGTGTGGAGCCAGCCGACCGAGAAAGCTTCTTCCGCGAAACGTCATCTAGCCAGAAGAAGGTCAAGCACTAGGATTATCCATTGATGCTCAAATAAAATTATGATATAAGCTTTATGTGCTGGACTTTTGTTTGTTTGTTATCGATAAAAAGGTTGAATTATGTGCAATTTTTGCACTTTTTGTTAATCGATAGATTGTTGTTCCGTTTTCTTAAAGTGCTAGACGAAGCTCGTAATTTATTTGGTATTATCATTTTCGGTCTTCTCATACAATGGCAACCTTAATCTATGGTGATCAGAAGGAAAAGTTACAAACCTAAAAAAGGTGAGCGCTTTTCGATGGTATTCTTGTACTGTAGAACTACCCCTAGATCGTCAAAGAATCCCCATGTGTAAAATTAGGCCCTGAGGCCGAGAAATCAGCCACTTCCTGGGAACCGTGCTGAAAAAACAGGAAAATATCTTTTCGGGTAACTCACCACATAGAGAGAGGGTCGGAAAACAAATAGTGTTGTTGTCATTATCACAATCTAAGCATTCTTTAGATTTATTGGGCGCGATGGCTGCTGGTGGCCAGGCTAAACCAACTTTTAACACTTCATTAGACCATGTGAGTCTAGATGGATATGGAGCTGTCGAATCACCCACTAATGGCGAGATTAGGTAAACATTGGTTTTAAAAGTAATGCTAACTTTTCGTCTCAGGGATCAAGTTACGTTCACTTCCAATGGCTCCATGGCAGCAAAACAGGAATCTGATGCAGAAACCATCCGGTCGGAGAGCTCTGTTACTCATGAGGCAGAACCATCCATGGTCTTATTTTTACAGGTGCTATTTTTATTTGCTTGAACTGTTAAAAAAATTTATTTGATCAAAATCTCAGGTTTTGTTCCCGTTCCTGATAGCTGGATTTGGCATGGTAGGATATGATATGTCGAGATTGTCATAACTGAATACGATGTACTCATCGAGTTTTCCAGGTCCTTGCGGGAATAGTCTTAGACATCGTGCAGCACTGGCCCCTTTTCAAGGAAGTCCCAGAAACTTTTATTCTTGTCCCAGCTTTACTTGGATTGAAGGGAAATCTCGAAATGGTATATTCTATTGAAGTCGACTCCCTTCATAGTGGTTATCCTTGGCCACTACATCTATTACAAAAAATCCTCTTTCCAACCAGCTGAATAAATAAATGTTTAAAGGGGCATGCTCACCTATAGTTTTCAAAAACATCAAATTTGATGATATCATCAAAATTCGGTGTTTTTCACTTCAAACACCACTTTTTAATATATTTTGTTTTCTCATCTCAGATTTTTTCACATCGTCTGGTAGCTGAGATTTTTCTCTATCGATTGAGTGGTCAAACACCCTAGCTAAGAGTGATTTTTAAGGAAAGCACGCCAAAAATGAGCTAAAAACCATGTTTTTACCTCGGTGTTTTTAGTGGGGTTTTTACCGTACTTTTGGTTTGATTTCTTTAAAAATTATTTTTTACTAGGGTGTTTGACCACTCAATCGATAGGGAAAAATCTCAGCTACAAGACGTTGTAAAAGCATCTGAGGTAAGAAATCAAAAAAATATGAAAAAGAGGTGTTTGGAGTAAAAAACACCGAATTTTGATGATATCATCAAATTTGATGTTTTTGAGAACTATATGCTCACCTGTTTAAATTTGTCCCCGCCCATTCAAAAACAAGTCTTAATCATTGGAATTCCGTATGGATTTTTCGGGTTTTTTTTCTAACAAAACAACACCTAGAATTTAATTTTAGGCGTAGTTTTGTTAGAAACCAATCTGAATAACCCGTACAGAAGTTTAACGATTAGGATTTTGGGGGGGGGGGCACAAATCTAAACAGGTGAGCATGCCCCTTTAATGAACACTATGTAACGGTGGCTACTGTGGAGGATTCGAATGTATATATGTATACATGGCTTTTCAATGTTTCAAAGTATTGATTTTAGACACTCGCTTCAAGATTATCCACACAGGTTTAATTTTTTTAGCTGAAAGCATAATTTGTGCAAATGAATGCAAATACCGTATTTCCTCTAATTTAGCCCCCTGTGGCTAAATTTTTTGGATGCCTAAAAATCTTGAAATTGTAATTCAAAAATGGCCCTAACTCTGAAGTTCTAGTCAGAAAAGAGAGAGGGGGGGGGCTAAATTAGTAGAAAAAACAGTAGTAAAATTTTTACTTCAGGCAAACACGGGTAAAATGGACACAAGAGAACAGATTAGAACAATTGTAATTACGAATATTGCGCTAATTCAAACACAAGGTAAAGTAAATGCAGAAACCAGGAATGAGCATTTTGCCTTTTTCTAGATTAAAAGGCAAAATGGGCAAAAAATTTGCCCATTTTTGCCCTAAAAGGCAACTAAAAGGCAAAGGGCGATTTGCCCCAAGGGAACGTTCTTTTTTTCGGTAGGTTTTAAGTCATTTTCATGCAAAACTGCTGGATTACACGTCGGATTCATGTTCAGCATAGTTGATTTGCTTCTAAAACCACTATCTTATTAAGAACTCACTGTGAATCTGTAATTCCACTCAAGACAAAAATCATTTAAATATAAAATTTTCGATTTTTTATTATTTCAAATTCGACGGCCTGTTTTGAATTCTAATGACAGTTTAACAAGCAAATCGACCATCCTGAACACGAATCCGTCAAAAAAGGTTAGTAAAATACAAAACTACAAAATTTCAGAACTAAAGGTCGATATAATAATCCTGCTTTCAAAGACAGCTTTTTTTGACGGATTCGTGTTCAGGATGGTCGATTTGCTTGTCAAACTGTCATTAGAATTCAAAACAGGCCGTCGAAAAAGGCAAGTTGCCCTGAAAGGGAAATTTGCCTAAAAGGCAACTAGTTGCCTTTTAGGCAACTAGTTGTAACTAGTTGTCTTTTAGGGCAAAAAGGGCAAATTTTTTGCCCTTTTTAATCTAGAAAAAGGCAAAATGCTCATCCCTGCCAGAAAATATGGTTGTGAAATTGATATAACAGCACTCGTTACAAATTGTGATCCGTCATAGCGAATCGTTACAGTGACTCTTTACACTTTTTTCTAATTTTTACCAATATAAATTCTAATTTTCCGATTTCTATCTTCAAATTACCTAACCTTTGTTATTGTTCCTTGTTTAGCAATTTTCAGTGGACGGTATCAAGCCCAACGACACGATTTTAAAAGGCTTCTTCGCGGGTGGTGGTGTAATTATTGTGTTGCAACTTTGGGACTGCTGTACAGGTTTACTTTAGTATTTCAGTTTCAAACTTTATGAACATGGTTATGGTTTTCATTGTGCCTTGGAAAGACTTGAAAGATACATAATGGATGATCAATTTTGTCTTTGTAATTATTCACAAAAAAATTTATCGGGTGTTATGACTAGTGCTGAGGAAAAAGCGTTCTGTAGTGTTGCAGCGGACACGGATAATTCATCGTCCCTGGTATAAAAGGGATTCATCGCCCCTTTCAAAAAAGGACAATTCATCGTCTTTTTTTCAAATTTCAGGCTTGGAAAGTGTGAATGCCTTTTTCCTAATCCTTATATAAACCTTATTATTGGTAACTATAAAAGCGAATGCCAAAGGCCGCCCCTGTGTACTCTCCAGCTGGGTACCACATCTTGAGTGCCCCCAACTGGATGCCGCCATTTCACAAAAAAGTGTTAAAAAAATCTAAGTGTTGAGATATGGCTTTTTGAAAAAAATCAATTTCTTTAAAAAAGGACCGAAATTCGAAAAAAAAGTTGGAGAAACTTGGATTTTTGTCATTTTTAAAGAAATTGTTTTTTTTAAAAAGTCATATCTCAACATCCAGATTTTTAAAAACTGGATGCCGCCAGGAAAAAATGTTTGAATTATTCCTCGTACGCTGGCCCACCCTAAGCCTAAGTTGAAAAACAACAGGAGGATAATAAGTCAGAATATTAGAGTTCGGACTTGTTCGAGTGGAAATATGCGAATTGGTATTTGTGTGAGGTAAGGTATTCCAGTTGCGGCTCTTACCAAAAATGTCGACGAATTGACCGGTCGACGAATTGACCGCCGTCCCGGAAGAGGCGATGAATTGTCTTTTTTAAAGGGACAATGAATTCACCGTTTTTAACCAGGGACCATGAATCATCCCTTTTTAATGAGAGACGATGAATTGTACCTAACGATGAATTGTCACGTAAGGTGTTGCAGTGCATTATTGCAGTGTCAAAGAATCGTGAGAGAAACAAGCATCTTTGGTACCAGGCTAAATTTTCTGTAGTGAAAGACATCTCGAGTGACCCAGAAAAGCTGTTCAGTGGAAATACTGGCAGACGTAGAAGACAGAAAATCTGGATGCGTTTTGGCATGATGCAGGAGATTAGTAGGACTTCTGTTGCTGATCTTAATGACGCTTCCGTAATCCTTGCACGAGTTTTCCACGCGAATCAACCCAACAAGCTAAATTGCTATTTTTTCTTGAGTTGCCGACGGGTTTTTTTTTGAAGAACCATACTTGTTGATGACAATAGGAATTTGACAGATTCAATCGGGTATGCGACGTTTGACCCTAAAGCCGTTTGATCCTAAGCCGTTTGACCCTAAAGATTTGCAATTTCCGCATTTTATATCCGTGCTTTCTCTTCTCCATTTCTTGAATTCAAGGTTTTTTTCTCAAATATAACACTGTCATTTTGTTGCCATTTCGGCACTAATTCGAATACCAAGATGGTACAACCTAAATAAGGACTTCAAACAATGATCCAATATACCACCACCTGAGTAACCCCAGCTTAATACTACCATTTAGGTGTCACTACCTGTAAACGAGTTTTGCTGGATGCCCCATGTACCAACAAATCCAAGTGGTCGTCCACTTGTATTAATTTTTGCGTATTTGGGTTCCAAGACTTGTTTTTCGCACTAATTCGAATATTCCAAAGGTGGTTTGACAGTAGTAAAATTATATTTTGATAGTATTTTTACAGTCTTCGTGAATTTTGCAAAACGTAATTTTACTAATGTGGAACCATATTTAGAATACTTGAATTATTGCATAAGACAGGTTTGGGAACATAAAAACGTGAAAAAACTTTTGATTCAAGTGGACGACCACTTGGTTTGGCTGCTTAATGGGACATACAGATGACCCAGCTACAAACATGGTCAGATGCACTACAAAAATGGTCTCATATATAACCTGGGTACTGCCAACTGAGCTACCATTAAGATGCTACTATCTAGAAAATACCATCTACCACTAACCAAGTACCACTACCTTTCTGAGTACTATCAGCCTGGGTAGAGATACCTGGTAACTGCCTTGGTACCACCACCTGAGTACCACTTTATCGGTACTACCATCTGGTCAGAACTGGGGTCATGTAAGTGAAGTCGCTGTTTCAGAATTACCAAATCAAATTCAGGACACGATTGTGGACAGGGGATAGGGTACGACTGTTTTTAATTACTTTCAGCTCAATCCCCAATTTCAGCTTCTAGGGGTGGGGACCTGTTTAGGAAAAGTACAGGTGGTTTGCTTACCATCCTGAGACTTCTTATGGCTCATTTATAAACGTTGTCGTTGTCGTCGTCGTTGTCGTTGGAAAAAATGTTTTATGAAGGCACTTTTACGCCAACGACAACGACAACGCCAACGACGACGACAACGACAACAACGACCTATTTATAAAAAAATCCAACGACAACGCCAACGACAACGACAACGCTAACGACAACGAAAATTTTTCTTCCATATTAGACAAATTTTGCATTTTAAGTCAGATCTTTAAGGATTAACTATATTCTCCACACGTTTTCCCTTGGAATCTCGTCTGAGAATGCGAAATTTGTCCAATTTTGAATGAAAAATTTCGTTGTCCTTGGCGTCGTCGTTGTCGTTGGCGTTGTCGTTGGATTTTTTATAAATAGGTCGTCGTTGTCGTTGTCGTCGTCGTTGGCGAAAAACGGGTTATAAAAAAATATTCCAACGACAACGACGACAACAACGACAACGTTTATAAATGAGCCATTAATCGCTTGAATGTATTTTATTCAAGAAAAAGTAATTGTTGATAAGCCACACGCATATTTGGCTTGCCAAATATGCCTCTGGGCATTCATAATATCTAATTTATCTACCTTAAAACCTCTTTATATGGTCCCCAGGCCCAGCTAATATTATGTTAAAACCTAGACAGACGGTTGGGCTCGAGCACGAAGAAATAGCATGGTCCAGACAGTCTGGTCAGACGGTGGTGAGAGATCACTGGAGCAAGCTGTACATGGGCGGACCAAACTGGCTAAACTGACCTGGTCAGACGGCACCTAGAGAGTGTGTGATCCAGGAGGACAGATCTTATGGGCGGGCGCTCCAGGCAGTATAAAAGGAGTGGATTTTGAGTTTGAGGTGTCAACCAATAAAATTTGGAAGGACTTATGGTCAAGTTGCCCTGTCGAGGAGCAATATTATGAGACTGGGCCAGCACAACATTCCAGCGCACACGCCTGCCTTACAATAGAGGAACCGAAAATTTCCTATTGTTTTGTTTGCTGTTACCGGGTTTCGAACCTGTAACCTTCGAAAAATTGGAGGATAAAAATATCGAGGACCAATTTACTGAAGATGAATTTCTAGAGTACCAATTTACCTAGAAACTTGTTACATAAGGTGAACATTAAAAAAGTGCTGAGGACGGAATGGTCTGAGGAAGAATCGGCTGAAGACGAAACGGCCGAGAACGAACCGGCCCGAGGACAAATTGTCGCGTAGCCTACTTTGAGTGCTAATGATCTTTAAAAACTAATTTATACCCGAAATTTAAGTAACCACAGGTTTGAGTTTGAAAAAAGCATACTTTAAATTTGGTGCCCAAATGAGGGTTTCCCGAATGAGGGTGCCCAAATGAGTAGTAACGGGTGAAACGTTGAATTCAGGAAAAGGAGTAGAGAAAGCACGGATTTAAAATGCGAAAATTGCACATCTTTAGGGTCAAACGGCTTAGGGTCAAACGGCTCAGGGTCAAACGGCTCTAGGGTCAAACGGTTCTAGGGTCAAACGTACGTGGCCCAATTCAATCAACTCCCGTTTTTTACTTCAAAAATACTTCTTGAATTATGTGTTGTTATTATATCAATTAAAAACATTACGCCGTAGAAGTTGCTTAGTTAACTAACTGGCATAGCAGCGTAGTGCGGTGTTTGTTGGTCTCAGGTTCGATTCCGAGTGTCTGCTTCGTTGTTTTTGATTAATGTCATTGACATTAATTAATATTAATATTTTATCGGTTTTGCCCACCATGAATGTCACATAATAAATAATTTAAAAAAAACAATTTTGGAGTAAAAGAAAGTGCCCCAGGGGTGGATTGTGTACTTTAGCCGAAAAAAGTCAAGATTGCAATAGACGTGCCAGATTCTAAAGTACATTTTGCTAACACACGAGTGTTGATACAGTCAACTCTCGATTTAACGAACTTCTGAGGACCAGCAGCAATGTTCGTTAAATCGAGAGTTTCGTTAAATCGAGTATTGGTGAACAATCTTTATTGAAATGTTCGTTAAATCGAGAACGGCACGAGTACACTATACCGACTAGCTCAAAAACGCCTGTAATCCTCGTTTTTTTTAACGTTTCAGCAGCCAATACATGCTTAAAGTATCTTTTCAGGTGGCAGTCGACACTTTTCTGCAAAAAGAATTAATGAAAAAATTTGACATTTTGACTTGGGAGACCAAAGTATTTTAAGGATGCCTTGATTGACCCCTAAAGAGTAAAAAATTAAGAAATGAATAATATTTTGACAACTGGTTTTTGTTGCTTAGCTCTAGTCAAAAAAACGAAACATCTTTAAAACAAGCATTTGGTTTGGCCTTCCATGGCAAAAAGTGTAATTTTTTATTTAAAAAAATCTGCCAAAAAGTCTCGACCGCTACCTAAAACATGTTTCAAATATGTATAGGCTGGAAAATTGAAAAATAAGGCTTTTGTGCATTTTTAAGCTAGTCTGCATGGTATAATTCCATATTTTCGCAGAAAAAACCTTGAGCAGACAAGAAAAAACCCAACATTCGTTAAATCGAGAGTGGCTTTATCAGTAGGGATCCGAAAAAATGTTCGTTAAATCGAGAGTTTCGTTAAATCGGGGGTTCGTTAAATCGAGAGTTGACTGTAGAAGAAATAATGGCATCCATTCTTTTCAGATTACATTACATGCCGATATTGACCAAAATGGAAGTGTTCATGAAACCACTAGGTTAATTTAAAAATCGACGGCGAAACTTAAACTTATATATAACAAAAGAAAGCTAGAGAGAAACTGCTGCATTTTTACCGGCCAGAATTTTTTCCTAATAAGGGAACATATGGTAGTGTCCGTGCGATATGGAAAAACCCTATATACCATTCAATAGAGGATCGAAAACGCTTTATCGAAAATCCGACCATTTTTAAGAGATCCAGGGCTGTATTATGGTGGAAAGAAACCAAAAAAGGACCAATTTTGTGCAAAAAGGAAGATGTTAAACATAGTTTTGAATACTGGGGCCTACCGCGTAAATAAACTCTGGTATGCATGCTTTTTCATGCATCCAGAGTGACTTTCGAGTGATTTGTGTCTGAGGTATGTGGGTGTGCGCATCTCAACCCCAAGCAACCAAGACCCGGTTAGAGATGCGTGCACTCACTTACCTTAGACATAATTCCGAGCATGACTCTTGATAAAAAATATATTTAGAGGCTCTTTTTGCCAAGTCCCATGTTGAAAACATGGTAAAACAAGCAAAAAAGTCGAATTTTTTGCTTTTTCCCAATTTTAAAGGAGGTGTGTACTTTAGGTCTGGAATTTTTGAAAATTTGTCTTGAGCGGAAAGCCGATAAAAAATATCTCTCATGAAATTTATCTCTGTACGAGAATACTGCTCCAACATGACCCTTCTTGGCAGAACTCCCTGCTCCCTCTTTCTGTTAATCTTAGCGAAAACTGTCCCTAGAGTTGAAAGACCAATTCTCACATCACCAAGCGTCCATCTTTATCTATCTGGATTGTGTTCTTGATTCGAGCGTGATCTGCACACTGGATATCATATACCGTATAACCTCTTTGAATTCCCCAGGAGGATTATCAATCAACCACCCTCAGAGGGGGGGATTACAGTCCACTCTCTCATTAGTGTACACCCGAGGGACCGGCCTCAGGTGTGTACTAATGAGAAGTGAATTTCAATTTACCTTAATTTCGCGAGCTGTACACTAATCAGAGTTTTCGTCAAAATTCCTCACCGTACCTACTCTGATAGGAGCCCATGCTCTATAAGCGCCCACCCTAACTTCAACTAGTCTGAAATTTGTGTTTTCATTTACTGTTAGGCTGTGTAAAAAGTGCCTGCAAAGAACTTAAAAAATCTAACAGCCACTTTTTACATAGCTCAAACATTAAATAAAAACTGCATTTTCAGACAATTTAAAGTCTGAAAAAAATCGCATGATTTTCATAAGCGCCTATGCGCTCCTGTCGTAGGAAATACGGTTTTCCATGAAAAAATTAACTGTCAATAATATTCTTTATTCAATTAAACCTATCTTTCAACAAAAAATTACTGACCAACGAAAAAATGAAGGCTTTAAAAGTCAATAAAAGTAAAAAGCCCCACCTCGGAGCTTCAGGCCTCTTCAATGTGGCTAAAAAAGCCACACCCGGACAACCCTGATTGAGATACCAAAATGTTCAAATGAGATGAAATAAAGAAAAAGCAGCTAATTTCCGTAATGAGACAACTAAACTTTGAAAAAGTCCCGAAAGTTGGTGGTGTACACCAGGGCTGCAGCCGGGTTCTGTTTTTATGCTTCTATTTTTCTGTGTTTCTTTTCACTTCTGTTTTTCTGTTTTCTCCTTCTGTTTTTTTGAGAAAAAACAGAAAAACAGAAGCAAATAATTATAGAAAACTTTCCAGCTTTTCCAGCGCACCAGGAGGATCAATGGAAAGTGAAAGGCTTTTTTCGAAAGCGAAACTTATTCTTACTGACCTTCGAAAAAGTCTAACCCCTATTAATCTCAGTATGTTGTTGTTTGTCTATAATAATTTGCCTTTACTGAATATTGAATGATAAAAATGTGTTTTGGTCATGCTGAAAAATAAAGATGATTTGTTACGGGCATTGCCTTCTTTACTTCTGTTTTTCTGCTTCTGTTCTTCTGTGTTTTTTCACTTCTGTTTTTCTGCTTCTGTTTTTTAAAAAAAATACCATTTTTCTGTTTCTCTGCTTCTGGTCTTTTGAAAAAGAACCGGCTGCAGCCCTGGTGTACACTGAAGAGAGTGTCTTTCATTTAGTCGGGACCGGATCCAAGTGTGCACTAATGAGAGTGTACACTGATGGGAGGGTACTTTATAAAGGGTTTTAGTCAAAACCAACCAAAATGCTCCTAGGTGTACACTAATGGGAGAGTGTACATTAATGGGAGTGTACACTAATGAGAGAGTTGACCGTATTAGAGGGTGGGGGATTAATAGAGGGAGGGGGATTATACTTCAACCTTTTTAGCGCCGAAAGCGCCGCAAATTTTTTAAAAACATTATTTTAAAAATTGTAATTATAATTTATGGAATTCAAAATCCCGCCTATATTTTTGTCTTACGTGTACTTGACGTCTTGATTTTCGTCTCACCTTTCGCTTACTTTTTTCTTCCACCTGATTTTTTATATATATCCAGAAAGCTACTTTGCGTTCAAAAGGCGTCTTCAGCTGTACAACGGATATGGATTTTTTCTGGTGCAAAAAAATTTCTTTTTGGTGCAAAAAAAAATTGGTGCAAAAAAGCTCTTTTTTGGTGCAAATTGAATCTTTTTTGGTGCAAATATGATCTTTTTTGGTGCAAAAAGATTTTATTTTGGTGCAAATCGCCTTGGTGCAAATTGAATTTTTTTGGTGCAAATTGAATTTTTTTTGGTGCAAATAATTTTCTTTTTGGTGCAAATAGTATTCTTTTTGGTGCAAATCGAATTCTTTTTGGTGCAAATCGAATTCTTTCTGGATAATATTTTTTTGTCCGTATAATACTCGTTTTTGCCCATCGCGTATTTTTTTTTGCTGTAGATTTCGAATGACCGTAGAATATTCGTTTTCGCCCGTAAATTTCTTTTTTTTTCTATTTTTTCTGCCTGAAGATTTTAAAATTTTGAGAAAACTCAAATTTTATGGTCAGAAAAGGACTTAGTTTGCTCAGAATCTTACCCTGAAATGGCCAAGTTGGTCTTTTGGGAGTTTATTGAAGGGGAGTAAACTTATTGCGAAATTTCAATTTCGCGCATCAGATTCCCTTCGCGATTGGCTCAATCTCTCAAAATCCGAATTCTACCATTCAGAACGACCTTTATTATTGGTGAGGGTACCTAAATACTAGTTGGTAGTGGTTTTAAAGAGTGAGGTATACTTCATATACGCATTGCTTAAGTCACAGTTTGACTACCACTGGCTGCACACCTTGTTTTCTCCGTTTATTTGCAAGTTTTGTGTCAAAATGATCCTCACACTCTTGCACCAAAAAGAATACTATTTGCACCAAAAATAATTCAATTTGCACCAAAAAGAAAATTATTTGCACCAAAAAAATTCAATTTGCACCACGGCGATTTGCACCAAAATAAAATCTTTTTGCACCAAAAAAGATCATATTTGCACCAAAAAAGACAATTTGCACCAAAAAAGAGCTTTTTTGCACCAAATTTTTTTTGCACCAAAATAAAATCTTTTTGCACCAAAATAAAATTTTTTGCACCAAAAGAAATCTTTTTGCACCAGAAAAAATCCATATCCCTGTACAACTGCTCTCTAACAAAGCCAAACCATAAGCCCTAATGTTGCGGAAGTCTTCCCACCATTCCTTCTCGTCGCGTTTGGTAGCGATGCAGATCTCTCAACTCTACGACACGCCAGTTTCAATATTTCGTAAATATTATTAGTGATCTGGCAATCGCAGAAGTTGGACAGGTTTTTCGACCCTAGCGATGAAAATGCTCAGAACACAAGAGATTAAATCATTCGTTTTTTATATACCGTTTCGGTACAATACCCAGTGTTCATTTCCGTTGTCGAATTTACGGATGCAATTTATGCGACTGCGATCCGCCAGCACTTGAGATCTTCTTGGAATTGGTGGATCGTGCCCGGCAGGAATTCTCTGAGTAAGTGATTGTCAAACCGTTTAATGGTTAATCTTGATATTTCTCTTTACGTATCGACGCAGTTATTTACTTTGTGCCTTCAATAAATCCGTCAATGAATCAGAAGATACACAAATAGCAGGCTTCAAACCAAGTGGGCCAATTGAATGGCCTTGACATTTTTTGCAAGATTAGAGAAAAAAACTAGGTCGAGATTGGCAGGACATTGAAAAAAAAAGCTCCTAGAATGTTGACGAAAACTATATTTTTATCAAAAATATCAATGAATTTTTTTATCCTATCTTGTTCAGCGTGAAATTCTGAACAAAACGCTCGCATTAGTACAAACTGGCTTTTAAGTGTTAAATTAGAGTTAGAGTTCGAGTTCAGGTAAGAGGTGTTCATGTGCTCAAAAATCCGAACTCTAACTCGAAGGTGTTCACGTACTTCAAGTTAGAGTTCGAGGTCGAGCTTGAAATTGCTTATGTATATAGCTTAGATAGCTCAGAATCTACCCCCAGAGCCATCTAAAGCCGCTAAAAAATAATTTTTGGGTGGTTTACTACAAGGGAATCCAAGTTATATGCATGAACACTCTCAAATTCGACCTCGAACTTGAACTCGAGGTACATGAAGACCCTCGAGTTAGAGTTGGAGGTCGAGTTAGAGTTTGAATTCGGATCAGAGGTGTTCGCGTAGCCAAAAATCCGAACTCTAACTCGAACCCTAACTCGAAGAACGTGAACAAGCCATTAATAAAATATTTTCTTCTACATGAAAAATTTCGGCTCGGTGTGGTCCTAAAATAAGCCGACACCCTCTAATAAACCGACACCCTAGAGTAAGGTTGAAAAATAAACCGGAATTTCGCTATATTAGAAAAAATACGGTAAGCGACTCAATTGAATCCTCATCAAAGGACGAAAAAATGGTGTGAGCTATTTTTGAATGATTAGTCGTTTATTTTGCTGAAAATGTAATGTTTGTTTGGAATGGCAATGATGTTGAATTTTACGGAAGTTTGGAAAATTTTGGTAAAAATTAATAAAAAAAAATTGTAATGAGTCGCTGTAACGAGTCACCTGGCAGTCGTGGAATTAGCCGGAGTTGAGAAAGACTAGACAATTCCCGCCAGTTAGCCGTCTAATTCCACAACTCTAGTAGGAATCACCGCATTTATCCGGCATTAAAATGGTTTTATTTTCAGCTATTGTGGTCACATTCCTTGCCTCTGGGGCAGCCATTATTTTATCCTGGATTCCACGAGGAGAAATTGACTGGGGTCATGCAGCCCTGCTGTGTGCTAGTAGTCTTGCTACTGCTTCTCTAGCCTCCTTTCTGCTCAGTGGGGTCATGATCGTAGTCATCATACTTTCCAGGCGGTTCTCCATTAAGTAGGTCATATACCTTGTGAATTCGGCTTAAGTCCTGTTTAATTTAGTCCAGACAATGTCGCTACACCGATAGCTGCTTCTCTAGGTCAGTTTTTCCGAAAAATTTACAAAAATTGAGGTTTCGATTATAGGAGACTTAACTACTCTAGCAGTCCTCTCAGTCTTCGGGTCAATTTTTCTGGCAGCTCATCAGACAGAGTCATGGCTGAACACTTTTGTGATAGTTTTGTTCTTGCTTTCCATACCATTTTGGGTAACTGCTGCCAGAAGGGAGCATTCCACAGAGCAATTGCTTCGACATGGATGGTCACCTATTGTATTTTCTATGGTTAGTTAACTGCGTCTTTTTAATGACATTTTGGGAATTTTCACAGGGTCTTTTAAGAAATTCCGCCACTTTCAAACAGCCGTAAATTTTTTAGACCGTTGTTTTGACCGTCAGTTTTTACACAGCAACTAAGAGTTGTCTGATAATCTTTTCGATGTATCTAATGATAAAGTAAAAATTTTATTTTTTTGCAATTATTTCTTGGTCTGCCCTTCGTTCCGAAAAACGAAACTTTTGACCTTTTTGGACCAAACGGGACAAATCAGGACCAAGGTGAATTTGCAAAAAATTCAAAATTTTTTATTTTTTTGTGTGATACATTAAAAAAATTGTCAGATGGTCTGAAAAGAAAGATATGCTATTTTAAAGTGGCAGAATTTTTCGGACATCCTTTACCATACAAAAAAAGTTTTGTAGTTCATAAGTAGCAGTGGTGGTTTTGTACTGGAGAGAGCCATGCGCTCCTTTACACAAATGGCACTGTTCCAGCCTGTGATAAATGGTTAGTGAATTAGTTAAATAGCTTTCGTTATTATTAACTCTCTAAACCATGATGAATCGTTACATGAATACGCTGTAACAAGAATTTTTTCCTATTTTGAAAAAGCCATAACTTTTTTCTATGTCGTTTTACAAATTTCTGTTTACAGATTTTTCTCGCCGACAAGATTTATTGGTATTCAATTTCAAGAACACGATTTTTGATTGGTCCCCCTCAGGTCAAGGACTCACCCATCCGGAGACCATCTACAGACTAATACCCAAACCGCAGGGGAGGGACCAAGCAAAAATGGTGTTTCTAACATTAGGTGCTAAAACACACAATCTGTAAAGATGACTAAAGGCCTGGTTATGACGGAAAAATGAAACTTTTTTTATTCCAATCTTGTAGTCTGAAATATGGCGAGCTCAAAACAACTAGACTCTTCTAGAAATGACCTCTGGAGAGCCGAGCAATAACTATTTCAAGTTGGTTCAAGTTGAACTCGAAAAGCCCCTAGTTTCAAGTTTTTGCTTATAACCCCACGCTCATAATGGCTCATTTTATTAGGTTGTTCGAAAAGTTCGCGGAATTTCGTAATGGTCCCCTGTTATGATTTTAATGTTTCGGTTTTTGATTTTTTTTGCAATGCTGTTGGTTCTAAACCACTTTTTGTTGTTTAAGATGGATAAAAATTGCATTCAATATTAAAAACAACAAAAAAAACGGTTTAGCATTGCAAGAAAACTCGAAAACCAAAACGCTAAAAACACAATAGGGAGCATTAAGAAATTCCACGAACTTTCCGAACAATCTAATATCTTTGCATTTTTGGTACCAGGCTAAATTTTTTGTAGTGAAAGACATTCCGAGTGACCCAGAAAAGCTGTTCAGCGGAAACACTGGTAGACGGAGAAGACAGAAAAATCTGGATGCGTTTTGGCGTGATGCGGGAGATTAGTAGGACTTCTGTTGGTAGGGTCACATTTCATATCGCGAAATTTCATTCATTTTCTCTGATTTTTTTCAAACTCTTTGGAAAAAGTTTTTGCCGTCTGATAGCTAAGATTTCAGGCTACAAAATTGTATTTTTCTGGTAGGGGTTTGAAATAATGTTGGACTACGGGCTGGCTTTTTGGTGAAAAGCTTGGTTAGAGCTCACGTTAGAGCCGACAGCTTTGGTGAATAATCCGAACTTGCAGATGGCGCTCATCTAAGAATTAGTAAATAAAGCATTAAAGCATTCGAAAACATAAAGCATTTTTTGCACAACATTAAAAAAGCCTAAAGCTCCATTCATACTCCTGCGGGACACGGGACAATTTTTCAAACACGTTTTTGTCTCTATCTCGGCTCTCAGCCATCATTTTTCACTACTTTTAATAGATCTACAAGGCAACAGACCATGCTCTACAACATAGGGATAACAGATTTGCCATGATCAGTATCGAAAACGGTTTTTAGGCTGTCCCGCAGGTCAATGTCCCGCGGTACAAATATAGGAATTTGTCCCACGGGACATTGACCTGCGGGACAGCCTAAAAACCGTTTTCGATACTGATCATGGCAAATCTGTTATCCCTATGTTGTAGAGCATGGTCTGTTGCCTTGTAGATCTATTAAAAGTAGTGAAAAATGATGGCTGAGAGCCGAGATAGAGACAAAAACGTGTTTGAAAAATTGTCCCGTGTCCCGTGTCCGCAGGAGTATGAATGGAGCTTAAGCAAACGACACAATGTAATAAAGATACAGAAAAATTTTGCGGTGTAATAAAAAAACTCTGCAATGTAGAACTGCTGTATTTTAAGGTATACAACCAACTCGTTACAAATACTGACTCGTTACACCGACTCGTTACATTGACGACTCGTTACACTTTTTTTTTCAAATTTGCAACTTAAACCTAAAAGTACTTTTTCGACCATTTGAAATGGATTTAGGGCTGTATTGGGGCGGAGATGGACCAAAAAGGGGGCCAATTTAGTGTAAAAGAAAGGTGTTGAACATAGTTTTGTTAACTGGGGCCTACCGCATAATATAAGCTCTGGCATGCATACATTTTTAATGCATCCAGAGTCACTTTCGAGTGATTTGTGTCTAAGGTATGTGGGTGTGCGCATCTCAACCCCAAGCAACCAAGCCCCCTTCGAGGGCGCAGGGGCTTGGTTGGTTAGAGATGCGCGCACTCACTTACCTTAGACATAATTCCGAGCAAGACTTTTGATCAAAAATGCATTTAGAGACTATTTTGCCCAGCTTCAGTGACGAAAACATGCCAAAACAGGCAAATGGTCGAAATTTCAAAGTGCCAAAAGCTCGACTTTTATAGCAACTTCATGAAATGAAAACATTTAAAAAGGTCAAAAATTGAACAGTCATTTGTTTTGGTAAAGATTTGGAAGTAATTGGAAAAAGTGTAACGAGTCGGTGTAACGAGTCAGTATTTGTAACGAGTTGGTTGGCAGTCGTATTTTAACACTCAAGAGGCCGATCGGTAGGTCGGTATATTCCGGTGCAGAATTCGACGGAGAACACGAATATCGCTTTTTTTTTAAAAAAAAATGGGTCTGAGGGTCAATATACCTTGTTGAAAATAGAGCATTTTTCGGACTATCCTGAAATCACGTTTTTAGTTTCTTTTTGATATATCTCCATTATATGACAATAACTTATATACGTACTTCATGTCAAAATGACCGACTGTGACTCTTCTTTTGAAAGAGTGTGAGTTTTCGTATTTAGCGAGGTCGCAAAAAAATAGAAAAATTAATTGAAAAAAAACTCTGACGGAAAACTTTTTTCCGCTGGAAATATATAGATTACTAACACTGAATTCGTGTTCAGCTTGGTCATGTTTCTTAGTAAACTGCTCTTAAACCTTAAAGTTTACCGTCAAATTCCAAATTCCGCTCGAGACAATAAATATTTGAAATTTTTTGTTTGAAAATTTATTGTCTTGAGCGGAATTTGGAATCTGACGGTAAACTTTAAGGTTTAAGAGCAGTTTACTAAGAAATATGACCAAGCTGAACACGAATTCAGTGTTAGTAATCTATATATTTCCAGCGGAAAAAAAGTTTTCCGTCAGAGTTTTTTTTCAATTAATTTTTCTATTTTTTTGCGACCTCGCTTCACACTCTGAAGAACCTTTACTTTGTTATTTCAAAGCCGTGACTCGTGCAGTTTTTCCTGCTCTGTCAGATAGTGTATGCCGTTAACCAAACAAACGGCCTTATCACACTGAGTTTGGCAAGTTTAATAATGAACACCGCTTTTGAAAAAATGACTTAATGGTTTCTTTTTATCGAAAATCTCAGATTTTGAATACATAAATACGAAAACTCACACTCTTTCAAAAGAAGAGTCACAGTCGGTCATTTTGACATGAAGTACGTATATAAGTTATTGTCATATAATGGAGATATATCAAAAAGAAACTAAAAACGTGATTTCAGGATAGTCCGAAAAATGCTCTATTTTCAACAAGGTATATTGACCCCTCAGACCCATTTTTTTAAAAAAAAAAAGCGATATTCGTGTTCTCCGTCGAATTCTGCACCGGAATATACCGACCTACCGATCGGCCTCTTGAGTGTTAACACGGCGCGATAAAGTATTGCAGTATTTTAAACTGATGCACTGAAGTATTGCAGTACAGTAATTTCGCTTAAATTTTGTACAGTGAAGTATCAGAACAGCCTGACCAAACGTCCCCCCCCCCAATCATACTGCACTCAGCACTACTGAATGCAATACAATTCAGAATGGTCAACGAGAAAGAAAAGAAATTAAAAAGATTTTTTTTTAACATAACAACTTTCCAAAATGACTCTTTTTTGAACTTTAGCCCATTTTTCCAAAATTTTCAAACAATCTTGAAAAACCTTTATACCAAAGATGGAAATCGTAGTTTTTAAAAAGATTTGTACGTTTTTTCGGGACCTCAAATCTTTTTTATTTTTGAATTTTTACGTCAAAATCTTTTTTTCGCTTCAAAATTGCAATAAGCACTGGATAAAATGGCACTTTTCGACTAAAAATGGCCGAATGTATTTTTTTTTAATTTTCATTCCTATCCCTGCCTTATACGCATAAGAAAGTGCTTTTAAGGAGGAGTAAAATAAATTATTATGAGTGTGGAGTTGATTGTGGAAACTTGGAACTAGAGGCATTTGAAGTTGAGGAGTGAAAAAAGAGTGGCAACCAATGACCGACCAAATTCAAACGGTTATTGCTCGGCTCCTCTAGTATCATCTAAAAAAGAGTCCAGCCGCTTCGAGCTCCGCAAAAGTTCAGGCTACAAGATAGGGAAAAAAGATTTTTTTCCGTCATAGCAAGCTTGTCTCGAAAGGTTTGTCATTTTTATAGATTGTGTGTTCTAAAAAATAAAGATCGATCTGTGAAAACAGAAACCTCGAAACCGACCTAGAAAGAAACATTATGGCCATTTCAAAACGGGGGAATTTATTGTTACACCCTGTATTTGTTTTTAGGTGTCGGAGGCAATTTGGCAGCTGTACATGCCTCCAGAATATCGACCTTTTTCCACAAAACCAGCGAAATGGGTGTTCTACCATATAACTGGCAAATGCCCCAGTTCTACAACTTCAAGAGAGCCTTTTTCAGCAGTGGTCAGTACTTGACTGTAAATTTCAAATATTTTTCATTCCTAAAAAATTGAAGACTGGGATGCCCGATCAGCCAGAGTTCTGTTGTTTCTGGTAGTGCCAGGTGAGAATATAGCATTAAATTTTCATAAACGCATCGATTTTTAGGTCATATTTTGTTCAACTGGATGATTGGATTGATGCACACCGGCGAAAATCCTCCATCCAGCGCCCTATTCACCAGCATTTACCTTTTGGCTGCATTGGCTCAGGTGTGTTTGTCAATAACTAATTTAGTCTTTAAATATGGGATGCGGTTAAGCAATAAGATGAAACTTTATTCATTGCAAAAAACTGAGAAAAAATGTCCTCTGCAAAATCGATGAACCATTTTTTGTTGTTGCCAAACATTATTATTGGACCGAAAAATAGTTGCAGTTTTCATCAGGTACTTTTCGCAGAATGTAGATCTGGAATAGAAGATTTTTAGTGAAATTGTGAAAATTATAAAATAATTTTTTTGGACAAAGCTTTTTTTCTGCTACCAAAAAGACTTTTTTTGCTGCAAACAATATTTTTTGCAGCCAAAAAAAAGCTGATTTGCACCGAAAAAAAGTCTTTTTGCAGAAACAATATTTGCAGCAGAAAAAAGTCTTTTTGGTAGCAGAAAAAAGCTTTGTCCACTTTTTTCGCGGCCATGCAGAATTTCCGGTTGAAACAACTGACCGCTTGAAAAAAAAAGTTGATTGGGTAAACCATTGGTTGGTCGATTTCAGATTTTTTTGGCAGAAACTCACGGAAATTGTAAAATCACAAGTAGGTTTGGCCACTCGACACATAGATTTCGCCTTTTTACGTCGAAAGTCAAGAAAAAAGGCGACATCGATGCGTTGAGTGGCCAACCCTACTTGTGGTTTCACAATTTCCGTGGGCTACGGCCCGAAAAATCGAAAATTTTGGCTTTCGACGCGACGATTTTGGGTAAAACCGAGTAGCGCCGTAAATTGTTTGGTTGTTTTAAATATGCAAAAAGTATGGTGTAAACCCACTTTGTGGATCATTTTCTTCATCCTTTTGGAGTTGGAGATTACTGGATATTGCCTAAAGCCACTTATTTAACCACCTTGCCAGTTAACCATCTTGCCCAACCTCCTTGACCAAATCTGGGCTAGTACTAGAGGTGTGCATTCGGCCTCCGGAGGGATTTCGGTATCGGGATTAAGGCCAAAAAATCGGGATCGGGATTACTCAAAAAAAATTTCGGGACCCCGTCGGGATCACGATCAGGGATTTTCGGGATTTGCCAATCTATCGATTGCATGAGTAATCAGGCAAAATACAGGGTGATCCAAGAAATTCCACCGATTTCAAACGTTCACAACTGTTTTTCTTAATGCAATTTCAAAATTTTGTAAGCACACAAAGACTCAGCTCCCGTTTATAATTTTTAAAAGTAAAAAACACGAGTGGTCCGCCTAAGGTTTAGACCTTACCTATCCAGAGGCTATTCACAGACCAGGACCTAAAATACAGCGCGGACCAAGCAAAAGTCGTACTTTTCACTAGGGTCGCGCGCGGTCGGTTAACCGAAAACCGGGTTTTTCGGCCAATAAACCGAAACCGGGTTTAGCGAAATATCGGTTTATTCACGTCAAAAATTAACCGAAAACCGGGTATGGTTCGGTTAACCGACCGAAATTTTTGAAAAAACCGGAACCGAAAACCGGGTTTGAAAAAAACCGGTTTCCTTAAACCGACCGATCTCAAAAAAACCGGAACCGCGCGACCCTACTTTTCACTTCATATTCACTTTATACACTTTATATCATCGCAAACTTTGTTTACATAATATCGAAATCGCTTCAGGACAAAAAGTTGTAAGCGTTTGAAATGAGTGGAATTTTTTAGGACACTCTTATCGCATAAATCGCTGTAAAACAGAACGGAAAATAATTAGACATAATGAAAAACTCGGCAGGTGTCGCACCTGTCCAAAAATAGAATTATAAATAAAAAACGCAAAATCATGTAAAAATTAAAATTTTTTGGTCAAAAATGCTTTTGAAAATACTCATCGGAATTCAACGATTTTTTAGATCGAAATTTTCAAAATCGATCGTAGGAATTTGGGAATCAACACTAAATCTCCGGGATCGGGATTCACATGCGGGGGATATCGTTCCCAAGCACACCTTTAGCTAGTACTAAAATCTGTACCTGAGTAGATCACTCAATGTCTTCTGCAAATCTGCCAACAAGCCCATATTTTGTTGCACCTGCTATCCAGACTGAATGTATCCACGTATTTTTCGAGACTTTCGAAGAATAGGTCCTTGATGTCTTCGAAATCTTCATGATCAGGCAAAGTTAGTTGCATCCATAGTGAACATATGGTGGTTGCCATCAGGTATTTGTAGGATTCCACTGAACACTGTTCTTTAGACATAAATAAGGTGTCTCCTGCAATACACTGGATTGCATTTGGAATTTTTATTCTGGCAAATGGCCTGTTAGAGGACTAAGAACATTCTTGATACATTTATAATTATTTTTGAATACTCCTTTTTGAAAAAGCAATATTCGTGATATATTATTACCTTCAAGCTCAGCTCTAACCTTCATGACAATATCGAAAGAGTCAGAGCACTCGGATCTTAGGTCTTCAATGACTGAAGTCCATAACTCATCCATCACAAACTTGGAGCCGCTATCATCTATCTTCAAAACACTTGCACATACTATTTTATAGTGGTATTTATAAAGCAAGAATACCAACCTGCTTTACAGCTGTGGTTATTCTTCGTAGAAACTGCAACAAAACCTAGTTATTTATAAAGAGCACGACGCAGGTGGGAATTTAACGTGGTAGATTAATTTTTTTGTTGTTGAAATTCTTTTCACCAATTTTTCAGTTTCTTACAATTTCACCAGTGCTGTGAATCTCGGCACCGGCTAAACTTCAGGCACTTGTTTCTAGCAGTTATCAGTATTACCCAGCCGGTGCCGCGGATTAATAGGTAGTTTAGACATCGGCACCGATCTAGGAATAAAAAGTTAGTCATTTAAAACCTTTTTACAAACCGGCACGAAGAAATTATGAACTAAAATTTCCTATAAATAAGCATGGCACCAGGTCGGTGCCGGTATGCAGAAAGGGTTGAATGACTATTTTTTTATTCTTAGCCCGGTGCCAATGTCTTAGCTACATAATAATCCACCGGGCTGGGTAATACTAATAACTGCTAGAAAAAGGTGCCTGAAGTTTAGCCGGTGCCGAGATTTACAGCACTGAATTTTGCTGTCTGTATCGGAAAGTTTTTTTCACAGTTTTAGAGAGGTAAGGCCGTAATTTGATAGCCGGATAGCAGAAAAAATTTTTACTCGATTAAGGACGTCAAAAGTATTGTCCGTGTGTATGCCTGGTCCTCACTAATTCCGGATATACGTGGTTGTTTTGGCCCAGACCGAAAAAACTTAATCCCTCTGGTTCGAAAATTCTTTTACTCTTACTATCGGACAAATCTTTTTCTTGCCGCAAATGCACATTTTTCTGCCGTGAAAAACTTTTTTGCCGCAATTTTTTCTCGACGTAAAATGACTTTTCACGGCAAAAGAAAATACCGTATTTCCTCTAATTGCTGCGCCCCCCCCCCCCCTCTAATTGCCGCCCACCTAACTTCAAATTTATGTTTTTATTTACTGTTTAAGCTGTCTAAAAAGTGCCTGCGAGGGATTTCAAAAATCTAACAGGCACTTTTTACACAGCTCAAACAGTAAATGAAAACACGAGTTTTGAACCACGTGAAGTTTGAAAAAATTGCATGCTTCTCTAATTGTACTCTACTTGCATGCTTTCTCTAATTGCCGCCCCGGGGCGGCAATTAGAGCAAAACTTTTTGCGGCAAAAGTAAAAAGTATTTTTACGGCAAGAAAAAGGTTCGCCCAACCCTATCTCTGCAGCTTATGTTTTTCGTTATAATTTTACGTGTGAGGGCGAAAATCCCCTGGCAGCTGCAAGTCTAATTAAGACTTGACTGTCCTTTTTCTAATTTTACTGTGACCAAAAAAGACTAACTCATAGGTATAGGCTATTTTCTTCTTGGAAACTTCAACAAAAGCCGCATTTCGTCCTCAGTCAAACAACCTCCAGTTGCTATAATCAATTGACAGAAGGTTTCCACAGCCTCATTCAGTTGACCTTTCTTGAATTGCCGTTTGGCTGTTTTGAACAATAGTCTTCGCAGGAAGTTGTCTACAAATTTATTATTCGGCTCAATTTCAATAATGGATCAAAAAATAGGCTACCTCTTTCTGGCCTCACATTGCACCGATTTTATAAGAGCGTCATAGCTGTCCAGATAGTCAATACAATTCTGAGAAAAAACTGTTTAAAATTTTCTTGACTGAAATTTGGACCCTACTTGGATATTCACATTCTGGTCCAGAAAAATTGTGTTTTGAGCTTTTTGAAATTTCGACTTTTTACCTGTTTACCATGTTTTTCAACATGGGACTTGGCAAAAACAGCCTCTATATATCTACATTTTTGATCAAGAGTCATGCTCGGAATTATGTCTAAGGTAAGTGAGTGCGCGCATCTCAACCCCAAGCAACCAAGCCCCCTGCGCCCTCGAAGGGGGCTTGGTTGCTTGGGGTCGAGATGCGCACACCCACATACCTGAGACACAAATCATTCGAAAGTGACTCCGGATGAATGAAAAAACATGTATGCCAGAGTTTATTTATGCGGTAGGCCCCAGTCAACAAAACTATGTTCAACATCTTCCCTTTCGCTCAAAATTGGCCCCCTACTGGTCCATTTCCACCCAAATACAGACCTGAATCCTTAAAAATGGGTAATTTTGGGTGTTCCCAAAACTCAATTTTTATTGACCAGAACTTAAAAATAAAGCCTTTTTTCGAACTTTAAGACCATTTTAGGTCGATATAGGGTGTTTGGAAACACTTTTAAAAAAGTTGATTTGGGGGGGGGGCGGGGTATATCCAAGTAGCGCCGAAATTTTTATTCTGTCGTTATCCTCTTTCGGTTTATTTTTATCGTAAATTACCATGAATTTCGTTGTACTCAGTGTTCGTTTAACGGATCGGATACTACTCTAGTTAAGGACCATGATTTGCCAGGATTTGAATTGAAGGGAAGCAAAACTGTTTCATCTAACACTATTATTTTTTCGGTTTATTTATTATTTCTTTTGCTGAAATACAGTAGCTCTGTCGATAGATCTAACCACGTCATCAGAAGTGCACGGGGTTAGTCAAAAAAACGGATAGATATTTTTTAAAAATTCGAGTGTTGAGATATGGTCTTTTGAAAAAAAAAAACAAACAATGACCAAAATTCAACTTTTTCAATTTTTCGGATATCTCAACACTCAAATTTTCGAAAAAAATATAACATGGTTTTTGAAGCTCTTCAGTTGCGCTACAAGATGGTGTTAAGATGTCGCCGTAACGCGTAAAATTCAATAAAACATTTAACCAGTTAAAGTGATGAAAAAACTTCTCAAAATGACCTCACGAGGGTTGGAGCCAAATCGTGACTATCCTAAATAATCAAGCTGAGTTTTAATATGCCATTTGAAAGAGAAAATGCAGGGCTCCACAAAAGTATTAGAATAAAAGAGATATGATGCTGACATTGATAAAACATAAAGCTTTGAAAATCCGTCAAGAATTTTCGATACACCCTGACATCGATTTTCTTGGGGTAATTGGCGGAGCAAAAAGCAAACTACTTACCGTATTCCCTCAAATAGAACACACCCCCCCCCTCTCCTAATTCAAAATCAGCTTTTTGGCGTTGTGTTTTGACCCACTTTTGGAAGACTGCTCTCATACAAGTTACCTGTCAATTTGTAGCTCATCTCACTGGCTACAGATTGAGGGGTAACTTGTATGAGAGAAGTTTTAAAAAAGTGGGTCAAAAACACAATGCCACAAACACGATTTTGAATCAGGTTCTATTAGAGAGAATACGGTACTCAAATTGTTAAAAAATGGGTTAATTTTTTTGACTAACACTGATAAAACATAATAAAACATAAATGATGTATATTAATGGGAAATTCATTTGCTACGAATTAAACCAAAACTAACCAAAAGTGTACGTTCTAACTGTATTTTAACGCGAGTGTGTATTTTACCGACAGAGTTCAAGGTACGTGTTGTCTTAGCATGTCGGCTCCATTTTTTCCAAACTTTTGAAATGCATCATTAAAGCGGCAAGCCCACGCCTTCAAAATCGGTGCCCGATAATTCAAAAAAATTCCGATCATTGAAATTCTGTACGCATTTTTTCGGTTTCTAACAAAACAAGGCCTAGAATTAAATTTTAGGTATAGTTTTGTTTAAACCAAGTTGAAAAATCCGCACAGAATTTCTATGATTAGAAAGAAAATTTGAACGGGTGGACACCATTTTCGAAAGCGTGGGCATGCCCCTTCAACCCATATGTGCCCCCAGATATTGTATTGCAAATCGACGTAAATTATCCCACTTTTTGGAATTTCCATGCCATTTGGCTGTTTTGGGGTCGAAAATTTTGGGTCGATTTGGAGATTTTCGCGTGCTCAATCAAAATCTGAAAAGTGGAATCAAGTAAACTCGTGTAACTAAGTAGGCAAAAAAGTTGTGAAATGTTGGCTCTAGGTCGAGGTATGAGGGTGGGGAATAATTAGAGGAAGTACGGTACTCCCTAGAAATCCAAAATCTTCTTCGTGGCATTGTGTTTTAACCTACTTTTTTAAACAGTATTTAGACAAATTTTGACTCAGAAGGCAGCTAGCTGAGACAATAAGCTAAACTTTGGGCCGTAACTTTTTCAGATAGCATGAGCAAAGAGTAGGTGAAAAAAGTCCAAAACAATTTAAAAAGTTTATGAACTAATTCTTTGAGGTTGTCAAAATCTTGTGATTTTAACTATTATAACGTCTTTTAGACCGCTATTTCATAATAAACCATCTAGTTTACTCCTGAAAATGACCATTTCAGCGCGAAAATTCGTTTTTCGGTTTTTGACCAAAAATAAATTAATTCGGGTAAAAATGGGTTAAAAAAGAATACAGTGCACTCAACCAAAAAGGGGTGGACAATCGCTGATTTTTTCTCTTGAAGCATTCTAATTTAACTTATTGAAGTTTTCTGTCTATTTTTAAAAAGTTATCTGACAAGGGAACATCTCGAGCTGTTTTTTCAGATAGGCATGATTTTAACTAGTGATCGACAAACGGTTTTTTACAAGTTGTAGGGGATCTTATGACTGAGCAGAAATGTTGGCTGAATATGAGTGGAAATTTTCGTACACGGCGTGCAAAATTGTCAAGTCAGCCACCTAACATGGCCAACTTTTTACTGTTTTTAAGTTCTATCTCACAAACAATCATTAGTGAATGCTTTTTCAAAATACACATTTTCTAGAGCACATTCCGGCATACAAAATGAGTATAAACATGCATAATGAGACGTTTGTTCTAGACGCAGATACAGTTCAAAACAGCCAGAGGTGAAAAACCCTACAAACATCTCAATACTTTGAAGCTTTGAATTGGGTGGTTGTTTTGGGGGCTTTTTCACCCCTAGTAACTGTTTTGATTTTATTTGCTTTTAGAACAAACTTCTGATTATGCATGTTTATACTCATTTTTTAGGCCGGGATGTGCTCTACAAAATGTGTCACTAATGATTGTTTGTGAGATAGAACTTAAAAACAGTTGAAAGTTGGCCATAACTGAGCTTCTGATTTAACAACTTTCCACGCAGTATAGAAATTTTTTACTCATATTCAGCCAATTTTTTTGCTCATTGGCACTAGTCATAAGATCCCTACAACTTGTAAAAGACCGTTTGTCGATCACTAGTTAAAATCATGCCTATCTGAAAAAACAGCTCGAGATGTTCCCTTGTCAGATCACAAATATTATAATTGATGCGAAACGAGTGAAAAAAGGAAGGATTTAGAAATTTGGCCGGTTCTCGCATTTATTTTATGCCCTTTTAAAGAATATTTTTACTCATTTTTTTTATCGCGTTTGAGTCTTAAATAGTCCATGGGTTTCTAAGTAATAATTATTTTATTTTGTGCGCCTTCTACTGAAATACTATTTTTAATCTTATTAGTTTTTTTCAAAAACTTATCCTAATGGTCACCTTGAATTTCTCATTGACTAAAGCATTCCTGAGTCGGCATTCCTCCATTTGACTCTCCACTTTTTTAAACTTTCTGTCTTAGAGTAGAGCACGGGTCTGTCGTTGGCTGACTTGCACTTTTGAATGCATTTTTGAAGTCGTTTCTATAAACATATCATTATTTGGATTAGTAGCTAATTAAAGGGGGACCACATAAGTTTGAAAGGGTGGCCTCGAGGGTGCAGTGTGAATCCTTGCAGTTTTTCGGACTGTGCTAATGAGCCGAATAACTGATCAAAATTTCAAAAAATTAAGGTAAAAAGCGTCGGAGACTGGACGGGAACCAACTTTGCGGGTGATGTTTAGTTGAAGTTTCACAGTGCTGAAAAATTGTAGTGCTGCAAAACGAAAGAAGTCAAGAATCTTGTGAAGAACATCAAGCTGACAGCTTGAAGCTGTACAGTAGTGGCCACATACAGCCAGTCATGGTCAAAGTCGGACGTAGCCATATATATGAGGTTGTTCAGAAAGCCCTCGACCACCCCTGAAACATTGATTTCTGATTTTTTAAAGTTTTTTTTTAACTTTCAGTTGCGGCAACAACTTAATGATAAGATACGATAATAAATAACTGTTCAGGTAGATACTCCTCTTCTTTAGTTTATAACTGCCCCTATTCAAAGATAGATTCCGTAAAGCTGCGTGCGAAAACCGATACTGTTGAATTGAAAAATTCCGTAACGAATGACCTAATTTTCTGCTCGTTTACAAACCTTTTCTACCGCATCACATTTGCAGTTAACGAAACGATTTGTAGTCGCTGAAAGCAATATCCTATTAATTTCGCGGCTGACGCAACACTTTCCAGCCGAGTTCACCGAGTTAATTATTGTCTTGCAATTTTCAACTTAAAGGCATCTGGTTTTCGTTATAGAACCCAAAAAGGATATCTACGTAATTATTTATTTGTTATCACATCGTTATCATTCAGTTGTTGCTGCATATAAACGGTGAAAAAGTTGGAAAATTTCAAAAACAAATGTGTTCAGGAGTGGTTGCGAGCTTTTTGTACACAATGTTGGCTTGCAAGTCGACATTGATTCTGGCACCGGAAGTCACAGTCAAATTTTTATGTGGTTACCCAACGAGTTACCCAATTTCTGTAGGCGGCCTCACTGTCATAATGACCGCACCGTCCTACGCCGTCCTAATTTTTTTCATCGCCGTCCTGCATTTTAACCATATGATTTTCATTATGGACCACTTTAGTTATTTTATAACATATAATCAGTTTTTATTTTTGAGCTTAATTTTCAGGCGACCGTCCAAGTTTTCTTTCATTTTTGTTTCAAAAAAATGAGGCCGTCCTAATTTAACCGACTTGTTTGAAAATTTTGTGTAAATTAGGACGGCACCATTTTTTTAAAATAAAAATGAAAGGAAACATGGACGGTCGCCTAAAAATAAAGTGTAAAAATAAAACTGATTATATGATGTAAAATAAAAAAAGCTGTCCATAATGAAAAATATGGTTGAAACGCAGGACGGCGATTGAAAAAATTAGGACGGCGACGGACGGCGCGGTCACTATGCTCACTGTAAGCAACTCCACGGACCAATATAGCAGCAGCTCAAAGGCAAACAAATTAAATGCAGACGAAAATAGACTAAAATATGAAGTGAAAGAAAATTGGAGTTAAAATTCGATGGGAAGATTGCCTCCCTTTTGAGGAGGTGAAATCAATAGAAGTCGCAGGATATTTGAGAACGAAAAACTTTAAAACCTTGAGATAGTAAAATAATCTGAGGATTAATCTGGATGTGATCCTGTCTGACCAAAATATTAAAAAAATTTAAATGAATACTTTGTGTTCATTTTCTAACTGGTCGATATTTTGCCTCAGGTTGGCCACCATGTCGTTCATTTGTCGTTTCATTCGGTTTAGTTCGCTGCAAAACGATAAAAAAAGTTAAAAGATTGAATTAAATCCGTATTATCTAACTTGGTGTAGCTGGACACTACATGGCTGGGACTGTCTATAATGTCCTGGCGGCCAGTTTGAAGTTTATAAGCAGCTGAAAAATGATTTAGCTTTTCAAAATAAATTCAAATATTTCTGCAGATATTTCGGATATATTGAAAAGCGAAAGTTACACTAATTTCACCGGGATCGTGAATTAGCACTTTTATAATGTTACCGAAAAAATTCGACCCTAGTAGCGAATCCCCCCCCCCTACCCAACGATTTTCGATTTACTTAAGTAAAAAGTACCCAAATTTATGTCCCAGACCCCCGAAAATATGCGTAAACTCTTTATTAGTCACAACTTCCGTACGCTGGCATACCCCCAAGCCTAAGGGCTAAGCTAAAATTGTTACTTGAAAGGATAGTTGCAGCGGTTTTTGAATTATTTTTTATAAGTTATTACCGTAGCCTCGTCATTGTCACCTCCAAACACTCCAATTTTCTTTGCTTTCCTTTTGGCCAATAACTTTTTGTAGAAACGACTAAATTTAGTAGGCTGTCCTCCCATTTTGCACCACTAAAACCACTACACGAAAATTATAAAAAGGAAAAAAGGCACACGCTGAAATAAATAGGAAATTTACTGAAAGATTTAGTCATTTTATCATAACAAACAAATGTGATAAATAATAGCATCAAAAAAGTGTTCAAAATAGCAGGAAATGATTCAAATACCAAACCGCAGGAGCCGGTTGGTGGGGTCCAGTGTTGGTCACGTTTTTAAGTTATTATATACCTAAAAATATATAATTTTCCAGGGATAGTATTTATTAAAAATGTTGACGCTAGTAGCGAATACCCCCCCCCAACGATTTTCACTTTTTTTACTTTAGTAAAAAGTACCCAAATATATCTCCCAGACCCGGAAATGTGCGCAAACTCTTCATTAGTTACAACTTCCGTACGCTGGCCTACCCCGAGCCTAAGGGCTAAGCCTAAAATTGTTACTTGAAAGGATAGTTACAGCAATTTTTAAAGGTCGGATGCTTGGGGGGGGTATTCGCTACTAGCGCCAAAATGTTTTTCTTTGGGGACTTCAACTCTTTTTATTTCTGAAATTCACGTCAAAATCTTTTCTTTCTTGCTTCACAATAGCATTAAAATCCTAAAGATAAAAGGCCTTTGTCAAAAAAAAATTAAATATATTTTTTTTGAAAATGTAGTTTTTCTTTAAAAAAAATTATATCTACGCTGATTTTTTGTAAGTCAATTTTAGAAAACAGTTTATCGGATTTGGGACTAGTAAAGAAGTCTTTTAACTTTCTAGAATTATTACGACACCCTTTTTTGGGTCGCCACTATGTTTGGCCCTTAACCTACCAGATGGTCTTTTTTGTGTTCCAACCTTGGATGACATTTCTTGCATTTCTATATATATTTCTCTCTAATAAGCTGATGTATATCAGCTAACACCTAAAACCGTAACAAAGGGGTGTGGGCTTGTCTAGAGTCGACTCTACTTTAGGTACTTGTGCACTTGGGGGGGGGGGCCTTGTTCGGTTAACTGTAAATATGGTTTAAACGTCTCCTAAGTAATTTTTATACGCCAGAAACGATAAAAAGTTGTTTCCTAACAATTTCCGCACTAAAAAGTAAAGTACTCAAAAAAAAGTTGGCTACCAAAGATTGACCAACTGCCTTGGTCCCCAAGGTAAAATATCGTATATTAAGGTATCCTACCACGTTTTGGTCACTGGAGTTGGGCAAAAAGAGTCTTTAATGCATGTATGATCAAGAGTCTCTCTCGGAATCATGTCTAAGGTAAGTGGGTGAGCGCATCTCTAACCGGGTCTTGGTTGCTTGGAGTTGAGATGCGCACACCCACGTACCTTAGACACCAATCATTCGGAGTAATTCTGGATGCATAAAAACAATATGCATACCAGAGTTTCTTTTATGCGGTAGGCCCCAGATAACAAAACTATGTTCAAATTCCATCTTTTTGGTTTTTTCAAAATGTATAGGTGCCGTTTTTGGTGTAATTACCTTGGGGGACCAAGGCAGTTGGTCAATCTTTGGTAACTAACTTTTCATTGAGAACTTCACTTTTTAGTGCGGAAATTGTTAGGAAACAACTTTCTTATCGTTTCTGGCGTATAAAAATTACTTAGGAAACGTTTAAACCATATTTACAATTAACCGAAAATGGGGCCCCTCAAGTGTACAAGTGCCCTACTTTAGTTAATTCCCTTCCGTCCCTCTATTAAAAAGACTAAAAAAAGAACGCACAACTTTCGGTTGAAATATTAGGGCATATCCTCAGGGCCCCTCCAGGATGTCTAATGTATTCTAGTTTTTTTAGGGCAAAGACCACATATCCATAACTATTATTATTTATGACAGCTACTGCACTATGGATTGAATGTTCTCACACTCGACACCAATAAATAGCAATAAAAAGGATGATTCGCATTCCACTGGCTACATGTCTATTTTTGGACATGACTTTTTCTCTAGCGAAAAAGCTTTTGCGCAGCTCTGGTCAATTAAGGGTTTCAGCTCTTCGGAAAATATTTTTAAGCATCTCAATAATTTTTTATGGTGGTTTTGTTGATTTCAAGAATTGTGGGTGAAAAAAATACTAGCAAAAAGCTCAGAGATCATCTTTTTTGTCATTTTCATAAGTATTCTCTTTGTTTTGCTTTTGGGTATTTTTTTGGAGTTTTTGTTTTTTATTATCTGAAAAAAGACGTTGATTCGATTTTTTATTTCGCAGGATGTAGTCCTGAATCATATTTTTCTAAAAAGTTATCCACTACCATCTATACTATAATTGCCCTGACTAAAAGGTACAAAATGTCTCCAGACAAAACTTATTTTCGATTTTCTTTCATCCGAAGCCTGTGCCGGAATGCACCATTATAAAGTTTAAAGTTAAATTTATTGTTCAAACTGATGCATGAGGTTAAAGTTAGTGTTAAAAATAATGCCAAAGTTAAAATACATTATACGCATCATTTATAGAGTTAAAGTTCAAGTTTAAGATCATGCAAATTCAAAATTATAAAGTCTGTTTTTTTAATGCATCTTTTATAAACTTAGACTTACAAGTTAAAGTTAGAGTTAATTGGTATGCACCACCATAAAGTTCAATAAAAGATGCATTAAGCTAACAAGGGAACATCACAAAGTGTCGTCACGATATGAAAACAACTCTATATACCATTCTATAGGGAATTTACAAGTAGAATAGTGACATAATGGTCAAAATCTGCTAACGGAGGGATTTTCTAAAAGAAATTAAAGTGTAAACTATATGTGTCTGAAAGTACGCAAAATATTTACTCTAGGCTGACATATAGGTCCTTAAAGTCAGACATGGGCGCTTATTAGAGAGTGGCCCTTTAAGGCCATTTCGGTCTCCGACAACGGCTGTCCCCCGCCAATTCAAATTTTTTCTTTATCATTGGATTTACTTACGAATTTTTCAACTTGGTTTCTGACAAAATTATACCTAAAATTAAATTCTAGACCTTGTTTTGTTAGAAACCAATTTTAAACATCCGTACACAAGTTGAATGATCAGGCAAAATTTTTGAATTGGCGGGGAACAATTCAAAAAGGTGGCAATGTCCCTTTTAATACAGAATTTAAGGTAATCCCATTGAGCGTAATTTGACGGATGAGAGAAATAAAAATAAGAAAATTATTTATAAAACAAATGCCGTATTTCTTCTAATTGCCGCACATGTGCCCTTATTTTTCAATCACCCAAAAATCAGACATTTCTGAATTCGATCTCGAGATTTTCGGGTGCTCAACCAAGATCTGAAAAATGGAATCGGTAGAGCTCGTGAGAGCTAAGAAAATGCATCAAACAGCTGATCAACATATTTACTCTGCTCCGAGATATGAGTCCTCAAAGTTGGGGGTGTGCGGTTAGTAGAGACTGTGCGGCAATTAGAAGAAATACGGTGTAAAAGAGGAATAAGTAAAAATAACTGAAAAAATAAAAATGCAGCCCCAGGCTTAATTAACCGCTCGGCCATCCAAGCGCATATTTAAATGTTTACTTTTAGATACACATACTTTACCAGGTCGTCCAATAAGTTCGCAATCCAACCCATTTTAGGTCCTAACTCTTTGGTGGGTTGCAAAAAGATTTTTATATAAATCAGGAATGCTATCTGTTGGTGGGTTTCACTAAATGATGTTGAATAATTTAGTGAAACCCGTCACAAAATAGCATTCGTGATTTATAAATCTTTTTGCAACCCACCAAAGATTTAGGACCTAAAATGGGTTGGATTGCGAACTTATTTGACGACCTGGTACACTATACACCACTATACATCCAACTTCAAACGCATTTTGACTTTAGACAATCGCTCCGTTAGCAGATTTTGACCATTATGTCACTATTCTACTTTAAAATTTACTATCAAATGGTATATGGGTTGTGGTATATATATACTATGCGATGTTCTCTTGTAAGTAGCCAATGGAGCTCTTTCACTCTCATTTGCACTCTGTCCCTAATGGAAAATGAAAAAACGCTCACTCTCTTTTCATGCGTTAGGATCCTAATTTTGATCTTAAAAAAGAGGGTGGTACACGGTCGGTTAAACGAGCCGTAACGATTTTGGCTAAATAAACTGGAACCGAAAACCGGGTACGGAAAAACCCGGTTAACCAAAAAAAACGGGCTCGTCAGGATAAAATGGCCTCTCAGAAATCAATAGCAACTGAAGAAAAACGGATAAAACCTTTTTTCGTACGCCTTTGGCTTTTTGTTGTCCTCGTTTGGCTTTTTTCTGCCGCTTTTGTTTTTTTGCTGTCCGCTTTTGTTTAAAATTGTCCGCTTTTGCTTTAACACTTATAAGCTGGTTTGTGCTAATGGGAGCGTTTTGTTCAGAATTTAACGCTGAACAGAATAGGCGCAAGAAACTTCCGAAAAAGTTCTTTTTTGCAACTGTTTTTAGAAATCCATTGATGGACATTCTCAATTTTGGAGTATTTTAGTTATTTGAGTGTGATTTTTCATCTGAAAACAACTTTGTGTAGCTAAATGCTTACCTGGTGCAGAGTTCGACAGGCTTTCAGATAAATACAAACTTAGTCGGGTAAGTTGCCGTATAACATGCAAAATATTAGCATTTTTCAAAAATCCCATGAAATACAGAATTTAGTTCCTTCGTATAAACACTAAAAAATCATTGGTATCACTGTTTATATTTCAGTACTTTTACTGCAGCAGAAAGCGCAGATTCTGCGCATCATTTTGATACCAAAACACACAGCAAATCATAGAACAAAGCAGTACCAGGATCGACAAATTGGTTGGTGACCAGGCTTTTCAGGGTTAATTCAAATTCGCGCCTTTCTTGGTGTTCTGTGCTTTTAGGCTTCTCACAGTTGGAAACGCATGTTTGAGCTTTTCTCAACATAAACGGCCCCCAATTTCGAAAAAAAAATTTTCTCGAGAAAACGTGAAAATACAGAACGCCAAGAAAGGCGCGAATTAATTAACCCGGAAAAAACCTGGTCATCAACCAACTTCTTGATCCTGGTACTGCTTTATGTTATGATTTTCTGTTGTCTGTGGTATCAAATGATGCGCAAAATCTGTGTTTTCTGCTGCTGTAAGTATACTGAAAGATAAACGGTGATAGCAATGATTTTGGAGTGTTTTTACGAAGGAACTTAATTCTGTATTTTATAGGTTTTTATGAAAAATGATAATATTTCGCATGTTATACGGCAACTTACCTGACTAAGATTGTATTTATTTTACAGCCTGTAAAACTTTGCGCCAAATAAGCACTTCAGCTACACAATTTTGTTCGCAGGTGAAAAGTTACACTCAAATAACTGAAATACCTCAAAACTGAGAGTGTCCAGCAATGAATTTCTATAAAAAGTCGAAAAAAAAGAACTTTTTGAGAGAATTTTTTCTCCTATCTTGTTCAGCACGAAATTCTGAACAAAACGCTCCCACTAGCACAGACCGGCTTTTAAGTGTTAAAGTCTACCTTTTTGGCTAAAAAGTGTCCGCTTTTGGATGAAGCTGAAAGAGCCAAAAGCGGACACTTTTTAGCCAGAGGGGACACTTTTCAGCCAAAAACGGACACTTTGAAGCAAAGCCGACAATTTTAAACAAAAGCGGATAGCAAAAAAACAAAAGCGGACAGAAAAAAGCCAAACGAGGACAACAAAAAGCCAAATGCGAACATTTTAAATGCTCTTCCTAGAAAAACATTTAATTAACCCCTTTTTGAAGACGGATCACGCTGACTTTTGCAGGGCCTATTTATTTTCGGCTATGATTACTCGACTTGAAAAATTACCGTATATTCTGTATTACATGTGCACGCTCTAGTAGACGTGCCTGCCACACTATCAAGGACCTATATCTCAGATTAGAAGAACAATTTTGCAAATCTGTTTATTGCGTTTTTTAAATTAACACCAGGGCTCCCAATTCCACCTTTTCGGTTGCGCACTCAAAATCTCAAATCGACCCAAATTTTTTCCGATTTTTTAGGGTTGAAAATAGACGGGCATGCGCGTCTGATAGAGAATAAACGATAAGCTAAATCTATTAAGTTGTCTTTGTGCACAGTGTGTCGAATTGGCGAAAATGGGAAAAAGGCTGTGGCGTTCTGGTTTTCAAAAATTTTATACTTTTTAAAAAGTTTTTTTACTTTTTTGTGACATCATATGTGTTTTTGTAAACAATTTCAACCATCTAAACGATTACAGTGGCAAACTGGCGAAAACGCCGAATTTCAAACATGTAAGAATTATGCAAAAAGAGAATAAGCAAATTAAAACTTTCTTTGCTGTTTTTGTGAAATATTTGTTCTGATATTGCAGCAAATTTGGGCTTTAAAGAAAGATGAAATTCAGCGCTACAAACTAAAAAATAAAATCGGTGTTGCCACCTTGAATTTTTGAGTTTAACTGCACAAAATAACATGGGTTAAATTTCCTCATTTTTACAGCTTTTAGTTTTCATCGGGAATTTTTTTAAATTTTCGCTTATTTTAAAATTAAATCCAATAACTTTGTAGAGCGAGATTCGGTTTATCGGATGCAATAAAGAACGAGATTAGGTCATAACGAAATTGAAAATTCCGCGCGGGCCGAAGTTTTCACTGATTCCTGAGCTCGGAAAGTAACCCCATTTATAGGACTACCTTATTACTCATGTTTTAAATTTCCGTCATTCGTAATTTTGGGCTCGAAAGAAAGATTGAATTTTCGATCTTTCTTTCGAGCCGAAATCTAGAAAAACAACATTTTCGACACACTTCGACCTTCCTACTAAGGTTCGTACAAGGTTTGAAGGTCGTACAAACCTTGTTACATTTGCGTTCCAAGGTTTGCTCAAGTTTTAAACCTGACTCGAACCTTGCATCTGAAATTGCACGAACCATATCAGAATCATTTGCTACTCACGAACCTTGTACAGCCTATGGAAGTAACATTTCCATGCCTATTCGACCTTCCTACCAAGGTTCATTCAAGGTTCACTAATGCTCATACAAAGTTTAAACATTGTAAGAACCTTCTGCCCGCGCGGAATTTTCGATTTCGTTATGACTTAATCTCGTTCTTAATTGCATCCGATAAACCAAATCTCGTTCTACAAAGTTATTGGATTTAATTTCAAAATAAGCGAAAATAAAAAAAAAATTCACGATGAAAACTAAAAGCTGTAAAAAGGGGAAATTTAACCCATGTTATTTTGTGCGTTAAAACTCCAAAATTGCAAGTAGAAACACCGATTTTTTTCAGTTCGTAGCGCTGAATTTTAGCTTTCTTTTAAGCCCAAATCTACTCAGATGTCACAAAAATTCAATGTGAAAACAAGCTTTTAATAAGTTTATAATTTTCGGTCCATTTTGGCCTAATTTTTATATGTTTTAAATTTGGGTACTGCCACAAAACTCTTATTTCCTGTTTTTGCCAATTTGACACGCCGTGTGGGATAGGTAGGATAAAGTTGAGAAAATTTAAAAACGGGAAACCGGGTCGGTTAATCAAGTACTGGCAATAAACCGTAACCAAAAACCGGGTAGGGCCAATTAGCTGTAACCGTACCACCCTATTTTAAAGTTAAAACTTTTGACATTAAACATTTACTTCATAATGGTGCATGGAACTCCAATTATCAGTGGGAAAACTTTTATTTTAAACCACTTTTTGAGTTATTTTAAAGTAAAAGTTAAATTTTTTAGTACTTGTAACATATTTTCAGAAGAGCATTTCTATACCTGTAATTGTTCGAAAAACGATTTTTCTAGTTAGAATGAGCATAGTATTTAGCGCCATAAAGCTTTCGAATTCTGGTATTAAACACCTATCAAACAACCTCCCTGAACCTTTTAAGCCACTAAAACACCTCAAACCGCACTAAAGCTAACTCAAAACACCTCTAACCAGGGTTTTGACCGCATCGATAATGAACTTGGACCACTAGAATCATGACACTCTTCCACATATCCTTGACTTCTTCGATGCTGCGGCCGACCCTTTTTATTTTGATACTTTAGTAAGCTTTTGAGTCATTTTAAATACAGTCGACGCTCTCCATAACGGACCCGAAGGGACCGGGCTCAGCCGTCCGTTATGGAGAGCGTCCGTTATGTAGAACGTCCGTTATGGAGAGCCGAATTTTTCTAGATAAATAATTTTGTCCGTTATAGAGAGCTTAGAATACTAAGTCTGGTTTTAAAAGTTCATTCATTCAAAAAACAGAAAAAAAAACTGGTACACACTGATATACTTCAAAAAAAATTCTGATACTTAGCGAAAAGGGCAACTTTCTAAGGTCACAAGCTTAACATCACCCACGACTTTTTCGAGACTAATACACAGACATTTTTGATTTTCAATCTTTTTTTTATATTAAACAGTTGACATATATCATAAACATCCTTTTTTAAGTTTTCTTTTAGAAATCCGAGTACAGATAAGTCGAAAGTCTGTGCTTATTTTTCTCATCTAAATTGCTTTGTTTTGGTTTTCTGCTGCTTCGATGATATTTTTTCTCTTGCAGCAAGATGACAAGTCGCTTTTTTCTAGGAGTAGCCATCTTGATGCCGAAACAAAACATATCATTCAGTGGCAACGATAACATAAAAACGGTATCAAAAGGTAAGAGCAACATTATTTACAAAAAAAAGCCTTTGTAAGCCAAAATAGATTGCATTTGCGAAAATCGGCTGAACATTTTCGTGCTAAGGCACAATTTTTTGTTGAAATATGAGCGAATATATAGTCAGTCCGTTATGGAGAGAGTCATTTATTTAGTGGGGACCGGCATTTCTGTCCGTTATAAAGAGCGTCCGTTATGTAGAACGTTCCTTCCAGTCAATTTCAATAGAAACCAACCAAACCAAATTTTCTGTCCGTTATGGAGAGTTGTCCGTTATGGAGGGGGTCCGTTATGGAGAGCGTCGACTGTAGTGAAATTTTGTCACTTCTGTAAAAAGGACAAATCCAGGGAAAATAATACACAAAAGTCGAGGCAAGATCATTAAAATAGCTGAGTAAAAGTAACTTAAAATGTTGACTGAATTAGTCAATAATTTGAGCAAAGGTTATAATTACGACTTTTCATATAAAAATTTCACACATGTAAATCTAGTTCTAATCCCTAAAAACCAGGCAACTACACCAAAAAGCAACTTAACAGTCTGAATAAGTAGCTAATTAGTCTACTGCAATCATCACCACCCACAAATTACAGCTGCACAATACTCAGAACAAGAGCCCCAAGTAATACAACATCAATTATTCCACATTTCCAGCAGTAATCCAGCCATTAGTATTATAACTCAATGAAACTTAGAATTACTAACTCTCACAAAAGTGCTCTAAAAGAATACCACCCCCCCCAAACCTGACCTTATAAAAACCGCTGCAACTATCCTTTCAAGTAACAATTTTAGGCTTAGCCCTTAGGCTCAGGGGTAGGTCAGCGTACGGAAATTGTGACTAATAAATAGTTTAAGCACATTTTCCGGGGTCTGGGTCATATATTTGGGTGCTCTTTATTTTAGTTTTGAAAGGCATAAGTTTGGGGCTGGGGGTGATTATTCTATACTAGGGTTGGTTTTTTTTATTAAATTTTTAAGTTTCAAAATTTTTTAAAATTTTCAAAATTGCTCGAAGAATAAAAGTTTGAATAGCCAGCTAGTTTTTTGTTCTGAAAATTTGTTCTCGCGCACCCAACCGTGAATTTTAAAGATCCTTTGCGGACTTATCCGCCAAGGAGTATCTCTGGCAAAATTTCCGCCCTGCCAATATAAAGTGAAATGCCCTCCAAATCCTAGTAATAATCCAGAAATCAATGCCAGCAAATGAAAAGGCGAACTCCGCATTATCATAATTATTAACCCCGAACAGAGCTACAGCAAAAAAAGGGAGTGGCATTAATTTAGTTGGCTGCTCCAACCCCACTTTTAAATGGCCTATAATAATAAGTTGTTGGGAGTCAAGCACAACTAGCTTGAGGGTGAAGTCAGGCAGACATAACCACCACTCAAACACCAACCCAAAATCAGAATTAGCTGGAGCAAAAGGGTTCCCCTGTTTGCACTGGCACAATACATAAATAAACTAAATTAGTGCCCTTTTATGTTTGTTTTTGTTCTGTGTATGGAAAAAGGGTTATGATGGTCAGGTGGACTTTTTGAATGGATTGCCTGAGCGATTATATTGCTTTTTCATGCTCTTTTAAATAAATTAACGCCTACTACCTCTAAACTTTTTTAAAGAAAACAAATCATGTGCTTAAATTAATTAAAAATCGTAAGCCTTTCGGCTGAAGGTGGCAGGAAACTGCCCCGCCCCCTCAGCTCATGGGACTGAAGCAATTTAGGGGTGTGTGTTTTTTACCGGATTAGGAGTGCCCAAATTATAAACCAACTTAAAGTTAGGTTTTTCATTTTCAGCTGGTTGATTTTTTTGTATGAAGGAACTTTTGTACAGTCAACTCTCAATACAGTGTACCCTCGATGTAGTGTAGATCTCGATATAGTGTATATTTTTTCGATCCCCGCGAGCTACATTGTATCCAGAGTGGACTGTAATATATAAAATCATTAGAGCAGCACCCCCAAAGTGCTTGGATCCACTGATTCTATTTCTGTTAATTTTTTTCTTTATTGTAAAAAAGTTATTCTTTGTCAAAAATGAAAAAATCAGCTCAAGGGACTAAAGCAATTTAGAGGTGTGTGTTCTTTACCGGATTAGGAGTGTATTACCGAATTTAACTACCGTAAATACTCTATTAAACGGCCCCCTCTAATAAACGGCCCCCCTTAAGGACCTATATGTCAGCCTAGAAAAAGAAATTTGTGAATCGGTTTTTCGCGTTTTCTTAGTTAGCACGAGCTTACCTGGTTCCACTTTTAAAATTTGAAATAAAAATAAAAATCTCAAAATCGACCCAAATTTTTTCCGACTTTTTTAGGGTTGAAAAATAAACGGCCCCGGCCGTTAAATAGAGTACTTACAGTATATCACTTTGCAAACCAAAAAAAAGTCTAGAAAATGCCTTAATCCTTTACTGATATCCAGATCATTGAAAGTCGACTCTACTACTTATCTGAATTCGAAAAAAATTCGAAAATCTCTGAACTTAAAAGACTCGAAAATACAAGTCCCGAAAAATTGACAAATCCCATCCCAAAACACCTCTTGTAGCCTAATATGCTAAAGCTAACTATCTTTCTGGACATTTTATTTACGTATGGATAGATCAAAGTTAGTGCATTTCTGAGTCAGCAAAGACACCAAGTGGCACTGATAATCTTTGTTTATTTATGCCATTTTCTACCTAGCTGCTTTTCAAAAAAAGGCAGCTAAATACACTAAAAAAATTTAACCTAAAAAGGAAGTCAAGAAAACATTATTTGGAATTATAATGAAGGTGGCGTCAAAATAAAAGTTAGTCAAGTCACCAACTTTTGCTCTTCTATGACTGGAGGCATAGAGCCATTTTGGCTGATTGAATTTGGTGGGAGTGGAGGCTGGAGCAAAATTTATGCATGTTTGGGGGAAGTCAACAACACCTCTTGTGCCAGTCACAGAAATGGCGACAAATAAATGGTGCGTAGGATCCATAAACACCATTTAATTGGTCCAATCAAGTATATGTGAGTGTGAAAAAAAAATGCGCGAAACGGCAATTATGAGCTTGGATGTGGATTGAGCGCTTTCTAAAGGTTGATTTCAGCCCTAATAAGTAATGTGCTTTTTAATTTTCTAAACTTACATGGTAGGTGAACTCAGGATTTTGGGCAGAGTATACGGTTTTTTGGAATAAGAATAAAAATTATTAGATAAGTTATTGAAAAAGGTGCATAATTGTTTCGCGGCTTGAAGCTTTCGATGTAACGAGAGTCTTTTTTGAAATCAGGTGATCGTTATATCTTTTTAGCAAACTGATGCTATTCACAACAAGGACCGGCAAAGTCGGAATCCTTACGATATTTTTGGACTAAACTAGCCAAAATAACTGACAAAAGACCTTGGAATCCTGGGCAAAAAAGTAAAAAAACTCCCTATATCAGTTATCAAGGATGCCGCATAATCAAAAATGGGCGTACCTACTTCATTCCTTTTTTCGCAGCTGATTTTATTCTTTTTGCAGCTTATTTTCCCGCTTTTGTAGCTGATTCAAAAAAAATCAGCTGAAAAAAGGGTATGCCCACCAAGAATGGACTGCAGTCATGTTTTCATCACTAATTGCGGCTTCTTACAGGTGACCATCCTCTTGTTTGTGTGTCAATGGTTGGTTGCTTTGATGTGGCAGTGGAGGATCGGTTAGTTGCAGTTAGTGCTCTAAATCGATGTTTTTGGAGTTTTTCACGCATCGAAAAGTCATATTATTGCCCAAGATTAGATTACAATTTGTTTAATATTTCATTTTGCAGAGAAATTTCTCTGCTACAAAACTGTAAGAACAGATTTGGATATAAACCTATTTTAGGTTGTTTAAGGTAATTTTATGAATGAAATTCGAATTTTTTTGCCCGGTGCCGTTGCTTTTTCGCCACCGGCTGTCATAGCACAGCATCTAGTCACGATAAAAAGGTTAGTTGCACACCACGGGGTGTCAAACACGTCGAAAGGCAAAATAGAGGTTGGTGTTCTGTTATTAATCATTTTGAATATGACCTTACTTTTCTGCTGTTTTTTAAACGACACCTCAAGAAGTTTGTTCCCGCTTGGGTTTCGACACGTTTTTATTCCAGATTTAAATTTTTTATCTTTCGTCAGTTGTTTTCGATCTATCTGGTCCAAAAAGCTGCAAGGATTCCGATTTTGGCATTTTTTTCCAAATTACGCTATATAAGCGTAGTTATGAGGTCCATTAGCATACTGAAACATGTCAATTTTCATAAAACCACAAGGTTAATTTAAAAATCGACGGCAAACCGAACAACTAAATACATCATAAGAATGCTGAGCAAAAATGCTATCATAAGGTCAGCCAGAAAATTTTTCGATCGGATTTACTGGGAGATAAAACCATTTGAAGTCGACAATTTGACTCTGCCAAACGTTAATTCAAACTCCCTTTTGTTCAGACTCTTCGAACTTTCACTGTAATTCGTTAAATTTTTTTCAATCGAGCGCAGAGACACATGAAAACACGTCGAATTATATAAAGTTTTTATAGGCTTTGTAGAGCAACGCTTCTCCTACAAAATGCTTTATAGCTAACTTTTTAAGCGTGACTAGGTGCTGTGCTATACGAGCCGGTGCCTAAAAAGCAACGGCAACGCTGCGGCACCGAACAAAAAACTTCGAAATTTCATTTATAAAAACCTAAAATATATATCTCAGACCTGTTTATACAGTTTTGTAGCAGACAAATTTCTCTAAACGTGGCAAATCGAGCAAATTTTAATCTAATATTTGGGCAAGTATATGACCTTTTGATGAGTGAAAAACGCCAAAATATCGATGTACAGCAATGGTTTCAGTCAATAATGTTTTCCAATGAAAAAATATTGGTTTATGGTTCAGATCCTGACAACGCAGCCATTCCGTATCTGACAGCACTTGGAGATCTAGTTGGAACAACCTTCCTTTTTTGGCCTTCACCTTCCTTTCCTCCATAAAACATGAGGAGATTCAAGAGATTGGAAACTGAACTGGAATATTTTCTTCCGATTATTATATATCGTGTGAATGTAAATCTAATACATATGCCTGTATGAGCTGTGAATAGGAATTACCAGACATTTATCCACCAAAAGCAAAAATGAATCAATTTTTTAGCAACGGTCGCTTTGGCTCTGAAAGAATCCTACAGAACTAGTAATTTCCAAAGAATTCTAATCACTGGTTGTATTCTCTGGCTGTCAGAATAATTAGGGGTCAAGATTCTTTACTCTCAAAAAATTTCTTGACTCTTCAAAATAGTTCTAACAAAACTCTTTAGGGTCAAGTTTATGATCGCAAAATCAACTATTGACTTTCTCAAAATATTTTTTAACTAATTTTGAAAACTTTTCTCTTTGCTTATTGGTGGGGTATAAGATGTAACGATATTTGGAATGGTGAATAAAAAAGGATGAATCTTTTTCATGTGCCTTCTACTGGCTAAAAAGTGTATTCTTTTGGATGAAAAGTGCCTTCTTTTTTTCTTTTATTTAAATTGGCAAGTATTAGGTTCTTCACAAGGTCCGTAGCCCCCATAGAACTCGACTTTTTAACAACCATATTTGCAGATCTGATATTTAAGTCTAATAATATTTTGGTACTTATGTATTATGCGGAATAAAATGCGAAATTTCGTTTTGGCGAGAATTTGAAAATTTTCAATTGAGTTCTAGTGGACCACGGACTTTGTGAACAACCATATACATGTATATAGACAATTTTTTTGAAGTGATAATGCCATTGTGTAGCCCTGCTCTTCTATTGTTGCAACATCAGCGCAAAATATAGCACAAAAACGATGAAGTACGAAGCAAGGCGGAAAATAATTTGATTCATACTTTTACCTTTTTGTGCTTAATTTTGTGATAATATTGCAACAAATTATACGCTGTTAAAAAATGAAATCGCAGGGCCACCTGATGGTGTTAAAAGTTGTTCATATACTTGCTGCTTTAACTAAAAGAAGGCACTTTTCAGCCAAAAGAAGGCATATTTAATTCCCGTCCATAAAAAACTTGATCCTTCAACAATCTTGAGTGTCATTATTTCAGCCACTGACTGTATTCACGGCAGTAGGCGGAAATCCGGAATTTCCGGATTCTAACCGCGGCCAAAATCCGGAACTCGGTACTTAAAACACAGCAAAATTCCGGAATTTTCGGATTTTAACCTGAGTGAAAACACGGAATTTTTATGAAAGACATACAAAATAATGTATGAAACAATTTTGTGACTTTTTTAAGTAAGTCTACCTTCTGAGAATGCTGAAGATCACTTTTTTCTCAACTTTATTTATAACCAAATGTGATTGTGTAATGAAGAAAAAATTGCCGGTAATGCACCGGTGTCCGTTCGGCACTTGCAAGGGAACCGCCCGAATTGTAAACTCGAATTCAAAAATTCTGTTAACGCCATCTTGTAGAGTATAGTCGATTTATTATATAGAATGGTATCATTTTTCCTAACAGAAAAAATTGGATCTGTAGACTCAAGAAACATCGAGCCGAGAACTGCCTTGGCACCCCCTCCTCACCCGTAAATTTTCAAAAGCATATTTTACTATAGTCTAGCCGTGATATAATGACATCCCAAAAATACGACGCTTAGCTGTTTCCGACAATTTTCCGAGCTAACTGAAGCCAAATTTATTAATTTTCGTGGCGAGACAGCGAAAGTTTGAAGCAATTTTCTTACCATAGTACTGCAGCGGTCACTAAGTCGAGGTTTGATTTTATAAGATACAGAAAAAATGCTGTTCCGAGCGATGAGCAAACAAATTCCAAACTTTTGCCGCGGTTAAAATCCCAAGATTCTGGATTTTCGCCTACCGCCATATTCACAGCCATTTGTCCAGTTCCAATACCAGTTCCTAGTCAGTTCCAAGGATCAATTTAAGGCCATGAAGTCTAAAGATATTCTGAATTAACGATTTACGGTTCATTTCTGACATTTATCGGCTAAAAAAGTAAGATCCCTGCTACAAAATAACACCCCTTCTCGAATACCAAGTATTGAAATGAAAAGGATAGCTGGTAATTATTTACTTTTGCTTGTCTAACCTACTCCTGAGTAAGAGAATAGGAGATTCAATAAAACAGTGAATAAACATTTTCGATCGATTTTCCGCATAATTGCCCAAAGGTGTAACCACGGCCGTTTGCTGATTTTGCAAATTAGTAATCGCTGTCCCAGTTGCATCGCTAATTTACATGTATCCCAGTTGATGAATTGTGATATTGCAGGGACCTCATCTAAAAATTTGAAATAAAGTACGTTTGGTCAAATAAAGTACAATTTGAGCATTTTTTGCAGAAAAGTGTCATTTTTATCCAGTGCTTGCTGAGATTTGAGCACCGAATATAAAGATTTTGGCGTAAAATCTAAAATCTTCTAAAATTTAGGGTACAAAATAAAGTACAAATTTTAAATAAAGTACAGATGAGAACCCTGTGATATTTTCATATTTTACTGTGGCTTTTATTTTATTTGATCCTGTGAATTATTACGATGGAACTAGTCTTTTTTACCAAATAAAGTTGTGTGTGAGCATCACAGTTATCAAATTTGTCGCATAATAGTACTTTATCGAGGCTAAGACAATATGCTGGTTTTCCTCACTTAACCTGGAAATTCTGTTTTTACAGACCGTCCTCCAATTATTTTCAAAAAAAATCTAGTATGTAACATCAAAACTGTTGTATCCTTGTGAATAGCTAGGGAGAGACGAGAGCACACGACTTCTTAATAGCTTTATTCGGACACAAACTGATCCTGAACACAGACGTTCAGACCTTATATACTAACACAATAACATATCACTGCAAGACAACAGGTGATACAAATCCCACTATACAACAAAAACAAATAAATCAAATAATTTGAAAAATAAAATAAAAACACGCTATTATGTTGGTATCCCTATGGTTTGGCTCTGGTCTATGGACGGAGAAAGCCTAAGCCACAAGGGACCGAGTATGAATCGTGTATTTGATTTTATACCCAAAAAATTTAGGGACTCTGTTGAATTTGATATGTGTAACAGAACTTTGAGATCTGTACGACCATTTGATTTCGGCCAATTGCATTGTAAAGATAGTTTAAGAGACATAATCTGTAAGAATGAACCATGATCTGGCCATGCCGAATTTTTTTTCTACTTTTTCGTCTATCTTGTATCAAGTTTTATGGGGAAACCGAAACCGTAAATTTCCGTGGGTCCGGAGTCCGGAAATTCTGGATTCCATTTTTCAGTTCCAAGGATTAATTTAAGGCCATGAAAAAAACTCACCAACGCGAAAACTCACCAACGTCAAATCTCGCCAGGCCTCTCCATAGGGTTGTCCGGTCTTACAGATTGTGTCTTTAAGAGCGATTTGCTGTAATTTTGGACCTCGACTTTAATTAAATTACCGGTAGTGGGTTTTGGGTATGTCAGATCATTGCATATATACCCTATTCACTATACGCCGAACATGATTGCGCTGTTAGTTTTTGCATTTTTGCGGGTGCAATTTTCTTACCAATTGGCATAATGTCAAATGAGGAAAATTCCTAATGCAAATTACCCTTCGGCAAAATGCCAAACGGTAAAAATGCCCAACGGTAAAAATGCCCAATGGAATTTTACCGAATGGGGAAAATGCCCATGGAATTTTACCAAATGTGAAAAACCCATGTAATTTTTCCAAACGGTAAAAATGCTTCATTCCACATAAGCGTTTTCGTTGGTTATTTACTCTCAAGTTACAAGTAATCTCCAAGTTACTAATACTCGAGTTACTAACAATCTTTTTGACTACTAAAAACATAAAATTAAAAATGCACGCAAAGCAGGGATCGGATCTGTCCTTTATTGGTAAATCCTGTTTGATAGGACCAAAACTGCAATTTCATCCACCCAAACCCCGAAATCCAGGGTAGGTACCTCCTGACCAGATGAATATCCACCTGGATGGCCTGAAAAAAAGTGGTAAAATCGAAAAACCAATAATGATTTCATTCGTAAAATCGTATGGTAAATCCTGATTGATAGGATCAAAACTGCGATTTCACCCAACCTAACCCCAAATTAGGGGTAAGTATCCCTGGTCCAGGTGGATTTCCATTTAGGGCATTATGCCAATTGATCAACACCGAATTGATCCATACCGAATTGGTCCATACCGAATGGTATCTAAACCACTTGGATAGTATTCTTTGCAGTCATAGGGGTTCGAACCATCAACCTCGGTTTTGAGAAAATTTTGCGGGAATTTAAATTTTTCAGTCTGAACCAACCAATCCAAGTGGTCGTTCACTTGGATCAAAAAATTTTACGTTTTTCATGTTCCAAAACCTGTTTTCTGGACTAATTCGGACACGCTGAAGATGGTTTGATAATAGTAAAATAAGGTTTGCATGCTATTTTTTGAGTATTGGGAGACAATTGATTTTACGAAAACTCGATTGCACCAAAATTAAAAAAATACCCGGGAAAACGGCGTTTTACCATCATCAAACCATCTTCAGCATGCCCGAATTAGTCCAGATAACAGGTTTTGGAACCCGAAAAAGTGAAAAAATTTGCACTAAGTGCACGACCACTTAGTTTGGTTGGTTCAGACTAAAAAATTTAAATTCCCGCAAAATTTTTCAAATTTGAAAAACTTCAAATTACCGAAAATTACCGTATTTCCTCTAATTGCCGCCCGGGCGCTTATTTTCCGATCGACCTCTAGGAGGGTGGCAATTAGAGGGGGGCGGCAATTAGAAGGGGGCGCTTATTTTTCGATCATAAATTGAAGTAATTTACCACTCCAAGAATGAAAGTTTTTATCCTATTTTTAAATTTTTATTATTTTCGGGCAGAATTTTCAGGCCAATTGTTTGTCCAGGGCAGCCAAATTAAAGGGAGGGGAAACTTAATATCCGCACCGCGTAGGTTACAGGTTCGACTACCACCGGCTGCACACCATACATTTTATTTTATTAACAATTTTGTGTAAAGTCATCCTCGGGATCTGGACTATGCGACAAGATCATCAACGCAGGGTTTCACACCTAGTGTAGCTTATTCGTATGCTAAAAAATAGGCTAGAGCTCCGATAATCGATGGTTTTGAGGGTTTTCTTCTACTGCTTTGATTGATATTTCTGCATTTTTTTGACAAGTCACACGTTTCATACACAGTAATAAAGCCAAGATCATGAGATTTCATTTGAGCTATCATACAAGGTAGAAGGTAATATTTTGTCAGAGCTAAGATTTTAAAAACTTTTACTGATGTCCAATTCAATACCAGCCAGTCGTGTGAATGAAATCTCCAAATTACAGCATTTGCTGACAGTGAAGCTGAAAATGGTCGCAATTGATTGCTTGATTGATAATCCTATTGAGAAATTCATCGAATTGGACATGGTTCAATGTTATTTTTAAATTTTAGCTCTAACTTACACAAACTTTTTATCTGTATGATAGCTCAAATGAAAGATGAGGATGTCAGCTACATTTGACACCAAACTTGTAAATAAAATGAGAAAAAAAATAAGGTCTGCAGCCAGTGGTAGTCGAACCTGTGACCTAAGGCGATGCGCATATAAAGTCTGCCCCTTCCCATTTAAGTAGACTTGTTGTTGTAGACTTATTGTTCACGTGAATATTTATCAATCCTGCTTACATATACCTCTTCAGCAAACAATGATCTTGGACACATCTTCTTATTAATAGCTAACCGCCAAAAAATGTGCAAAAAAAGGTTAAAAACGGTTTCGAAAAAATAGGGGGGGCGGTCATTAGAGGGGGGGGGGGGTCGCTTATTTTTCAATCGACCTCTAGGGGGGGGGCGGCAATTAGAGGAAATACCGTATTTAAAAAGTGTGGACCAATTCATGTATGGGTCAATTCATGTGCAGACCAATTCGGTGTGGATCAATTCGCTTAACGCTCGTAATTGGATGTCCACCTGACCAGAAGGTACCCATTTCAAGTTTTGGGTCTGGCTAGGTGAAATTGGGATTTTAGTCTTATCAAAACTTATTCACATCACAATTTTACATTTCATAGCATGGTTTGCTTTAGATTTAATTTTTTTAATTTTTAAGTTATTCAGGTGAGTATCCACCTGGACCGAGGTACCTACCCTTGATTTTGGGTTCGGGTGGGTGAAATCGAGATTTCGGTCTTATCAAACCTAATTCCTTGCATGATTTTGAGTAATACTTTTTCTAGCGTCAAAAGACGCTTTTCTAGCGCCAAAATACTTTTTTCTAGCGTCAAAATTTTTCTAGCGTCAAAATACGTTTTTCTAGCGTCAAAATACGCTATTCTAGCGTCAAATTGTGTTCTCATATGCCATTTCTTGTTTCTATGTGTTTCACGGGTGTTCATTCTTAATTTCAGTTGATCAGCCAACATGGAAGCCTTCGTTGAGATTGGACAAGTGAGAAAGCGTCAATTTGGTCTGAACTATCATCCTATCGCCCACTTTGAAGATGAAAACTGCCTCGAACAATGGATGCAGCTGAACAAAGGATCGTGGACCACGTTCGTGTTTATTTGTTTTGTCTGGTATCTCTGGTAGTTCTGTCTGGTATGGTCAACGCCTCTTATCCAGCAGCTACAGCGAAACTCGGTCTCGATACAAATAGATGCTACATACAAGGTGAATTGGTTGGATACCCGCTTATGGTAACATTTGCCCTTTTATAAATTATGTATGCATGTACCATACAAGTGTTTAGGTCGCAGGATTCTCCAATGTGATAGGGAAGTTTTTCATCTCTTATGTGGCACTGGTCTCTGATGAGAGCGGGTGGGCCTATGAAGTCTTTATGAGAGCGATCGCTGGACTGTCCTACAAACCAGATGTGCTCATGGCTGATGGAGACTAATCAACTACACGAGGTAGCTTGTCTTAATCTTCACTGCCTTCTTCTTTATCTGTTTATACTTTAGCTGCTGTTACTGTTTGGCCTGCTGTGAAGAGGGGGATGTGCTATGTCCATATGTTTTGTTTTCATTGTTATCGCTTTGTTCTTGGAGTGTGGTATTTAATATAAAAGTTGTCTGGTCTGAATCATGTGGCGTAGAGTATAATTTTGATGATGTGGGAATAGGGATTGCTTGAATTGCGAATTGCTTGAGCAGAGTATACCTGATGAGCACCAATCGTACAACTGAAAGCCATATCGTATCCACCAACAAGCTCTGTAATCACCTCCATTGGGACGGTTGCATCGACATCATTCCTATAATTGTCAGATTATGTCCGCGGAAGCTCAGAACTATGACCTACTGGAGCGCATTGATGACCTATTCCATGAACTTTTCCATCGGAGCTAAAATCATGTCGATAGTCTGTCAGCGATCGTCATCCAATTTTAGCGGATATGGGAAGACCTGCTCGAGATGGGCTCGTCCACGGAACAAATTTATGCAGAACGACATCAATTCCTGATTAAATCAATGACCTATGGCAAAATGAAAAGTACAAAAAAATAAACAGACATGATTCTTGGAAGACTTTGCACTTTCCTCTCCAGCAGAAAAAGACATTCTTTTCCTGTTCATCTTCACTAAAATAAAACATCAAGACCCACATCGGATTTTTCAAAAAGCCGAAAAACATCATCAAAATATCGGCTGTTTCAAAAAGCCGAGAAAAATGATCAAAAATTGTCGGCTTTTTCGAAAAGCCGAAACAATTTATTAAATTTTTCGGCTTTCTAAAAGCCAAGAAATTATTTGAAATTAAATATGCTTTTAAAAAAGCCGAGAAAAATCATCAAATTAATGACGCTACTGTCATATAACCCCCCCCCCAAATCGACTTTTTAGGAGTGTCTAAAAACCATTTTTATGCAATAATTTTGCCATAAAAGAACCAGAAAAGCAGCTTAGAGGGATTATGGGCTGTATTGGGAAGGAAGGAATAATACAGGGCCACTTTTTTAGCTGCTTTACCATGTTTTTCAACTTGGGTCGTGGCAAAAATAGACTCTATATGCATTTTATGATCAAGTGTACTTCTCGGAATCATGTCTAAGGTAAGTGCGTGCGCGCATCTCTAACTCTCAAGCCCCCAAGCCCCCTGCGCCCCGAAGGGGCGCAGGGGCTTGGGGCTTGGGGCTTGGAGTTGAGATGCGCACACCCACATACCTTAGACACAAATCACTCGAAAGCGACTCTGGAACAAAATATAAAAATTGGAATGGTAGAGCTCGTGGGAGTTAAGAAAAGGCATCAAACAGATAAGGAAAATATTTACTCTGCTCGGAGATATAGACCCTCGATAAGAGTGAGGCGGATCGAATCTATCCAGCCACTCGCCGCTCCGCTCCTTCTAGTGATAGGTTTTCCAGTGATAGGTCTTTAAATACTTATCAATCCAGTATTATGGGATCCAGTATCTCCCGTAATAGTATCATAAATTCTAATGGGCAGAATGCCGGGTTGCAGTTTCGAATCCCCCCCCCACGGGACTGATCAGATCGAGGAGATAACATCATATTCGTGTTTCTCGACCCCTATTTCATGAGAAAGCCGGCTGTTTTTTTAATTCTGAGAAAAAAAAAATTTCGAACCACAGGGGGTATCATGGTTTTTCGGTCAAAATTTGAAAATTTTGAATTGGCACCTTTTGAATTTTAAAGGGATTGAGGGCTGTATTGGAGGGAAGGAAATAAAAGGGGGCCACTTTTATGCGAAAATCGAAATAAAATTAAAGAATTGTGTTTTTGGCTGCTTTACCATGTTTTTCAACTTGGGCCGTGGCAAAAAGAGCCTCTATATGCATTTTATGGTCAAGAGTACTTCTCGGAATCATGTCTAAGGTAAGTGAGTGCGCGCATCTCTAACTCTCAAGCCCCCTGCGCTCCCTTCGGGGCGCAGGGGGCTTGGAGTTGAGATGCGCACACACACATACCTTAGACACAAATCACTCGAAAGTGACTCTAGATGCATGAAAAAGCATGCATACCAGAGTTTATTTATGCGGTAGGCCCCAGCATTCAAAACTATGTTCAACATCTTGCTTTTTCACCGAAGAGCATTTCCCCTCGTTCAGCAAGGCCGGGCCATATTACAGTAGCGCCAAATTAATTATGCTTTTCCAAAAGGCAGAGAAAAAATTATGAAATTGAAAATGCTTTTCAGAAAGCATAGTTTCGCGGTCTGCTTTTTCAAAAACTGTTGATGAGCATATTTATTTTCTCGGCCATTCATAAATTTTGTAAAAGCAGATGCTTAGGCTTTTTTGACCCCTTTTTTTCGGCCGCACTGGAAACACTGCGCTCACTCACTCTCCAGGCACCCCTACCCACTCTCCAGGTACCCCTTCCGCTCTCCAGGCACCCCTACCCACTCTCGAGGTACCGCTACTAACTCTAAAAGTACCCCTGCCCACTCCCCTGGTACCCCTACCCACTCCAGGTACCCCTACACACACTCCTGGTACCCCTACTCACTTCCCTGGTACCGGTACCCACTCTCCAGGCACCCCTTCCCGCTCTCCAGGCACACTGACATACTCTTCAGGTACTCTCACTCACTCTCCAGGCACCCCTATCCACTTTCCAGGCACCCCTACCCACTCTCCAGGTACCCTCACTCTCCAGGCACCCCTACACACTCTCCTGCAGATCAATTAAACAAACGAACACGAAATATTTAAAATTTATTTTCAACAAACACGAAAAGAGAGATCACATTATGAATCTCGGTCTAACCGACACACCTCGACTCATTCACACTCTATTTATGAGACTCAACTATGAACATACTCGAGCGTAAGCACTTCAATTATTTACCATTGTCGAAGCATTCAGACTGGAGCATGACTCATACTTGAGTCAAGTAAAATGCACAAAAAGGCTTCATCCAAAATTTTAGCCTGATCCAATTGCCTGGATTCAAAAAAATGAAATAAATAAACAAGGTTACAGAAGTCTGTAGCTAAAACAGAAAATTAATTCGTACAAAGACAAATCTCTATTCAAATTTGCATTAACATTGAATTTACCTGCAGATCAATTTACTGCAGGTACCTTTACATGCTCACCAGGTACCTCTTCAGGCTCTCCAGGTACCTTTACCCACTCTACACGTAGCCAAGAAGATTAGCCCTACACGCTCTCTTATCCGACTTACTTGCTTTCTTAACAAATCTAATAGACAAAAATTGAACACAAATAAAAAAGGGTTCAAAAACAGTATAAAAAATTTCCTCTCGAGACAAAAAACAAAAATTCAAAAAAGGCTAAAATTCAAATTTCCTCCAAATGACCACCTCCATACTCTTGGACTGGCCCCTGATTTAAAAAAAATCTCAAAACCAAAGTCTGAAACAACCATTCTACTCCTGAGATTCCAAGCTTCAAATTTAAAAAAAAATTGACCGAAAACCCAACAAAAACACTCCAAAAAACAAAAACATCAATTGTCGACAGACAAACAGACAAAACATCTCTAATACTATATAGGAGATTCAAGCCAAAACAATTTGACCACAAAATCCCGGTAAAAGGACAACTGCCGACCATTCTAACTGCCGACCCCCAACTGCCGACCATCCCAACTGCCGACCCCCAACTGCCGACCATCCAACTGCCGACCCCCAACTGCCGACCATTCCAACTGCCGACCCCAACTGCCGACCAATTATCAAAGTCTGACCAAAGACAATGTTTCAGTCGTAGAAAGGACTGAAAAAAAAGCAATGTACGGAATCGGTTTTTTTGTAACAAGTTAATCCAAACTGAAGGGTGTGTGGATACTTTGTGGGAACATTCATATACTCATCTCCTAGGTCACAGGTTCTAATCCCACTGGTGCACACCATATTTTTTACACCTTTTTTCCATATCTTATTTACAAGTTTAGTGTCAAAATAATCCTCAGGCTTTAACTGTTTTGTACTTAAAGAATAACAAAGATATTAAATTTTAGGGTTCCGGAAAGATATCCGGGATACGTTCACAAAAATTGGCAGAAAATCCAACTTGAACGCGAAAATCAAGCCAAAATCCAGGCTAAAATCAACCAATTCCGATGTGGAGGACTTGAAAACTTTTTTTGGAGCCACCTCAATTTAACGGTTTTGTACTTCTAAAGATAGCTAAGATATTGAATTTCAGGGTTCCGGGAAGATATCCGGTATTAGTTCACAAAAATTGGCACAAAATCAAACTTGAACACGAAATCCACCTAAAATCCAGGCTAAAATCCACCATCTCCGATTTGGAGGACTTAAAAACTTTTTTCAGAACCACCAATTTTTTTTCCTTTTTTTTGAATTTTTTCTCTGCAAAGCACATTTCTATAGGCTCTTTCAGAATATCATACAGAGAAAAGTATACTTGATTTAGCATAAAAATAAAAAAAGACATCGAACGATGTGCAACTCCATGTCATCCTACCCTTACGCTCCTCCTGTGTACCCTTCTCCTGGGTACCTTCCTCCTGGCTACTCCTTCTGGATTCCGCCTGGCTATCCTCCTACTCTGGTTACTCTCTTACTGGCTGCCAACACTTCCTTGTCTCCTGGCTACTCTCCTTCTTGGCAGAAAACTGAGTTTGAACGCAAAAATCTACCCTGAATCCAGCCTAAGATTTACCATCTCCAATTTGGAGGGCAAACAAAAAAATTTAGAAGCAACTTCAATTATACGTGTTTTGTGCTTAAAAGAAAGCCAAGATGTTGAACTTGAGGGTACCGGTGAGATAACGAACATGGGTTGGCTAAACATAGCAGAAAAGTGGCTTGAACACAAAAATTTACCTTCAATCCAGTCGAAAATCGACCATCACCAATTTGGAGGGCAAACAAAAATTTTTTAGGAGTAATTTCAATTATACGTGTTTGTGTTTAAAAGAAAGCCAATACGTTGAATTTGAGGGTTCCGGTTAAATATCTATCATGGGTCCTCAAAAATTAGCAGAAAATTGGACTTGAACACAAATTCGTTACCCACAGACACAGTCCAAATACTAATGGCTCATTTATAAACGTTGTCGTTGTCGTCGTCGTTGTCGTTGGAATATTTTTTTTATAAAACCTTTTTTTTCGCCAACGACGACGACAACGACAACGACGACCTATTTATAAAAAATCCAACGACAACGCCAACGACAACGACGACGCCTAGGACAACGACATTTTTTATTCAAAATTGGACAAATTTCGCATTTTTAGTCGAGCTTTCGAGTGAAAACGTGTGGAGAATATAGTTAATCCTTAAAATTCTGACTTAAAATGCAAAATTTGTCTGATTTGGAAGAAAAATTTTCCGTTGTCGTTGGCGTTGTCGTTGGATTTTTTATAAATATGTCGTCGTTGTCGTCGTCGTTGGCGTTGTCGTTGGCGTAAAAATGCCTTTATAAAACATTTTTTCCAACGACAACGACAACGTTTATAAATGAGCCATATGTAAAGATTTTCCTGTGAAAAACATTCCAGAAAAGTCAAAAAAGTTATAAAAGATTGATTTACAGATATTCGTGTGAATTTCGAAAAATAGCTGGAACTTTTGAGACACCGTGCACCTTATAATTTTACAAACACATTCACTCGCGATTCGGCATGCAACAAAAAAAATATTAGCAACTTTAATTTACAATTTTGTGCTCAAAAAAGAGCTGATATGCTGGATTTCAAGGTCTCGAAAAGATATCTGACCAAAATTTGCAGAAAAATGTCCGAAAATTGGACTTAAACCTAAAAATCCACCAAAAATCCAGACCAAAATCCACCATCTCCACTTTAAAGGGACTTAGAAACTTTTTCTAAAGCCACTTCAATTTCACAATTTTGTGCTCAAAAGAGAGCTAAGATGTTGAATTTCAGGGTTCCGAAAAGATATTCGGCATGAGTTTACAAAAACTGGCCCAAAATTGGTCTTAAAAAGAAAAGTGGCGACGGATGGACAGACACATGCCAAATACTATATAGAGATTTGCCTTTTTAATCTAAGAGGATATGCCAACGTCAGTGAAAGAAATGTATAAAACCTTACATTTTTACACAAACGCCTACGCAGCATCGAAAAAAGGTATAGTAACTTTTGAGCATTTGCCTTTTGTCACCCAAAAAAGAAAACCCTTCTTTTGACAGAATTTGTTAATTGGTCGGTAGTTGGGGTCGGCAGTTGGAATGGTCGGCAGTTGGGGGTCGACAGTTGGAATGGTCGGCAGTTGGGATGGTCGGCAGTTGGGGGTCGGCAGTTAGAATGGTCGGCAGTTGACCCTCGTTCCAAAATCCCCCCAAAAAACCATGGATCTTTGGACAAGTGTTACTTTGTTTGCCTTCTTTTGGAGAGGATTGAAGAAGTGGCCTGGCAGCCAGGTCATGGATGGACGATTCTGGTTCGATTTTACTGAGTTTCGAATCAATATTCTCGAAAAAGAAATTGGTGCATGTTGTATATCAAAAGATAGCCGAGACTTTGATGAGTCTTTTCATCCTCATGGTATCTGAATCCTATGACCTGGCTGCCAGGCCACTTCTTCAATCCTCTTAAAAAGAGGGAAAACATAGTAACACTTTGATCTCATAGTGATATCTGATGTAGCTTTTTGCGCTCTATCACGTGATATTTTTATTTTCAGGAACCGCCCTATAAGATTTGAAAAATTACGAAACAAAGTCAGAGTCACCTGAATATCCGTCCAAAGATACCTGGTTTTTGGGGGGGGGGGGATTTTGTGGTCAAATCATTTTGGCTTGAATATTGTAATATTTGCTTGTTGCCCTGTGAGTCTTTTTATTTAGTTCTGTTGCATTTTTCTTGCTGATCATTTTGGTATATTTCACTCGCAATTTCCCTACAAAAGTCGCTCAGGAATATGCCAAACCAAGCATCCTTCAAATTCCAATACCAGTTAATACCAATGCCAAGTTAATACAAGTTAATACCATCAGCATCCGCAAACAGATTCCTCATTCTGAGTGCGCCTTCAAAGTCCAAGTTCTACCGCATTTATGGCGTTCGTGGTTGGCCAAAATAATCATTCTCAAACATATATTTTTTTCAAAATTAGTTAGTAAGCAACGTCGTTTTAGATATCCTGATATTCCTGCATCTGAAGCACTCCGGCAAGCTATGGAAGAAAAGTTGGATCCATCGTTGTTGAACATTATCAAGCAGGTATGCTGCTTTGCTTTCAGTGTATTCACTGTATTCATTGTTTTAGAAGAGCTTGAAGTGGATTTTCGTTGGTGGTAAAGGTGGAGTGGGCAAGACCACATGCAGGTATTTGGCTGACAACTTTTGGTTATGATCATTGCGTTGTCCTTTTGATGGTTATAGTTGTTCCCTGGCAGTCCAGTTGGCTAAGCACCGTCGCAATGTCCTGATTATTTCCACGGATCCGGCTCATAACATATCAGGTATGATTTACTTTATTGTTTACCTGGAAAGTCCACTGAAATGAAATAGGGACCAATAATTATGGATCGAGTTTCGTGACAGTCTACGTCGTCTTCAATCATATTCAGGTCGTAAACATACGTCCGAAAACCCTAATTACTATGCTTGTAGACGGTGTATGAGGTTGAAACAGCTGTTTTAGGTCAATTTAGATGTTTTCTGAATTTTATATTTCTTGGTAAATTATTTTTTCTCATTGGTCCGACCCCTCAGACTCTGTTTTTTAGTGTCTAGATTACTGGATGGTAACGTGACTTCCACGGTTCGGCAGTTGATATGTTGTAAGCTAACTATCGGCCAGTTGACGGCTTGCCATTTTTGGCGGTTTTCTGTTGTCAGTTAACTTGTTTTGTAGCGTATGGCTCCCAAACAACCATAGAGACTAAATAGACCAAGTAAATTCACAATTTCGGCTTATTAGAATCTTATTCACAGCGAAAATATATTGTTTTTACGTCAGTGAAAATGCATGATATATGCTTTTGTCAATTTTCTGACTCATACCTCAAATTTTTTGGTGCGGTTTATTAGAAAAAATAGTAAATTTTGATCTGATAATTCACTTCCATATTTCAGATGCTTTCAACCAGAAGTTTACGAAGACACCGATCAAAGTAAATGGGTTTGACAATCTATTTGCTATGGTGGGTCTATTATCTGCCATCTATTTCCATTTGCGAAAATTATTTATTTAGGAAGTGGATGGCTCTGGGACGGAGGCCTCTCCTGATCTTGCTCCACCTGGACTCAGCAGCGATAGTGGTGGGTGCTAAGTCTTTTGAATCTTTGCAGGTTTTACTAAATTTTCTCTATAGATATTTTCTCGATGGGAAGAACATGCTCTCCGAGATGGCTGGAGGACTTCCTGGTATCGATGAGGCGACCAGTTTCTCACAGATGATCAAGTATTTTTTTGATTTTCTATTGTACCAAGGCAAATTTTTGAGCGAGAAACTACAATCACGTAAAAACTCCGAAGTATGTTTTAATAAAATAAAACTTGCAGACTTGTGCAGTCGATGGACTTTGAGGTTGTTGTTTTCGATACTGCTCCGACTGGTCACACTCTACGCTTGCTCCAGTTCCCGTCTCTGATCGAAAAAAGTCTTGGGAAACTGTTGACGCTTAAGACCCAGTTTATGCCAATGCTATCACAGGTCTGAAAATTTGCCTTTGAATATTCGGCCCTATCCCTCAATGTGGAAGGGGGGGGTTCTGCCTTGGTCCCCTGTTGTTTTTGTGATTTTTCAGGCTTTAGTCTCAGGAAAGTTTTGACCATCGTATATTAGGACAGACTGAAAAATATTTTAGACTCATGTTTAAGTTTGACCTAACATACGCTGACCTACTTTTACCTGAGCTTTACCCTAAAAACTCACACAAAACAGCAACAGTGGGGACCAAGGCAAAAACCCCCGCTGAGGGATAGGGCCGAATATTCCTTGCCTATAAACTCTTTTGCATTTTTAGATGGGACCAATGCTTGGCCTAGGAGACTTCTCTGCTGATCAAGCGACCAATAAGTTGGAGGAAACACTGTCCGTCGTTCGTACAATCAATGCTCAGTTCAAGGTTGGCCATATTTGTGGTGAGATCCAACTTAATGAGTGACATTAAGGATCCAGAACTGACTACTTTCGTGTGCGTCTGCATTGCTGAATTCTTATCCATGTATGAGACAGAGCGACTTATTCAAGAGTTGACCAAAAAGGTACATATTTATGGTTGTACAGTAAAGTTTTGGCCTAACTTTCGGACAGAGTGTTCAAAGTTTTTTTAACCAAGGTTTGATTTGATTTGAATCTACGATTATTTGACAAGACATATACACGTACACAGGGCAGACCAGTGAGATGTCAAACTTACTATGCGTCTTTATGTTGAGAGCTGACTAGGACTGTGTGCACCATGTTCTCTAACAGAGTGGTGTCAAAAATAAACTGAAATTTTCTCGTTTTTCGTTAAAGGGGCATGCTCACCTGTTAAAATTTGTCCCCGCCGATTCAAAAAAATTCCAAGTCATTGAACTTCCGTACGGAGTGTTCAGCTAGGCTTCTAACAAAACAACTCCTAAAATTTGATTTTTGGTAGGGTTGTACAATGGGAATATTCCCGGGAATATCTCCGGAATATTCCCGGAACATTGGGAATATTCCGGGTTTCCCGGTATTTCCCCCTATATTGGGAATATTCCGGGAATATTCCCAATGTTCCCGGGAATATTCCCGGGTTTTCTATATTTCCGGGAATTTCTACAACTCTAATTTTTGGTATAGTTATGTTAGAGACCAAGAAAATCCACACAGAAGTTCAATGAATCAGGAAAAAAATCGTATTGGCTGGTGCAAATTTCAAATGGTGAGCATGCTTCTTTAAATGACTATGACTAAGCCGTTTATTATTGGAAATTACCATAGAAATGAGAGATCATGCTTATTTGTTTGATGAACTACGGACCTTTTTAGTGTCTAATTATGACTATTAAGGAAATCGATACTCACAACATCATCGTCAATCAGCTGCTGTTTCCTGATCGGAATCCGGCTGATGGAAGTATTGAGTGCAGCAAGTGTGATGCCCGATTCAAAATTCAGCAGAAGTATTTGGACCAGGTAATCCCACTGTTCCTATCAAATAAGATATTTAATTCTGTTGTTTTTAGATTGCGGATCTTTATGATGACTTCCATATTACAAAGCTTCCTTTACTTGAAAGCGAGGTAGTTACTCATTCCATGCCTGCCAATTTAATCTTTTTCGCTTTCAAGGTTCGTGGTCCACAGCAGATTAAAGACTTCAGTGAGCGGCTTGTGGTGTAAAGCGATTCATAGATAATTGTTTGGGCTTAGTGATTCCGGAGAAAAGTCCTTTTACTGCAAATTTCTGTTTAAACTATTATCGTTGCCTTTGTCGTGTTGAAATCGGTGGGTGATTGGGTCGAATAAATTATATGAGCAAAGTAATTAGAGTCGCAGTTGACTTTCACTGTAACGTCTTTGCGTTTAAGCTTCAGTGGTACAGTAATGGGGAGGGTGAATACGATGCTCCTGTAGGAAAACGAACCGTGTTATCCACTTCATGAAGTGGGGAATCAAAACCAGAACACGACCTAGACCTAGGGGGATTACTCGCAGCACTAAGAGGACACATAGACAAAGTATTTATTACTGGAGCACGCATATCAATAGAAGACAAACTATTGAGAGACTGGATTGGTTCTTCCTCACCTTCACTGGAGTCTTCATATGCATCCTGAAGCATTCGCAAGCTACTGGACTGGCACAGGACTGGCACTGACTGGAGGCAAGACGGAGGCTGGAGCTTTTCCCACTGGCAGGCATGTTCGGCTTGGCTTGGACCCATTTCCTTTCCCCGCTTCACCGGCTCAGGGGCCTAGACGCGACTTGAGGCCGGAGACGAAACCATGTGTGAGGCAGAATAGCTAGCAGAGGCATCCAGAAGAGTAGACGGCTGCACAGATATCTGGTCCTGGACTATAACTTGCCTTTGGCCTCAGGCATAAGCACTGAACCTTTGGTCTGGATTTTCGTAGTACCTGGTTTCATTTTCTGGAAACCGTAATCTAGTAATGTAACTTTCGCTTTAACTGGAATCCAAATTGGAATAGCGTAGGCTGACCTATGATTACTGGTATTTTACTGGAAGGTTTATCGCTAGAAGTATAGTCAGGCTCTCTGGAGTTAGAGCTGTGACTAGAAAGAATATGACTGGAATAATCGGCATTTGGCTTGAGTTCAGAATCCCCCCCCACGGGGACTGATCAGGTGGAGGAGATAACTTCATATTCGTGTTTCTCGACCCTGATTTCATGAGAAAGCCGGCTGTTTTTTGGTTCTGAGAAAAAAATTTTTTTTCGAACCACAGGGGGTATCATGGTTTTTTAGTCAAATTTGAAAAATTTAAATTGGCGCCTTTTGAATTTTAAAGGAATAAGGGCTGTATAGGGAGGGGAAGGGAAAAAAGGAGGTGTTGTTGTTGAACATAGTTTTGAATACTGGGCCTACCGCATAAATAAACTCTGGTATGCATGCTTTTTCATGCATCTAGAGTCACTTTCGAGTGATTTGTGTCTAAGGTATGTGTGTGTGCGCATCTCAACTCCAAGCCCCTGCGCCCCCGAAGGGAGCGCAGGGGGCTTGAGAGTTAGAGATGCGCGCACTCACTTACCTTAGACATGATTCCGAGAAGTACTCTTGACCATAAAATGCATATAGAGGCTCTTTTTGCCACGGCCCAAGTTGAAAAACATGGTAAAGCAGCCAAAACACAATTCTTTAATTTTATTTCGATTTTCGCATAAAAGTGGCCCCTTTTATTTCCTTCCCCTCCCAATACAGCCCTCAATCCCTTTAAAATTCAAAAGGCGCCAATTCAAAATTTTCAAATTTTGACCGAAAAACCATGATACCCCCCTGTGGTTCGAAATTTTTTTTTTCTCAGAATTAAAAAAACAGCCGGCTTTCTCATGAAATAGGGGTCGAGAAACACGAATATGATGTTATCTCCTCGATCTAATCAGTCCCCGTGGGGGGATTCGAAACTGCAACCCGGCATTCTGCCCATTAGAATTTATGATACTATTACGGGAGATACTGGATCCCATAATACTGGATTGATAAGTATTTAAAGACCTATCACTGGAAAACCTATCACTAGAAGGAGCGGAGCGGCGAGTGGCTGGATAGATTCGATCCGCCTCACTCTCATCAATAGAATGATAATTTACCTTTTGCATCCGCAGCAGAACTTGAGAATTTGACATAGCGCAACCTTAAATCAGACAAATATAATAAAAATGATTATATTTCGTTTGAACGCCTATGGCTATGTTCTCGCGCTCTCCCTGTTATAAAACTGTTACATCTAAAATGGTTCTAGTTTTATCAGGTTCTCGCCAAAAGTTCCAGCAAGGTTTAGCCTTTTAAGTTCAATTTATTTATGATACAATACTTCAGGCTTTCCCTCTAATACTATATGGAAATAACAAAATTAAAATGAAAAGCTAGAACCGTGCTAGAACTTTTGGCGAGAACCAGATAAAACTAGAACCATTTTAGATGTAACAGTTTTGGATATAACAGGAGAGAGCCGTTCTCGCTGCAGGTCAAAAGGCAGTTTAAATCAAACTATTACTGGCATTTTGTTCTGGAATTGTGTTTCCATAGGAACTCTGGTATCGTTCTGGAGCGCGGGAAATAAGGAATTCAACAATCCTTACAGTACTTTGAAGTCGACTGTAAAGAAAAGAGTCATATTATGAACAAGCCCACGGATCTTTTCTCCTTGGTTTGGAAGCGGCACTTAAGTAGATGTTCATTTTTGAGATTGCGTTCTTTTACTATAAAGTATTATAAAGGGTGTTTCAAATTTCGGCCCTGTCCCACTATCTGTTGCCAAAATACGCCTTGGCTCCCCTCTTGTTTTTATTATTGAAGAATGCCTTGTCCCCCTCGTTCATTATGGTTATGATAACACTGTAGTTATGGTGTTTAGGGTGATTATCAGGGCCCCAAATTCTATGCACTAAAAAATGCGAAATATGCGCATAAAATATGCGCTAAAAATGCTTAAATATGCGCTAAAAACGTAAAATATGCAGCATAATTTTTAGACTAAACCTTTTAAATGTACCGCATAACATTTGTGAAGAATCACTATATGTCGTAAAATTGCTCTTAAACATGCTTTTTAACGGTTTGGCAGCTTATACATGATTAAAAGATACTTTTTGGATAATGCTAAATTTTTTGCAAAAAAAAATGACCAAAATTTGACATATGGCTTTGCTGAAGCAAGGTGATTTAACCTAAGGATTTAATTTATTTGACTTTAGGATTTAATTTATTTGACGTCCCATTTGACCTAGGATTTGAACATAGCTTTAAAAAAACTTTCTGCTCCATGAAGATGCCGCAGGATTTTAGTCGAAAAAGATTTTTGAAAAGTGTTGACCGCCATTTACTAGCTAAGTTGCAAAAAAAATATTTTGTAAAGCGATTTCGAGACATTTAGGGGTTCTGTACTCCTGCCACTTCTTCGCATCTTCTCGCAAATATAAACAATGTGCATTTTGCGATTTTCGAAATTAATATCTTTTACAAACCAAATCGGTGCTTTGCACTGTTATTTTGCTACTTTAACTGAAAATATGAATTGCACGGTACTGAAACGGGCTTGAGTTCAGAATCCCCCCCCCACGGGTACTGATCAGGTGGAGGAGATAACTTCATATTCGTGTTTCTCGACCCCGATTTCATGAGAAAGCCGCGCGTTTTTTTGGTTCTGAGAAAAAAAAAATTTTCGAACCACAGGGGGTATCATGGTTTTTAGTCAAAATTTGAAAAATTTAAATTGGCGCCTTTTGAATTTTAAAGGGAATAGGGCTGTATAGGGAGGGGAGGGAATAAAAGGAGGCCACTAATCACACAGGGCCACTAACAAGAAGATGTTGAACATAGTTTTGAATACTGGGCCTACCGCATAAATAAACTCTGGTATGCATGCTTTTTCATGCATCTAGAGTCACTTTCGAGTGATTTGTGTCTAAGGTATGTGTGTGTGCGCATCTCAACTCCAAGCCCCCAAGCCCCCTGCGCCCGAAGGGAGCGCAGGACCGCAGCACGCTCAGTACATACAGAAAGAGATTTTATTATAACTGGATAAGCAATAGAAGAAGACAAATTATGAGAATGAGATTCTATTGACTGGCGAGCTGGAATTGAAATGGAAGAGTCATCTGTTTCATCTTCACTGGAATCCCCATAGCAGGACTGAAGTAGCTGAAGACTGCTTGACTGGCATAGGACTGGCATTGGCCGGAGTACGGTATTAGAACTCCTTCCAAAAATCGGTTTTAACCACTTTTTCGTGTGTTTTAGCATCTCTAACGTACAGAAAACATGTTTTTTGGTGGCAAAAGACCATTTCCGGAAAAAAAAATTTTTGAAAATTTTGACATTTTGCTTTGGGGACCACAGTAAACCATGGTTTTCAGGGTATTCTACCCTGTTTTTGTCACTGGAGCTGGGCAAAAAAGAGTCTCTAGATGCATTTATTATCAAAAGTATTTCTCGGAATCATCTCTAAGGTAAGAGAATGCGCACATCTCTAACTCTCACGCCCCTGCGCTCCCTTTGGAGCTTGGGGGCTTGGAGTTGAGATGCACACTTTCTTATACCTTAGAGACCAATAACTCGAAAATAGACTCTGGGTGCAGGAAAATGTATGCATACCAGAGTTTCTTCATGCGGTAGGCCCCAGTTAAGAAAACTATCTTCGAACACTTTTTAAGATATCTGGATACCCTTTTAGTATGGCTTACCTTGGTCCCCCAAGGCAAAAATAATAATAAATCCCAACTCGTCTTAATTTTTTCTCGTCGTTCAATTTCAACTCGTCCTAATCCTATATCCTAACTAGTACCAGTGAAAAGTATTTTGACTAATGGCCTTCTCCCTCATCCAACGCACACTTGTTTAAAAAACGGTTGTGTAGTTGAGTCTCGATAAATCGCCGCAACCCCCCCCCCCCCCCGAAAAATTCGATTTGATGACAGTTATTGCGGATGGCGATTTGTTAGGACCCGACTATAGGTCGAAAAGCCTTAATTCAAGACCCTTTTTTCTTCCATTAAAAGCAAACAGACTGAATCAAAAATAAAGGTGAATCAAAAACAAATTAAGGAGACATATTCAACAAAAATATAGCTGCATTTCTTTCTTCTTCTGAGCTGCTGACCAGGTTATGCTCTTCATTTGCATGCTCCCATGCTGCGTCATCATCCTCTTCATTGCCAGTTGGAACCTCAGTGTAGCCCAATTCTCAGCAGAAAAGTGCACAGTTTGTCGTCAAAGCTGTCATAATTGATCTGGTTCTGCAGGACAAGCTTGAACTCTTGCTGGGCGACAGCTCTAGATTTTTTACAAGGCAATGGTGAAATCACAAAACCCCGAATAAAAGGTGCTTTTCCCCGTATTTTTCATGTGATTGAATCGATCCCCGCTCTGTGCATCGTAGAGGAAAGTTTTCCTCGTTCAGCAAAGATTTATAATCCGGACAATCGGAATAAGCTTTCGTCGAGCACGACCGAATGCTTTCGAAGTTGCCTTTCGGTTGGCTACACTTGCTTCAGAATCAGAAGTCAGAATCAGAAATAAGGGTCGGAATTTTTGAAAGACAGAGTCAGAAACTTTCTGATTCTGACTCTGACTTTGAAAATGATTGATTATCATTCTGCCTCTGATTCTGATTTAAAATTTTCTGACTATCATTTCTGATTTATGACTCTGACTTAAAAAAATTCTGAGTCTTACTTCAAATTCTGACTCTGTCTCTGACTATTGAGAACACTGAAGCCAACCAAAGCTTTCGTTCACGGTATGCGTCGTAACACTAAACGGAACAAAGTAGAAGATTTACGTACACAAATTTGAACAATAAACAAACCTCAGCAATACAGGAAACTTGCTCAACTTCTGCCATCAATCACTGGCGATTTGAAAGAATCCCTTCCTGGGAGAGCGCTTATTAGAGAAAATACGGTATGCACTACCAATTTTAGGAGTACTAAAATTACAAAAGGCCCCTTAACTACAAAAAAAATTTTTCGCAACTTTCTTTATATACGACTAGAAACAATAAAGCAACAATACGCATTTACAAACATTAGAACTGGTATTTAAATGATGGAGCCGAGCCCATCTTGAGAGAAAATTTGTTTCTAGGAGGTAATCGCTCTTGAAGGACATCTGGTGCAGAAAACATCTTCTTTCCTACAAAATTAAATATACTTGTGTAAATAAACCCTACGTTTAACATCACCCAGGATTAGATTACCACCCAGGGATTAGGTATATGACAGTAGGTCCGATTTTTTTAGGAGGGGGGAAGGTGGTGGGGTGTGATATATCACAGTAGCTTTTTTTGGGGGGGGGGGGGGTGGCGGTATATGACAGTAGCGTCACTTCTTCTTTACGACTTTGAATAATGTGAGTCATTTATCAGAAATTTTGGCGCTAGTATAGAATACCCTCCCCCAAAACCTGACCTTATAAAAATCGCTGTAACTACGTTTTCAAAAAGCAATTTTAGGCTTAGCCCTTAGGCTTGGGCAGTTCAGCGTACGGAAGTTGTGACTAATAAATAGTTTGCGCACATTTTCCGAGGTCTGGGACATATATTTAGATGCTCTTTATTTGAGTTTTAAAGGCATGAGTTTTGTTGGGGGGGGGGATTATTCTATACTAGCGTCAAAATGTCTATACCATTGGATTGCTTAGATTTTTCGGACGCTAGTAGCGAATACCCCCCCAACGATTTTCACTTTTTTTACTTTAGTAAAAAGTACCCAAATATATGTCCCAGACCCGGAAAATGTGCGCAAACTCTTCATTAGTCACAACTTCCGTACGCTGGCCTACCCCCAAGCCTAAGGGCTAAGCCTAAACTTGTTGTTTGCAAGGGTAGTTACAGCAATTTTTAAAGGTCGGATGCTTGGGGGGGGAAGGTATTCGCTACTAGCGCCATTTTTCGCTATCGTATGAGGGAGAAGTTCGCTCACATTTATTAGAAGAACAAAAAGTTTGGTCAAAAAGAAGTTGAAATTATCGTTTAAGAGAGTCCACTGTCAACTTTATATATATATCTATATATAGCTTTTTCTCGTGAATTTTCTGACCAAAATTTTTTGTCTGACCAGAATGTAGCATTTACATCCAGCTTTCTTTTAGTGTGATTAATTGTTTGATTCGCTGTCGACTTTTAAATTAACCTAGTGGTTTTATGAAAATTTCGGTTTTGGTTAATGTGGCCATCCACCGTAATCTGAGAAGACTGGACCCATGAGTGCTTCTGTCAGCACTTATGTGATACCAAAATGTAGCTTAGAACTTGGCACATCGATTACAATCTTGACTTCTGTCTATGTATCTAATTGTGCTGAGCTATATCCTTTGGAAATACTCAGGTAGTGTTTTCAGGTTTCGTTAAATCCAAGCGGAATTTTATCAGTTACTCAGAGATCCTCTAATGAATCGTTAATTATCGTGTTTTTTTCGCTTTTAGAGCATATTTGAAAGCATTTGAGAAAGTTAAAATTTAAAAATTTAAAAAAATTTCGGTTTTGAAAAAACCTACTACCCTTTAAAAATCGCCCCTTACGGGTCAAAATGACCAATTAGGAGGTCGATTTTGGAGGATTTTCAAAATGTTATGAAATTAAAGCTGTTGCTAGTTTTATTCAATTAATAACTCATATTAGTGCCAGGGTTCACAGATGAAAAGACGCAAAATCAGGATTTGGGAAGGAGCAGCCTATGTCAAATAAAATTGTGCCACCGCAAATTGTGCAAAAATCAAACTGTACCAGAATAATAAAAGAATAAAATTTGATGATTTTTACAGTGAAATGTATCAAAATCGCGGCACAATTTGCGGTGGCAGAATCTCATTTTGGCACAATAATATCAATCGAACGGTCAAAGAAGAACCCCAAAAACGATCGATTTTTGGTAATTAAGCCGATTTTAGCCTGTAAAAAAGCTCCTGTTAGTGTAATACCCAGGGCTGGTGGTTTTTTTAAATAACCAACCGAGAGCCTGAGGACCATTTTGACATCACAATTTTAAATATTAGGTCGTGTCAAAAGTTCGGTCCTTTTATTTCAAAAGCAATTTTTGTGGCGTTGTGTTTTAGCATAGACTTTTTTAACATTTTTCAAAAGTTTACCACTCGTTTTGTAGCCAAGATTCTCAGCTACAAAATGAGTGGTAAACTTTTGAAAAATGTTTAAAAAATCTATGGTAAAAACACAACGCCACAAATATTGCTTTTGAAATAAAACGACCGAACTTTTGACACGACCTAATAAAAAGAGATAAAAAGGTGAGCACCCAGTTTTAGTTGGACCTGCCACCTAGAAGATGCGTAAATGAAGTTCCCTCCCCCTTTAAATCTCCAAAAATGTTCTTAGCAAAAAAATACTAGGAAATTTATTTCGGAAAATCCTAGTTTGAATTACCGTATTTCCTCTAATAAGTGCGCATGCGCGCTTGTTTTTCAAACCCCAGAAAATCAGAAAATTTTAGGGTCAATCTCGAAAATTTCGGCTGCTCAACTAAAATCTAAAAAGTGGAATCCGTAGAGCTCGTGGGAGTTAAGAAAACGCATTAAACAGCTTTGGAGAAAATTTCTCTGAGCTGAGATATAGTCCCTCAGGTAGGGGTGCGCACTGATTAGAGGAAATATGGTAATCGAAGCTAGAATAATATACACCAATAATTAATTTTTACCGGATTCTGGTGTGTTTCCAAAACTGCTATCATCGTTCGCGCTGAGGACAGAGCTGTGCCATTGCAAGTGTGCACATACTTTGTTTCACCCGTCTTAGAATTGTACTGAATATCGAGTCTTTTGGCTTGGTAGTCGGCATTAGAGGCGCTATAAGCATTGAACAACCGTGAATGAATGTTCAATATATATATATAAAAATTCACCTGCTAACTTCTCCCCACATTTTCTGCCAGGCATCCACGCTTCAACATCGTATTTACGAGAAGCAGATGGATTAAGGTCTTCAGGTGGCATGTCCACGCACATGAAAAACAAATAGTCAGAATTATATATAAAAATCATTTGTACCGGCAGTGCAGACCCAGTCCACCAAACATCTGTTTCTGTAGGTCGACAAGCTTCGACAAGGTTTTCTGATTCTGTTTCGGTACACAGGGCAAACATTTCAATCGAAAAAATTAGGGTAGAAGCACGTACTGTAAAAATCAGAACAGAACCAACCTTGTTGAATTCATGAACCCTGTAAATTCCTGACTCTCGCGAGGCATCTGACACCTCTGGGCGGAAACATCTGCTTTTAGCCATGAATAGAGTGGTAGTTTTTCCTCTTGAAACCTCCTTCCAATCAAAGTATTTGCGATGCCCATCTCTAAACCGAATAATTGAGTCGGAGTCGCATAGTTTACTTTTTCACAAAGAATTATACCAGCAGTTCCGGACAGACAGTGATCTGGACAGTTTTTAGCAGGTATCGCAATGTACTTTCACCCGGGACTTGGATGAGACACAGCTAAAACATATTATTTATAGGGTCCTACACTTTTAGATCCTTATTAATTTTTTATTTGCTACAAAATTTTGGTCTACTTTTATCAATACTCAAAAAATTATACCTTTCAATAGTGCTTAGCGATAAGATGTCCTCCACCTGAAGCAGCTCGAATTCACCAGTCTTCCTCAGAAAGTCGTAAGCGTATCCGAGAAGAGCGTTTTCTAAGTCGGCCAGTGGACCTGCAGAAATCAAAGCGATTAAAAGCCCTGTACTGAAAACCCTGTACCAACAAGCAGATAGCTGCGACTCCCGCAGGCTTTTCTCGGATAGTGCAAAGAACCCCATGACTTGACTAATTCTTCTGCTGTCTCAAAGTTGTTGCCGTCCTTCTTTAGGCCACCGAATGTAGAACACTTTCTGATAAGCCGACTTTTAGCGAGAAAATTTAGAAATTTGTGCACAAGCATTTTTCTGAAAAAGATATATAAAATGTAACAGGAATTTTCAGTAAGCTCGACAGGAGGTGGACTCGTCTCCGATGTAATTTTAACCTAAAATTGTGACTCTAGAAAGTCACTAAACGCGGTGACAAAAGAATAAAATTGGTGGGGGCCTGAGCCTAAGCCTAAATTTATCAAAAAGTGCAAAAACAGCAAAAAAAATGAATTCCCACAAAAAATTCTGTTGGCATTTTGGTCGTTGGCATCGGGGGCACTGAATTGGGGAGGAGTAGATTGGCCTTTTCAAATTGGGCAATTCAAATTGGGCCAAATTCAAATTGGGCCAAATTCAAATTGGGCAATGCAAATTGGGCCCATTCAAATTGGGATCAATCAAATTTTCTTTTAATTTTTCTTCAAATGAATTCGAAGTTCAGCCTGAATTCGAAGTTCGGCTCACGAACTCTCGGACGGGAATAAATTGGGAATATTCACGGAATATTCCTCGGAATATTCCATCACCCAACACTAGATGTGACACATCGAGATGCGAATATTTTGAACTCTCAGTTCGATTCCCAGTGAGTGCATAACCTGTTTTTATACTCTTTATTTTAGTAAGTTCACTGAGTTATAGTGCCAAAAACTATTGGGCAATCGATTAGAATCATTTCCAGCACTGCTTTGCTGTCACCAACTGCCTCAATTTTGCAATTTCGAGCAAACCACACTCTTTCAAATTTTGAATTTTGTTTGTTGTTTGCTTGAAACGGTCTGTAGTTCTAAAAATTCTGACTTTACAAAAATCGGTCTGACTTTTCGGGTACCTGAATACACAGGCTACATTTGGTATAAAACTTGTAAGGAAAACTCTGTGGATTTGCCCTTTTTGTCTGTCGTTTATGTTGTCCAATATTTTTTTTTATTTTCAGGTGATTCAATGGTGCAGACGAGACCTGCTACTGTGGTACGAAAGGAGCTTATAACAGAGCAATCTGTCAAGCTGAGAACTGTGGAAGCAACAATGGCTGCTGTGGAAGCAAGAAAAATCTGAAGCAGACGGCTCATATAGGTCAGTTTTTCGTATGATATATTTCAGAATTAGGTAGTAACCCAACAGCTTCTAGTGTATCCACGCTACCACAGCATAATTTGACCGGTTCGTCTTTCAGGTAATCACTGGGTCTGCAGCTTGCTGAGGTGTCTCGTCTAGGCAAATGGCCAGTGGCGTACGCAGGAATTTCTGACGGGTGGGGGCACCAGGCCATTTTTAGGCCATTTTACCTACACCATTTTTCAAATTCTTGAGGTCAAAAATCTGATGGGGGGGCACGTTGTTGAAAGGTGAAGTTGTTGAAGGAAGTTGTTGAAAGGTGTTGAATCACACATTTGTATACTTTCAGAAAGAAACAGGATTAAATTTTCGCTTAAAAATTTGAATTTCACGAAAAATATTCTTGGCGATTTTGTTTGTCTTGAACTGCAGTAGGATTCAAATTTTAGGGGGCCGTGGAGGATATATTCTAGCGTTGGGTTATGGGAATATTCCCGGTTTATTCTCGGTCCGAATCTTAGATTCGGACCGAAAAAATTGGTCCGAATCGGTCCGAATCTTTTTGGTGTTTTTTTAGCAATTCTTTCTGGTGTTTTTTTAGCAATAATATGACAAATGCGAATTCTCTATACATTTGTAAATTGGACTTTTATATTGACTTTTTAGCACTTTTCCAGCAATTTTATTTGACCACTGTTTAAAAAATAAATGAAGAAAGCTGAAATATTGAGTGTTACCACCAGTGTTGTGCATTCGGCTCGTTTGCGAGCGAGCAGCTCGCGCCCTTTTAAGGCACGCTTTTAAAGCACGCGAGCTGCTCGCTCGCCAAAAAAGTTAACTTGGCGAACCGTATGGCTCGCGAGCTATATGGCTCGCCAAGTTAAAGAACAAAGTGACAAGAGCTTCTTACCTCGCGAACCATTTGGCTCGCATCTATAATAAGCGTATGGTTCGGCTCGCGGAAAATAGTATTAGTTGAAATAAAACACAAATCTTGTTTGTTTTTTAATTTTTTCAATTTTTTGACTGATTTTTTTGCAAACATTGAGCTAGTAATACTTTATTTGTTCTTTTCCTTGTCTTAAACAAAGAATCGACGTTCAAAACTCACATGAAAGTGCGAGCCGAACCATTCGTTTTTGTTCGCGACCCAAATGGTCCGCGATACAAATGGCTCGTATGGTTTTGGCTCGCGTTCGGCTCGCTTAAAAAAACAAGTACGCGAGCCAATTGGCTCGCATATATAAATAAAGGCGAGCCATATTACTCGAACCCATATGGCTCGCTAGGACATGCGATTTTAGGTCTTACGTTTGGCTTGCGCGAGCCAAATGGACAACACTGCCGGGAGTATTCCCGAAAAAGATTCGGACCGGTCTCGTACCAACCCTAGTACATTCTAGTAGCTTTTTTGGGTGGGGTATATTCCAGTAGCGTCAAAATTTAAAAAAAACCATGATACCCCCAAATGTTGTTATCTGGTATGAAAATCCTACCAGTGCGCAGTAACGAGTTAAAGCAATATTGCGATGAGAATAGAAGGAGGTTTAAAAATTTCGCGCTACGCAGAACCGGAAAATCAGCTTTCATGACTACAAAAAAAATAATTTGGCTATCCTAGGAGCATTCAACTGTGAAACACATAAATGACCGGTCTATGCTTTATTAAACAACAACAACACAAGCAGCAGTCTAAAACAACACTATTGACACAATTTGCACAAAAATCAAAGAGATCTTTAATGGCTGTAAGTATAGTCGGGGTCAAGTTAGTTGACCCTCAACTTTTTAAAATTGACCCCTAAAGTTGACCCTGCCGTCAACTTTTCAGGCCTCAACTTAGTTGACCCTCAACTTTTTAGGTTGACCCAAAAAGTTGACCCCTAAAGTTGACCCCGGCTCACTTTTTGCCCCTCAACTTTTAGTTGACCCCCAGGTTGACCCTCAACCTGGGGTCAACCGCGGTTTATTAGAAAAAATAGTAAATTTTGATCTGATAATTCACTTCCATATTTCAGATGCTTTCAACCAGAAGTTTACGAAGACACCGATCAAAGTAAATGGGTTTGACAATCTATTTGCTATGGTGGGTCTATTATCTGCCATCTATTTCCATTTGCGAAAATTATTTATTTAGGAAGTGGATGGCTCTGGGACGGAGGCCTCTCCTGATCTTGCTCCACCTGGACTCAGCAGCGATAGTGGTGGGTGCTAAGTCTTTTGAATCTTTGCAGGTTTTACTAAATTTTCTCTATAGATATTTTCTCGATGGGGAAGAACATGCTCTCCGAGATGGCTGGAGGACTTCCTGGTATCGATGAGGCGACCAGTTTCTCACAGATGATCAAGTATTTTTTTGATTTTCTATTGTACCAAGGCAAATTTTTGAGCGAGAAACTACAATCACGTAAAAACTCCGAAGTATGTTTTAATAAAATAAACTTGCAGACTTGTGCAGTCGATGGACTTTGAGGTTGTTGTTTTCGATACTGCTCCGACTGGTCACACTCTACGCTTGCTCCAGTTCCCGTCTCTGATCGAAAAAAGTCTTGGGAAACTGTTGACGCTTAAGACCCAGTTTATGCCAATGCTATCACAGGTCTGAAAATTTGCCTTTGAATATTCGGCCTATCCCTCAATGTGGAAGGGGGGGGGGTTCTGCCTTGGTCCCCCTGTTGTTTTTGTGATTTTTCAGGCTTTAGTCTCAGGAAAGTTTTGACCATCGTATATTAGGACAGACTGAAAAATATTTTAGACTCATGTTTAAGTTTGACCTAACATACGCTGACCTACTTTTACCTGAGCTTTACCCTAAAAACTCACACAAAAACAGCAACAGTGGGGACCAAGGCAAAAACCCCCGCTGAGGGATAGGGCCGAATATTCCTTGCTATAAACTCTTTTGCATTTTTAGATGGGACCAATGCTTGGCCTAGGAGACTTCTCTGCTGATCAAGCGACCAATAAGTTGGAGGAAACACTGTCCGTCGTTCGTACAATCAATGCTCAGTTCAAGGTTGGCCATATTTTGTGGTGAGATCCAACTTAATGAGTGACATTAAGGATCCAGAACTGACTACTTTCGTGTGCGTCTGCATTGCTGAATTCTTATCCATGTATGAGACAGAGCGACTTATTCAAGAGTTGACCAAAAAGGTACATATTTATGGTTGTACAGTAAAGTTTTGGCCTAACTTTCGGACAGAGTGTTCAAAGTTTTTTTAACCAAGGTTTGATTTGATTTGAATCTACGATTATTTGACAAGACATATACACGTACACAGGGCAGACCCAGTGAGATGTCAAACTTACTATGCGTCTTTATGTTGAGAGCTGACTAGGACTGTGTGCACCATGTTCTCTAACAGAGTGGTGTCAAAAATAAACTGAAATTTTCTCGTTTTTCGTTAAAGGGGCATGCTCACCTGTTAAATTTGTCCCCGCCGATTCAAAAAAAATTCCAAGTCATTGAACTTCCGTACGGAGTGTTCAGCTAGGCTTCTAACAAAACAACTCCTAAAATTTGATTTTTGTAGGGTTGTACAATGGGAATATTCCCGGGAATATCTCCGGAATATTCCCGGGAACATTGGGAATATTCCCGGGTTTCCCGGTATTTCCCCTATATTGGGAATATTCCCGGAATATTCCAATGTTCCCGGGAATATTCCCGGTTTTCTATATTTCCGGGAATTTCTACAACTCTAATTTTGGTATAGTTATGTTAGAGACCAAGAAAAATCCACACAGAAGTTCAATGAATCAGGAAAAAAATCGTATTGGCTGGTGCAAATTTCAAATGGTGAGCATGCTTCTTTAAATGACTATGACTAAGCCGTTTATTATTGGAAATTACCATAGAAATGAGAGATCATGCTTATTTGTTTGATAAACTACGGACTTTTTAGTGTCTAATTATGACTATTAAGGAAATCGATACTCACAACATCATCGTCAATCAGCTGCTGTTTCCTGATCGGAATCCGGCTGATGGAGTATTGAGTGCAGCAAGTGTGATGCCCGATTCAAAATTCAGCAGAAGTATTTGGACCAGGTAATCCCACTGTTCCTATCAAATAAGATATTTAATTCTGTTGTTTTTAGATTGCGGATCTTTATGATGACTTCCATATTACAAAGCTTCCTTTACTTGAAAGCGAGGTAGTTACTCATTCCATGCCTGCAATTTAATCTTTTTCGCTTTCAAGGTTCGTGGTCCACAGCAGATTAAAGACTTCAGTGAGCGGCTTGTGGTGTAAAGCGATTCATAGATAATTGTTGGGCTTAGTGATTCGGAGAAAAGTCCTTTTACTGCAAATTTCTGTTTAAACTATTATCGTTGCCTTTGTCGTGTTGAAATCGGTGGGTGATTGGGTCGAATAAATTATATGAGCAAAGTAATTAGAGTCGCAGTTGACTTTCACTGTAACGTCTTTGCGTTTAAGCTTCAGTGGTACAGTAATGGGGGAGGGTGAATACGATGCTCCTGTAGGAAAACGAACCGTGTTATCCACTTCATGAAGTGGGGAATCAAAACCAGAACACGACCTAGACCTAGGGGGATTACTCGCAGCACTAAGAGGACACATAGACAAAGTATTTATTACTGGAGCACGCATATCAATAGAAGACAAACTATTGAGAGACTGGATTGGTTCTTCCTCACCTTCACTGGAGTCTTCATATGCATCCTGAAGCATTCGCAAGCTACTGGACTGGCACAGGACTGGCACTGACTGGAGGCAAGACGGAGGCTGGAGCTTTTCCCACTGGCAGGCATGTTCGCTTGGCTTGGACCCATTTCCTTTCCCCGCTTCACCGGCTCAGGGGCCTAGACGCGACTTGAGGCGGAGACGAACCCATGTGTGAGGCAGAATAGCTAGCAGAGGCATCCAGAAGAGTAGACGGCTGCACAGATATCTGGTCCTGGACTATTAACTTGCCTTTGGCCTCAGGCATAAGCACTGAACTTTGGTCTGGATTTTCGTAGTACCTGGTTTCATTTTCTGGAAACGTAATCTAGTATGTAACTTTCGCTTTAACTGGCATCCAAATTGGAATAGCGTAGGCTGACCTATGATTTACTGGTATTTTACTGGAAGGTTTATCGCTAGAAGTATAGTCAGGCTCTCTGGAGTTAGAGCTGTGACTAGAAAGAATATGACTGGAATAATCGGCATTTGGCTTGAGTTCAGAATCCCCCCCCCCACGGGGACTGATCAGGTGGAGGAGATAACTTCATATTCGTGTTTCTCGACCCTGATTTCATGAGAAGCCGGCTGTTTTTTGGTTCTGAGAAAAATTTTTTTTTCGAACCACAGGGGTATCATGGTTTTTTAGTCAAAATTTGAAAAATTTAAATTGGCGCTTTTGAATTTTAAAGGGAATAAGGGCTGTATAGGGAGGGGAAGGGAATAAAAGGAGGCCACTAATCACACAGGGCCCACTAACAAGAAGATGTTGAACATAGTTTTGAATACTGGGGCCTACCGCATAAATAAACTCTGGTATGCATGCTTTTTCATGCATCTAGAGTCACTTTCGAGTGATTTGTGTCTAAGGTATGTGTGTGTGCGCATCTCAACTCCAAGCCCCAAGCCCCTGCGCCCCCGAAGGGTCGGGGCGCAGGGGGCTCTTCGAGGGCGCAGGGGGTTGGAGTTGAGATGCGCACACACATACCTTAGACATGATTCCGAGAAGTACTCTTGACCATAAAATGCATATAGAGGCTCTTTTTGCCACGGCCCAAGTTGAAAAACATGGTAAAGCAGCCAAAAACACAATTCTTTAATTTTATTTCGATTTTCGCATAAAGTGGCCCCTTTTATTTCCTTCCCTCCCAATACAGCCCTCAATCCCTTTAAAATTCAAAAGGCGCCAATTCAAAATTTTCAAATTTTGACCGAAAAACCATGATACCCCCCTGTGGTTCGAAATTTTTTTTTTTCTCAGAATTAAAAAAACAGCCGGCTTTCTCATGAAATAGGGGTCGAGAAACACGAATATGATGTTATCTCCTCGATCTGATCAGTCCCCGTGGGGGGGATTCGAAACTGCAACCCGGCATTCTGCCCATTAGAATTTATGATACTATTACGGGAGATACTGGATCCCATAATACTGGATTGATAAGTATTTAAAGACCTATCACTGGAAAACTTATCACTAGAAGGAGCGGAGCGGCGAGTGGCTGGATAGATTCGATCCGCCTCACTCTCATCAATAGAATGATAATTTACCTTTTGCATCCGCAGCAGAACTTGAGAATTTGACATAGCGCAACCTTAAATCAGACAAAAATATAATAAAATGATTATATTTCGTTTGAACGCCTTATGGCTATGTTCTCGCTGCAGGTCAAAAGCAGTTTAAATCAACTATTACTGGCATTTTGTTCTGGAATTGTGTTTCCATAGGAAACTCTGGTATCGTTCTGGAGCGCGGGAAATAAGGAATTCAACAATCCTTACAGTACTTTGAAGTCGACTGTAAAGAAAAGAGTCATATTATGAACAAGCCCACGGATCTTTTCTCCTTGGTTTGGAAGCGGCACTTAAGTAGATGTTCATTTTTGAGATTGCGTTCTTTTACTATAAAGTATTATAAAGGGTGTTTCAAATTTCGGCCCTGTCCCACTATCTGTTGCCAAATACGCCTTGGCTCCCCTCTTGTTTTATTATTGAAGAATGCCTTGTCCCCTCGTTCATTATGGTTATGATAACACTGTAGTTATGGTGTTAGGGTGATTATCAGGGCCCCCAATTCTATGCACTAAAAAATGCGAAATATGCGCATAAAATATGCGCTAAAAATGCTTAAATATGCGCTAAAAACGTAAAATATGCAGCATAATTTTTAGACTAAACCTTTAAATGTACCGCATAACATTTGTGAAGAATCACTATATGTCGTAAAATTGCTCTTAAACATGCTTTTTAACGGTTTGGCAGCTTATACATGATTAAAAGATACTTTTTGGATAATGCTAAATTTTTTGCAAAAAAAAATGACCAAAATTTGACATATGGCTTTGCTGAAGCAAGGTGATTTAACCTAAGGATTTAATTTATTTGACTTTAGGATTTAATTTATTTGACGTCCCATTTGACCTAGGATTTGAACATAGCTTTAAAAAACTTTCTGCTCCCATGAAGATGCCGCAGGATTTTAGTCGAAAAAGATTTTTGAAAAGTGTTGACCGCCATTTACTAGCTAAGTTGCAAAAAAAATATTTTGTAAAGCGATTTCGAGACATTTAGGGGTTCTGTACTCCTGCCACTTCTTCGCATCTTCTCGCAAATATAAACAATGTGCATTTTGCGATTTTCGAAATTAATATCTTTTACAAACCAAATCGGTGCTTTGCACTGTTATTTTGCTACTTTAACTGAAAATATGAATTGCACGGTACTGAAACGGGCTTGAGTTCAGAATCCCCCCCCCCCACGGGTACTGATCAGGTGGAGGAGATAACTTCATATTCGTGTTTCTCGACCCCGATTTCATGAGAAAGCCGCGCGTTTTTTGGTTCTGAGAAAAAAAAATTTTCGAACCACAGGGGTATCATGGTTTTTAGTCAAAATTTGAAAAATTAAATTGGCGCCTTTTGAATTTTAAAGGGAATAAGGGCTGTATAGGGAGGGGAAGGGAATAAAAGGAGGCCACTAATCACACAGGGCCCACTAACAAGAAGATGTTGAACATAGTTTTGAATACTGGGCCTACCGCATAAATAAACTCTGGTATGCATGCTTTTTCATGCATCTAGAGTCACTTTCGAGTGATTTGTGTCTAAGGTATGTGTGTGTGCGCATCTCAACTCCAAGCCCCAAGCCCCTGCGCCCCCGAAGGAGCGCAGGACCGCAGCACGCTCAGTACATACAGAAAGAGATTTTATTATAACTGGATAAGCAATAGAAGAAGACAAATTATGAGAATGAGATTCTATTGACTGGCGAGCTGGAATTGAAATGGAAGAGTCATCTGTTTCATCTTCACTGGAATCCCCATAGCAGGACTGAAGTAGCTGAAGACTGCTTGACTGGCATAGGACTGGCATTGGCCGGAGTACGGTATTAGAACTCCTTCCAAAAATCGGTTTTAACCACTTTTTCGTGTGTTTTAGCATCTCTAACGTACAGAAAACATGTTTTTTGGTGCAAAAGACCATTTCCGGAAAAAAAAATTTTTGAAAATTTTGACATTTTGCTTTGGGGACCACAGTAAACCATGGTTTCAGGGTATTCTACCCTTTTTGTCACTGGAGCTGGGCAAAAAAGAGTCTCTAGATGCATTTATTATCAAAAGTATTTCTCGGAATCATCTCTAAGGTAAGAGAATGCGCACATCTCTAACTCTCACGCCCCCTGCGCTCCCTTTGGAGCTTGGGGGCTTGGAGTTGAGATGCACACTTTCTTATACCTTAGAGACCAATAACTCGAAATAGACTCTGGGTGCAGGAAAAATGTATGCATACCAGAGTTTCTTCATGCGGTAGGCCCCAGTTAAGAAAACTATCTTCGAACACTTTTTAAGATATCTGGATACCCTTTTAGTATGGCTTACCTTGGTCCCCAAGGCAAAAATAATAATAAATCCCACTCGTCTTAATTTTTTCTCGTCGTTCAATTTCAACTCGTCCTAATCCTATATCCTAACTAGTACCAGTGAAAAGTATTTTGACTAATGGCCTTCTCCCTCATCCAACGCACACTTGTTTAAAAAACGGTTGTGTAGTTGAGTCTCGATAAATCGCCGCAACCCCCCCCCCCCCCCGAAAAATTCGATTTGATGACAGTTATTGCGGATGGCGATTTGTTAGGACCCGACTATAGGTCGAAAAGCCTTATTCAAGACCCTTTTTTCTTCCATTAAAAGCAAACAGACTGAATCAAAAATAAAGGTGAATCAAAAACAAATTAAGGAGACATATTCAACAAAAATATAGCTGCATTTCTTTCTTCTTCTGAGCTGCTGACCAGGTTATGCTCTTCATTTGCATGCTCCCATGCTGCGTCATCATCCTCTTCATTGCCAGTTGGAACCTCAGTGTAGCCCAATTCTCAGCAGAAAAGTGCACAGTTTGTCGTCAAAGCTGTCATAATTGATCTGGTTCTGCAGGACAAGCTTGAACTCTTGCTGGGCGACAGCTCTAGATTTTTTACAAGGCAATGGTGAAATCACAAAACCCCGAATAAAAGGTGCTTTTCCCCGTATTTTTCATGTGATTGAATCGATCCCCGCTCTGTGCATCGTAGAGGAAAGTTTTCCTCGTTCAGCAAAGATTTATAATCCGGGACAATCGGAATAAGCTTTCGTCGAGCACGACCGAATGCTTTCGAAGTTGCCTTTCGGTTGGCTACACTTGCTTCAGAATCAGAAGTCAGAATCAGAAATAAGGGTCGGAATTTTTGAAAGACAGAGTCAGAAACTTTCTGATTCTGACTCTGACTTTGAAAATGATTGATTATCATTCTGCCTCTGATTCTGATTTAAAATTTTCTGACTATCATTTCTGATTTATGACTCTGACTTAAAAAAATTCTGAGTCTTACTTCAAATTCTGACTCTGTCTCTGACTATTGAGAACACTGAAGCCAACCAAAGCTTTCGTTCACGGTATGCGTCGTAACACTAAACGGAACAAAGTAGAAGATTTACGTACACAAATTTGAACAATAAACAACCTCAGCAATACAGGAAACTTGCTCAACTTCTGCCATCAATCACTGGCGATTTGAAGAATCCCTTCCTGGGGAGAGCGCTTATTAGAGAAAATACGGTATGCACTACCAATTTTAGGAGTACTAAAATTACAAAAGCCCCCTTAACTACAAAAAAAATTTTTCGCAACTTTCTTTATATACGACTAGAAACAATAAAGCAACAATACGCATTTACAAACATTAGAACTGGTATTTAAATGATGGAGCCGAGCCCATCTTGAGAGAAATTTGTTTCTAGGAGGTAATCGCTCTTGAAGGACATCTGGTGCAGAAAACCATCTTCTTTCCTACAAAATTAAATATACTTGTGTAAAATAAACCCTACGTTTAACATCACCCCAGGATTAGATTACCACCCAGGGATTAGGTATATGACAGTAGGTCCGATTTTTTTAGAGGGGGAAGGTGGTGGGGGTGATATATCACAGTAGCTTTTTTTGGGGGGGGGGGGGTGCGGTATATGACAGTAGCGTCACTTCTTCTTTACGACTTTGAATAATGTGAGTCATTTATCAGAAATTTTGGCGCTAGTATAGAATACCCTCCCCAAAACCTGACCTTATAAAAATCGCTGTAACTACGTTTCAAAAAGCAATTTTAGGCTTAGCCCTTAGCTTGGGGGCAGTTCAGCGTACGGAAGTTGTGACTAATAAATAGTTTGCGCACATTTTCCGAGGTCTGGGACATATATTTAGATGCTCTTTATTTGAGTTTTAAAGGCATGAGTTTTGTTGGGGGGGGGGATTATTCTATACTAGCGTCAAAATGTCTATACCATTGGATTGCTTAGATTTTCGGACGCTAGTAGCGAATACCCCCCCCCAACGATTTTCACTTTTTTTACTTTAGTAAAAAGTACCCAAATATATGTCCCAGACCCGGAAAATGTGCGCAAACTCTTCATTAGTCACAACTTCCGTACGCTGGCCTACCCCCAAGCCTAAGGCTAAGCCTAAACTTGTTGTTTGCAAGGGTAGTTACAGCAATTTTTAAAGGTCGGATGCTTGGGGGGAAGTATTCGCTACTAGCGCCATTTTTCGCTATCGTATGAGGGAGAAGTTCGCTCACATTTATTAGAAGAACAAAAAGTTTGGTCAAAAAGAAGTTGAATTATCGTTTAAGAGAGTCCACCTGTCAACTTATATATATATCTATATATAGCTTTTTCTCGTGAATTTTCTGACCAAAATTTTTTGTCTGACCAGAATGTAGCATTTACATCCAGCTTTCTTTTAGTGTGATTAATTGTTTGATTCGCTGTCGACTTTTAAATTAACCTAGTGGTTTTATGAAATTTCGGTTTTGGTTAATGTGGCCATCCACCGTAATCTGAGAAGAGGACCCATGAGTGCTTCTGTCAGCACTTATGATACCAAAATGTAGCTTAGAACTTGGCACATCGATTACAATCTTTCTGTCTATGTATCTAATTGTGCTGAGCTATATCCTTTGGAAATACTCAGGTAGTGTTTTCAGGTTTCAAATCCAAGCGGAATTTTATCAGTTACTCAGAGATCCTCTAATGAATCGTTAATTATCGTGTTTTTTTCGCTTTTAGAGCATTTTGAAAGCATTTGAGAAAGTTAAAATTTAAAAATTTAAAAAAATTCGGTTTTGAAAAAACCTACTACCTTTTAAAAATCGCCCCTTACGGGTCAAAATGACCAAATTAGGAGGTCGATTTTGGAGGATTTCAAAATGTTATGAAATAAAGCTGTTGCTAGTTTTATTCAATTAATAACTCATATTAGTGCCAGGTTCACAGATGAAAAGACGCAAAATCAGGATTTGGAAGGAGCAGCCTATGTCAAATAAAAATTGTGCCACCGCAAATTGTGCAAAAATCAAACTGTACCAGAATAAAAAAGAATAAATTTGATGATTTTTACAGTGAAATGTATCAAAATCGCGGCACAATTGCGGGGCAGAATCTCATTTTGGCACAATAATATCAATCGAACCGGTCAAAGAAGAACCCCAAAAACGATCGATTTTGGTAATTAAGCCGATTTTAGCCTGTAAAAAGCTCTGTTAGTGTAATACCCAGGGCTGGTGTTTTTTTAAATAACCAACCGAGAGCCTGAGGACCATTTTGACATCACAATTTTAAATATTAGTCGTGTCAAAAGTTCGGTCCTTTTATTTCAAAAGCAATTTTTGTGGCGTTGTGTTTTAGCATAGACTTTTTTAACATTTTTCAAAAGTTACCACTCGTTTTGTAGCCAAGATTCTCAGCTACAAAATGAGTGGTAAACTTTTGAAAAATGTTTAAAAAATCTATGGTAAAAACACAACGCCACAAATATTGCTTTTGAAATAAAACGACCGAACTTTTGACACGACCTAATAAAAAGAGATAAAAAGGTGAGCACCCAGTTTTAGTTGGACCTGCCACCTAGAAGATGCGTAAATGAAGTTCCCTCCCCCTTTAAATCTCCAAAAATGTTCTTAGCAAAAAATACTAGGAAATTTATTTCGGAAAAAAATAGTTTTGAATTACCGTATTTCCTCTAATAAGTGCGCATGCGCGCTTGTTTTTCAAACCCCAGAAAATCAGAAAATTTTAGGGTCAATCTCGAAAATTTTCGGCTGCTCAACTAAAATCTAAAAAGTGGAATCCGTAGAGCTCGTGGGAGTTAAGAAAACGCATTAAACAGCTTTGGAGAAAAATTTCTCTGAGCTGAGATATAGTCCCTCAAGGTAGGGGTGCGCACTGATTAGAGGAAATATGGTAATCGAAGCTAGAATAATATACACCAATAATTAATTTTTACCGGATTCTGGTGTGTTTCCAAAACTGCTATCATCGTTCGCGCTGAGGACAGAGCTGTGCCATTGCAAGTGTGCACATACTTTGTTTCACCCGTCTTAGAATTGTACTGAATATCGAGTCTTTTGGCTTGGTAGTCCGTGCAATTAGAGGCGCTATAAGCATTGAACAACCGTGAATGAATGTTCAATATAATATATAAAAATTCACCTGCTAACTTCTCCCCACATTTTTCTGCCAGGCATCCACGCTTCAACATCGTATTTACGAGAAGCAGATGGATTAAGGTCTTCAGGTGGCATGTCCACGCACATGAAAAACAAATAGTCAGAATTATATATAAAAATCATTTGTACCGGCAGTGCAGACCCAGTCCACCAAACATCTGTTTCTGTAGGTCGACAAGCTTCGACAAGGTTTTCTCTGATTCTGTTTCGGTACACAGGGCAAACATTTCAATCGAAAAAATTAGGTAGAAGCACGTACTGTAAAAATCAGAACAGAACCAACCTTGTTGAATTCATGAACCCTGTAAATTCCTGACTCTCGCGAGGCATCTGACACCTCTGGGCGGAAACATCTGCTTTTAGCCATGAAATAGAGTGGTAGTTTTTCCTCTTGAAACCTCCTTCCAATCAAAGTATTTGCGATGCCCATCTCTAAACCGAATAATTGAGTCGGAGTCGCATAGTTTACTTTTTCACAAAGAATTATACCAGCAGTTCCGGACAGACAGTGATCTGGACAGTTTTTTAGCAGGTATCGCAATGTACTTTCACCCGGACTTGGATGAGACCACAGCTAAAACATATTATTTATAGGGTCCTACACTTTTAGATCCTTATTAATTTTTTATTTGCTACAAAATTTTGGTCTACTTTTATCAATACCTCAAAAATTATACCTTTCAATAGTGCTTAGCGATAAGATGTCCTCCACCTGAAGCAGCTCGAATTCACCAGTCTTCCTCAGAAAGTCGTAAGCGTATCCGAGAAGAGCGTTTTCTAAGTCGGGCCAGTGGACCTGCAGAAATCAAAGCGATTAAAAGCCCTGTACTGAAAACCCTGTACCAACAAGCAGATAGCTGCGACTCCCGCAGGCTTTTCTCGGATAGTGCAAAGAACCCCATGACTTGACTAATTCTTCTGCTGTCTCAAAGTTGTTGCCGTCCTTCTTTAGGCCACCGAATGTAGAACACTTTCTGATAAGCCGACTTTTAGCGAGAAAATTTAGAAATTTGTGCACAAGCATTTTTCTGAAAAAGATATATAAAATGTAACAGGAATTTTCAGTAAGCTCGACAGGAGGTGGACTCGTCTCCGATGTAATTTTAACCTAAAATTGTGACTCTAGAAAGTCACTAAACGCGGTCAAAAGAATAAAATTGGTGGGGGCCTGAGCCTAAGCCTAAATTTATCAAAAAGTGCAAAAACAGCAAAAAAAATTGAATTCCACAAAAAATTCTGTTGGCATTTTGGTCGTTGGCATCGGGCGGCACTGAATTGGGGAGGAGTAGATTGGCCTTTTCAAATTGGGCCAATTCAAATTGGGCCAAATTCAAATTGGGCCAAATTCAAATTGGGCCATGCAAATTGGGCCATTCAAATTGGGATCAATCAAATTTTTCTTTTAATTTTTCTTCAAATGAATTCGAAGTTCAGCCTGAATTCGAAGTTCGGCTCACGAACTCTCGGACCGGGAATAAATTGGGAATATTCACGGGAATATTCCTCGGAATATTCCATCACCCAACACTAGATGACACATCGAGATGCGAATATTTTGAACTCTCAGGTTCGATTCAGTGAGTGCATAACCTGTTTTTATACTCTTTATTTTAGTAAGTTCACTGAGTTATAGTGCCAAAAACTATTGGGCAATCGATTAGAATCATTTCAGCACTGCTTTGCTGTCACCAACTGCCTCAATTTTGCAATTTCGAGCAAACCACACTCTTTCAAATTTTGAATTTGTTTGTTGTTTGCTTGAAACGGTCTGTAGTTCTAAAAATTCTGACTTTTAAAAATCGGTCTGACTTTTCGCGGTACCTGAATACACAGGCTACATTTTGGTATAAAACTGTAAGGAAACTCTGTGGATTTGCCCTTTTTGTCTGTCGTTTATTGTCCAATTTTTTTTGTATTTTCAGGTGATTCAATGGTGCAGACGAGACCTGCTACTGTGGTACGAAAGGAGCTTATAACAGAGCAATCTGTCAAGCTGAGAACTGTGGAAGCAACAATGGCTGCTGTGGAAGCAAGAAAAATCTGAAGCAGCGGCTCATATAGGTCAGTTTTTCGTATGATAGATATTTCAGAATTAGGTAGTAACCCAACAGCTTCTAGTGTATCCACGCTACCACAGCATAATTTGACCGGTTCGTCTTTCAGGTAATCACTGGGTCTGCAGCTTGCTGAGGTGTCTCGTCTAGGCAAATGGCCAGTGGCGTACGCAGGAATTCTGACGGGTGGGGCACCAGGCCATTTTTAGGCCATTTACCTACACCATTTTTCAAATTCTTGAGGTCAAAAATCTGATGGGGGGCACGTTGTTGAAAGGTGAAGTTGTTGAAGGAAGTTGTTGAAAGGTGTTGAATCACACATTTGTATACTTTCAGAAAGAAACAGGATTAAATTTTCGCTTAAAATTTGAATTTCACGAAAATATTCTTGGCGATTTTGTTTGTCTTGAACTGCAGTAGGATTCAAATTTTAGGGGCCGTGGAGGATATATTCTAGCGTTGGGTTATGGGAATATTCCCGGTTTATTCTCGGTCCGAATCTTAGATTCGGACCGAAAAAATTGGTCCGAATCGGTCCGAATCTTTTTGGTGTTTTTTTAGCAAATTCTTTCTGGTGTTTTTTTAGCAATAATATGACAAATGCGAATTCTCTATACATTTGTAAATTGGACTTTTATATTGACTTTTAGCACTTTTCCAGCAATTTTATTTGACCACTGTTTAAAAAATAAATGAAGAAAGCTGAAATATTGAGTGTTACCACCAGTGTTGTGCATTCGGCTCGTTTGCGAGCGAGCAGCTCGCGCCCTTTTAAGGCACGCTTTTAAAGCACGCGAGCTGCTCGCTCGCCAAAAAAGTTAACTTGGCGAACCGTATGGCTCGCGAGCTATATGGCTCGCCAAGTTAAAGAACAAAGTGACAAGAGCTTCTTACCTCGCGAACCATTTGGCTCGCATCTATAATAAGCGTATGGTTCGGCTCGCGGAAAATAGTATTAGTTGAAATAAAACACAAATCTTGTTTGTTTTTTAATTTTTTCAATTTTTTGACTGATTTTTTTGCAAACATTGAGCTAGTAATACTTTATTTGTTCTTTTCCTTGTCTTAAACAAAGAATCGACGTTCAAAACTCACATGAAAGTGCGAGCCGAACCATTCGTTTTTGTTCGCGACCCAAATGGTCCGCGATACAAATGGCTCGTATGGTTTTGGCTCGCGTTCGGCTCGCTTAAAAAAACAAGTACGCGAGCCAATTGGCTCGCATATATAAATAAAGGCGAGCCATATTACTCGAACCCATATGGCTCGCTAGGACATGCGATTTTAGGTCTTACGTTTGGCTTGCGCGAGCCAAATGGACAACACTGCCGGGAGTATTCCCGAAAAAGATTCGGACCGGTCTCGTACCAACCCTAGTACATTCTAGTAGCTTTTTTGGGTGGGGTATATTCCAGTAGCGTCAAAAATTAAAAAAAACCATGATACCCCCAAATGTTGTTATCTGGTATGAAAATCCTACCAGTGCGCAGTAACGAGTTAAAGCAATATTGCGATGAGAATAGAAGGAGGTTTAAAAATTTCGCGCTACGCAGAACCGGAAAATCAGCTTTCATGACTACAAAAAAAATAATTTGGCTATCCTAGGAGCATTCAACTGTGAAACACATAAATGACCGGTCTATGCTTTATTAAACAACAACAACACAAGCAGCAGTCTAAAACAACACTATTGACACAATTTGCACAAAAATCAAAGAGATCTTTAATGGCTGTAAGTATAGTCGGGGTCAAGTTAGTTGACCCTCAACTTTTAAAATTGACCCCTAAAGTTGACCCTGCGTCAACTTTTCAGGCCTCAACTTAGTTGACCCTCAACTTTTTAGGTTGACCCCAAAAAGTTGACCCCTAAAGTTGACCCCGGCCTCAACTTTTTGCCCCTCAACTTTTAGTTGACCCCCAGGTTGACCCTCAACTACTTTTGACTAGAAAAGTGTTGACCCTCAACTTTTTGACTAGAAAATGAAGGTTTACCCCCTCAACTTTTAGTTGACCCTCAACTTTTTTAGCAAACTATCGATTTTTTGTCTCCTATATTTTTCTTAGAATTTTAAAAATTGTTGTGTAAAACAGGCTGCCCCTGCAGTAGGTACCACCTGGATAGCCTAAAAATTGAAATTTTCTTAATAAGAAAAAATAAACCATCATATCTAAATAAAAATTGTATGGAAAATCGGATTTGTCAGGACCGAATTGCGGTTTCCTCCACGCGGGGTGATTTCCTCTACGCGAAGATTGCAAACTACTTTAAACCACCAAATCAATTCAAACCATCTAAAAGCACACTATGCTCAAGGACCCTGAATTGAGTCCTCTACTCGGGACTAATTGCACCCAGAAGAATTCGAACCAGCAACCTGTACACCAACCCTGAGAACCCATGCACCAAACCAAGTGGTCGTCCACTTGGATCAAATTTTTTCACGTTTTCGGGTTGCAAAACATTTTTTCTGCACTGATTCGAGCATGCTGAAGATGTTTGACAGTGGTATATTACGTTTTATGAAGAAATTTTTGAGTTATTGCCAACGATTGATTTTGATAAATCAAGAATTAGCAATAACTCAAAAATTTCTCCATAAAATGGGGTTTTACCACTGTCAAACCATTTCCAGCGTGCTCGAATTAGTACAGAAAAATTGTTTTGGAACCCGAAAAGTTTAAAAAAATTTTGATCCAGGTGGACGACCACCTGGTCGGGTTTAAGCATGGATTCTTAGCGGTGATGTAGAGTTTGTTGATACGAATCCACCTGGGTGCATACTTTTTTTTTTCAATAATTAAAAAAAGACAAGCGTTTGATTTTTCAGGTCATTTGGGTGAATATACCCGTACTCTGGAGTGACCTGGATATCAACCTGTCCAGGTGATACCCACCCCAGGTTTGGGCTTGGGTAGGTAAAATCGAAGTTTTGCACTTAACAAGCCCGATTCCCCACAAAATTTCAGTTTAGAAAAATGACTTTTTTATTTAAATTAATTTTATATTTTCAGGCCATCCAGGTGGTACCAGGTGGTATTGATTGGACTTAACAATCCTAATTTCTCACACAATTTTAAGTTAAAAAATGGTTTATTTTTTATTTTTAAGAAATTTTAATTTCTTAGACCATCCAGGTGTATATCCTGGAGGTATCTACCACTGGAAGGTACCTTACGGACTTGCACCTTACCTGATGTAACCACTCATAGATTTCAAAAGACCCATAGAATATTTAGGACTAGGTTGGCTGAATTCAATTTACTGGTTTCGTGTTGATAAGTAAGTTGAATAAAAAATGATGTAAACAACAGCTTTTGAGAAATCAACAGTAAGTTTTGAAAAGTCAACGAAGAAATTGAGGGGTCAACCTGAAAAATTGAGGGGTCAACCTAATAAGTTGAGGGTCAACTAAGTTGACCCTAAAAAAGTTGAGGGGGACTCAACCTAGGGTCAACTTTTGGTTCAACATTGAGGGTCAACTTTTTTAGTTGACCCCGACTATACTTACAGCCAATGGCACCCGTTTTCTTTATTACTTTCGGCTTGCCGCTCTGTTCTTATGCACTGAGTAGGCTTCAAACCGAGACTTCGCTTTCTCCAACATTTCCTTGCAGTGAGAAACCTGAAACAAGGGACTCTTCAGAATAGCGCATACGAATTTTTTCTAGCGACGATGGTGAAATTCGTTAAGTCGTGTACTCGGCGAAATGAGGTCCCAAGACATAAATTCTGATTAAAACTGGAGCTAGAATATTGTTTTTATTCACTAATAACTTCTTTTTTTTAAGTCTTTGAGTAGATGATTGGGAATTCATTCAACCAAAAGTGCACAACCGCAGCAAGATTTCACCATTAAAACCAGAAATGAAGAAAACTTATATACATATTGCGCGCCAAATTGCCTCTCACACTCTTTGATTTGCTTCTTTTCAAAATTGATAAGGGTTGTATTCATTTTTACCATCTAGAACTAGGTAAAGTTCAAGTTGCTTTGAAAAAATTTAAACAACTTTTTCTTCAAGTTCCGGCGATATAGGCGGAAAACAACCCCAGAAATGTCTCAGCAACTGAAAAATGAGCAAGTGATAACGGTTAAAAGGGGGGGGGGAGCGGGTGAACTTCCTATACGCATCGCCTATAAGGACACAGGTGGATGTTTTCAGAATTCTAGCTCCAACTTTATACTAACTTTTTCTCTGTTTGATAGCTCAAATGAAATCTTAGAGTCTTGGCTACATTTTGGTGTATGAAACTTGGGCGCTACTGTAATATACCCCCCGCCTAAAAAACCGATTTTTTAGGAGTGTCTAAAAACCATTTTAATGCAATAATTTCGCAATAAAAGGACCAGAAAAGCAATTTAAATGGGATTGCGGGCTGTATTGGGAGGGGAAGGGAATAGTACAGGCGCCACTTTTCGAGACGGTTGGGATCCCGAGAGTATTAATTCTCTAAGCGTCTAAGGGCACTTTCAACCCCAGGAACTTGTGGTGCAGGCATAAGTATGACTACTTTTCATGGACCAAGCCGATCAGCGGGGTGGACCCCGCGGGTTTGCAATTTGAAGCAATTTAAATGGATTACGGGCTGTATGCATACAGAGTCTATTTTTGTCTCGGCCCGAGTTGAAAAACATGGTAAAGCATTCAAAAAAAAGTGGCCCCTGTTTTGTCCCCTCCCCTCCCAATACAGCCCATAATCCCTTTTAAACTTTATTTCTGATCCTTTTATGGCGAAATTATTGCAAAAAATGGTTTTAGACACTCCCAAAAAAGTCGGTTTTGGGGGGTTGGGCGTATATGACAGTATGTCCGATTCTTTTATTACAGTAGCGTGGAAACGTGTGAATTGTAGAAAAAAGTCAGAAGTGTTCAGTGAAACCAGTCAAAGAAAAACACCAAAAACCACCGATTTTCGGAAATTTGGCGCATTTTCGCCTGGTTACAAGCTCCGGTAGGTGTAAAAGCCTGTGCTGATAGTCTTATTGGATAGCCAAGAGTGTGAGGATCATTTTGACACTACTCTTGTAAATAAAAAGACAAAAAATATGGTTTACAGCCAGTGGTAATCGAACCTGTGACCTAAGGCGACGCGTATAGGAAGTTGCCCCCTCCTTAATATCTAATCGAAATAACTTACCTCTGTCAAACATGTGTGCACCACCCTGACCTTGTCAATGGACTTTGCATCTGAAATCAACAACCATGAGGCCTAATAGAATAGAACTAGTAAATAGCTTCACACCTAGACCAGCGAAAATTGCGTCTCGTCTTTTACTTCCTCTGATTCTTCGATTGTTGCAGTGCAGATGCTGTCAAAAAATGCAGTTTTTGTTTCCTAAAAAATTTTCTTCAATGGCTGCAAAATAGACCGCAATGAAAATGACCAACTGCAGTAAGTATGGACGATCCAGCACACATCTTCAGCGAATCCTTGTATCTGACTGCTTCTGCAGGAACCTGAATTCTCTGCTGACTTGATGTGGATGGCATGTTGACTGTGGAAGGAGCCTCAGTAATTTCCCGGTCTAATTCTTCCAGCTCCTGACTCTCCAAATCCACATCGAATATGGTAGCTGTTTTTGTCTTAGCACCGTCAACCTAAAGGCTTTATGTGAAAACTCCTGGCAAATTCAATGAATTTTCGACCCTACCGGAGTATACACCCCCCCCCTCAAATGAAATTTTTTAAAAGTGTTTTTAAACACCCATATCGACCCAAAATTGCCTCGGGAGTTCAAAAAAGACATTATTTTTAAGTTCTGGTTAATAAAAAATTGAGTTTTGTACATTTTGAAATTTCGACCATTTGCCTGTTTTGGCATGTTTTGGTCACTGGAGCTGGGCAAAATAGTCTCTAAATGCATTTTGTTCAAGAGTATTCTCGGAATTATGTCTAAGGTAAGTGAGTGCGCGCATCTCTAACCAACCAAGCCCCTGTGCCCCCTTCGGGGCGCAGGGGGCTTGGTTGCTAGGGGTTGAGATGCGCACACCCACATACAATTCAAATTGGGCCAATGCAAATTTCAAATATCAATTTTAGGTCGATATAGGGTGTTTGGAAACACTTAAAAAAAATTTCATTGGGGGGGGGGTATACTCCGGTAGCGCCGAATTTTCCAATCAAATTTGTAAAGCTATTATTCTTAGTAGTTTTCTTATAAATTTTAATTTATTTGACCAGCACCTAGCCCAGGAGCTCAGCTTTCTGACAAGCTATCAACTGACTACACGTATTTTGAAAAGTTGGAGAAAAAGGTTTTTAATTGGACCAAATTTTCGAAAAATTTACTCTATTGAAAGACCTTTTCCTCAAACTTTTTCAAAGCACATGTGGACAGTTGATAGCTTGTTAGAAAGCTGAGATTCTGGCTTGGTGCTAGTTGAAGAAAAATCAGAATTTATAAGAAAACTAGAATAAAAGATCCACAAATTTGCTGGGAAAACTCATTGAGTTTGCCGGGAAAATGTCAAACATTTGCCGGGAGTTTTCAATTTCATCCCACCCTAATCGTATAAAATGGAGGAAAGTATAGCTCATTAATTAAGGCTACAAACCTGGAGAAAAAAAGGAGAAAAATGTACAAAATCAAATTGTGCAATTTCAATTTAAGAAAAAATCATTCGAAATATTCGCCAAACATTCGCCGCATATTTCTAATGATTTTTGCACATATTCAATTAGCACAATTTGATTTAACACATTCTTCTTCTGTCCAAACCTGGAGATAGTTAGTGCTTATTCGAAAGTTTTGAAGACAAAGCTTCAGCAGCAAAAATAATAGTCAAAAATAATTTGAAGAGAAGCCAGTAAAATTATTTTAGAACTCGAGCAGTGCTCCAGCCTCTAGAAACTTTTCAAGCACTATTTTCAACAAAAAAATTAGGAAAAAGCTAACCATGGATTTTCACTTCACTCAATTATAGGATTACGGTCAAATGAATCAACAAGAAACCTACATTTTTTGCGGTACCTCCATTATTTAGTCCGTTATTCGAAGCACTCCCTCCTTCTTTGATCGTACTCAGAACCCGTCCAGAATGGTAATTACACCGCTTGACAAGAGTAGCTTTTGCCAGACTTCCTCTCATAGAAATTTGATTGTCCCTCATTTCGGAGAAAATTCCAAAGTCTTCATTGATGTCAGACAGGTTGAGGTGCCTCCTCAGGGAATGCTCTCCCTGCTCAAGAATTTGTTTCATGTCTACAGTACAAGAGGTTTTATATGTAATTAGAGCACTTCTGGACCATTAAACTACCTTTGTCGTCCATTTTCTGACACTCCACGAAAGGATCGTTAGGATTGGCTTCGGAAGTGCGCTCACGGTGGAAATAATGCGACTGGAAAAACTTTGACCAGAACTCTTGATTGTTCTAAAATTTTATAAATCATAAGAATCTAGCAGAAGTAGTGTTTGACGACATACCATCTCATGTGGGACTAGCTCCAGGTGCTTTCTTTCAACTAAAAGTAATATTTCACGATGCAACGACACTACTACTACAGAAACTGCACGAACTGTACGATCAGATATGACTATTATGCTTTTGCATTCTTATAAATAGCAACGGATTTGCAGCACAACCAAAACTATTTCGCATAATTCTTACAAAAATTTAACTCTATGAGCTAATTTACTGGATCATGATTTTAAAAATTTTTGTAGATGTTGAAAAAATCGGTTCACGGCAGCGTAAGTACCGTTTTCACTCTAATAAATCCCCACCCTACGGACCCCATATCTCAGCCTAAAGCAAACATCTTGCAAATCTGTTTTTTGCGTTTTCTTAGTTACTACGAGATTACCTAATTCCAGTTTTCAAACTGTGGTGAACACCCGAAAATCTCAAAATCTACCACAAAATCTTCCGATTTTTCAGGGGTTGAAAATAACTCCCATGGGGAGTTAATAGAGTGGATACGGTATGTTGAATACGCTCTACATTATGACAGTCCACATCATGCGCGGAGCCAAGGGTCCAATTAAATTTAGCCGCTTTCCACCATGAAAAAGACTTGGAAGAGGGATGGGTATTTATTTGTAATCTCAAGCGTATTGTAGTAGTTCGACACAGTTCGAATGACTTAATTACAGAGCAAAAACAAACCGGCTGGATAAGTGCGAAAAATCGACTGTATGGTATCCGTCTAAAATCAGATGTGAATTAAAGTCCACACCAGAAAAAACTCAGTCGAAAACTCACTGTGAGATTCAACTTTATACCGTTTGTGCCTTCACTGGAGAATATTGAGCTGAGAAATCCACCGGATATTCCCCCTTTGTCCATAGCACTGTGCTCATCCTGAATACCACACATTCAAGATTAGTGATGAAAAAATTGGTGCTTCTATTACCGGTCTGTAGTGGAAAGCCCAGAAATCTTGCGGAGAGATCAGCTTTTCTTTCACCTAAAATATGATTGGAATCAGAAATCCAGATAAGACTCATACCAAATGCAGATAGAGAGATTGAAGGTGGGCATTGTCTTCGAGAGTCTTTTTCTTAATCTGAAACTCTCGGTTACCATTCTCTTCAGCTTTGGACGAGTTCTGGAAATTTTCTTTAGCACTACACAACCAATCAGACAAACAGCTTACCTGGTTCATGATTTGTCTGTGGTGTATCAAAGCTTGCTGCAAAGCCTCTCTCACCAAATCTCTGTCTTTTATGAGCTCTTCCTGTGCTGCTGCTGGCTTCATAAACACAAAAGTGGCTTGGTCATCATTGTTCATGCATATCTGTAGCTGGACTCTTGGCTTATTTGGCGGAGAAATTCTCTGAACTGAAATGAAGCAAAATATAATGCTTTTCTACAAAGCATCAAAGAAGTCCAACCTTTTATTTGGGCGAAAGGAATCACTAACTTGTCCTGGATGCCCTCATATGTCCACTCCACCCTGTCAGCAAAGATCCAAAGACAACCGATGGGAGATTTGCCTGGTCCAGTCTGCCTATACTTGACATTCTCCATTTGCAACAGAAGCTCGGATTCTCCATTTTGTGGCTGCGACTCCATCTTTTTGATCTAGCAAATCTACACTTCGAAATTAGAGGGTTAAATTTCGTTGTTGTCATCATTGACGTCAATAAAGATGTGTCAGCGGCAATTCGAAAGCAGCAAACAGCGGTTTTTTGTTGCGTTGACGTTATGTTACATAACTTATGTACCTTCTGTCCCATTATGTTCCGAATTGTCCCAAATCTCTTTTTCTATAAAACCTAATTAAATAGTGCCCAATTGTTAGTCACAGACCCCGGAAAAAGTGCGTAAGACATTTCTTTGTCCGCCCTAACATACGCTGGCCTACCCCTAAGCCTAAGGAGTTAGAACAAAGGATAGTTCCAAAATGGGACAAAAGGTAGATAACGTCGCTACTCCATTTTTTATAGACTTGCTCACAGCCTTTCAAAATGGGGGCAAAATTTTTTTTGTCACAGATTCACTTTCTTGTCACAGATTTCCTCATTTTTGTCACAGATTTAGCTAAAACCACGAACGACACCCAACTGGCAGGACTCCCCAACTGGCAGCCCCCGACTGGCAGGACTCCCAACTGGCAGCGAACGAGGGTCAACTGCCGACGCCCAACTGCCGACGCCCAACTGCCGGTAAAATATCGATTACCGACGGTCAATGAATTTTTTTTGAAATTTTTGATCAAAATCGTCAATTTTCAGGCCAAAAGTTTCTGGAAAGTCGATCCTAACACCAAAATCTTATCCTGAATCCGAATCCGTTGAGGTCAGATCGAAATAATTTTTATGCGCTGATATATAGCTATTTTGAGTAGATGGATCAGGAATTTGGCACCATTCACCTATTTTTATGGGTATCTCAGTCTATAAAAAATATTTTGATCTGATCTCAACGGATTCGGATTCAGGATGAGATTTTGATATTAGATTCGACTTTCCAGAAACTTTTGGCCTGAAAATTGACGATTTTGATCAAAAATTTCGAAAAAAAATTCATTGACCGTCGGTAATCGATAGCCGTCCCAACTGCCGACCCCAACTGCCGACGAATTACCGAATTCTGATCAAATTCAACTTTTAATTGAGTTTTAAGCGTTGCGAAATTTTGACTTTTCGTCTGTTTTACCATGTTCTTCAACATAGGGGGTGCAGGACGTTTCGTCGCCAGAATTTTCGTCGCCCACATTTTTCGTCGCCCGCATACTTTCGTCGCCGGCATATTTTCGTCGCCGGTATATTTTCGTCGCCCACAATTTTCGTCGCCCACTATTTTCGTCGCCCGCATATTGTAGTGGGGGCTAAGGGGGTCAACAAGTACAAGTAAGTAAGAAGAGTTTATTATACCACACGAGCAAATACATATGCGGGGTCTACCGAAGGGCGGTTCGCAGCCCATGCACACACGGGCGGTTTGGGGTAATTGCCGGCGGTGGGCGACGGCCCACCGCCATCACTACTCCGTAGCGCCCACTCTGGTGCTTGTGCTCTGTACCGCCCTTTTATAGGTATATGGTGGTGGCCTAGGGGGAAGGCCTGGTGTATCTCTCGGGAAGCTAGAGAGAAGAAATCGCTTTTGAACGGGAGAAAGATTGGCTGTCGTTTGAGTGATCACTTGATTCGGTGTCTAAACACTGATAGTGAATGCGAATATCCAATCAAATTTAGCAATGCGTACCATATCTAGAGATGGCAAATGGCCTATTTCGGCACGGGACGGGACAAAATTTACTTTAAAAAATTTCGGGACGGGACACCAGGACGGGACAAGGCCTAAAAACCCTTTGGGACAGGACGGGACGGGACGTCCCGACCCATTAATAAGGGAAAAATAAAGGAAAAATGAAGGAAAAATCGGAAAATCATTCCGGGACGGGACACCGGGACGGGACACACTAGAATTTTTTCCGGGACGGGACACCGGGACGGGACAAGCCCTAAAATCCCTTCGGACGGGACGGGATTCCCGTCCCGTCCCGAGGCCATCTCTAACCATATCAGTGAAAGTTGTGATGAGTCGAACTTGCTCATCGCGCACCATAGCATCAATCGGCCGCCAAGGAGAGACTGCATGGATCGAATGAGAACCGAGAACGGAACGCAATTTTTTTGTCGCTTTCACGAGATGTAGTCGCATCTTGCACCCGAACACCCACTGATCGCATCTGTAGAACGAAAGATTCTTGTCCACAAAATTCTTTTTTTGCTCGAACTCCATACACCAAAAAATTGTTTTTTGATTCTGAGTCGTATGGCGTTCACAGAATTTCGAAATTCAATCATAGAAAAAAGTTATGATCGTTTAAAGTGTTCCGAAAAAATTGGCCCACCCTGTAAAACACTGCCGAGAAAAATATTCCGGCGACCAAAAAACATTTTTTAAAAAACATTTTGAATTCAATTTTTTTTTGTTTTTTCAGCATTTTTTGTTTTTGGTTATAACTTTGCTTAGGTAAGCTGATTTCCATTTTTTAATACCACAGGAAAGCTCTAAGTTTGCTGTTTTGTTTTGAAAAAAAATTAAGCTCTTTTGTAGGTTCGTACTCATTTGGGCGAAACTCATTTGGGCGCCCTCATTTGGGCGAAACTCATTTGGGCGCCCTCGTTTGGGCGCCCTCATTTGGGCGCCATCATTTTATATTGGTTTTTAAATGTCTCAGATAGTCTAAAAAAGATACGTTAACCTCAGTGCTTGTAAGTAAACCACCAAGTACCCATCCATGAAGGGTATCCACCGGGCGGCGTCGAATTGATCCAGAGCGAATTGATCCACAAAAATTTACGAAACGCAATGTTTTTATATTTTTGTCTTCACAATTTTACTTGTTAATTCAAACATTGTTATTATGAACCGACAGTAGTTTTGCTGGATATCCCATGTACCGACAAAAGCAAGTGGTGATCCACTTGGATCACAAAAAAATAAAATTTTTTTGACTTTTTCACTTTCCAAAACTTGTTTTCTGGACTAATTCGGGCACGCTGAAGACGGTTTGATAGTGGTCAAATGGTATTACATCAACTTGATACAAACAATGACTTGATACATCAACTTGATACATTGTCGACTTGATACATCAACTTGATACACTGTCAACTTGATACATCAGCTTGATACATTTAAAAAAAATCACGTCCTTTCATCCACCGATCCTAACAGAATTCCATTAGCACAAACGCCAGAACAAGAGCTATTCTATTTATCAACCACGCAACATAACATGCAAACAAACAAATCGAACTAACATTAGGCAAGACGATAAACATTTAACTCGGCATCGAATATGACGTTCGGGTAAGCTTCCTCTTCCGGGAATTCTTGAGTACCTTCTCCACCTTCACCATGTTGCACGGCTGCTTCTCGGCATCTCTCCACACTTTAACTTTTTTGTCCATTTCACCCAAAAACATGTACTACATGTTCGCCTATCCCTTGCAATGTGGAGTGTGCTGGTCTTGGCCGCGAAGCGGCCAACAATTGGTCTGGTTCAACAATCTGTACCCACATAACAATAGAAAATTCAATCTGTAGCGAGCCGCGATTGTAGCGAGTCGCAGTAGCGAGTCACAATTTGTAGCAAGTAGCAGGTCGTCCAATTCATCAACCAGACCACTACGTTGTCAAAAACCGAGTAGCGTGTAAATTTGCAAACTACTTTTGAAAAATGTATCAAGTTGATGTATCAAGCCGATAGTGTATCAAGTCGATGTATCAAGTCGACAATGTATCAAGTTGATGTATCAAGTCAATAGTTGTATCAAGTTGCACGTTGTCCTGGTCAAATGCCATTTTCTCGAAAATTTGTTGAGTTTTGATAAAATCAAGTTTTCGGTAAAATCAATTATTTTCCAAAACTCAAAAAAATATTCAAGAAAATGGCCTTTTACCTCTATCAAACCATCTTTAGCATGCCCGAATCACTCCAGAAAACAAGATTCGGAACATGAAAAACGAAAAAAAAATTTCGATCCAGGTGGACAACCACTTGGTTTTGTTGTGCCCAGATAGTCATACTCAGGTTGGGGAACTCAGGTAGTGTAGCAGTACCCGGACAGTGATATTTTTGTCTTGTGGAGAAATTTTAAAATTATAATGTTTTGCTATGACCAACCTCAGTTCTACTGGATAATCCATGGACCAACTAAACCAAGTGGTCGACCACTTGGTTTAGTTGGTTCCTAGTCTGAGTTCACTAACTTGGGGACACAAAATGTTGTGAGGAATGAGTGGGCTTAAAGAGTGGGCAGAAATGGTGGTGGTACCCAGGTTTTCAGGTGGCAACACCAAATGAAAATGTTATGGAACTACAAAACATGTTTAGCACTTGATTTCGGATAGGATAAATGGATTCTGATCGATTTTCACTAAATGTAAAATTTCAGGATTATGGAGCTGGATACCCTTCATGGGTGGGTACTTGGTGGTTGACTTACAAGCACTGAGGTTAACGTATCTTTTTTAGACTATCTGAGAAATTTAAAAACCAATATAAATATTGGCGCCCAAATGAGGGCGCCCAAATGAGTTTCGCCCAAATGAGGGCGCCCAAATGAGTTTCGCCCAAATGAGTGTGTACGCTTTTGTAAATGTAAAAAAGTTAAAAAAATTAAAAGTTCGAATTTATCGGTTTGGCAGAGTCAAGTTGCTAACTTAAAAAAGTTATTTCTGAATAATTCTCTGCTAAAAAAATTTTCTGTCTGGCACGATCGTAGTACGTTCACTCAGCTTCCTTTTGCACATCACAGTTATTCCAAATGTGCAGTTCTCATCTAGAAAGTGGACGATTTAGCAAAAAAAAATTCCAGGTATTTCAAGTGGGTTTTGGCCTGCAACTCAATTATGATTATTCTTAAACCCTGTTCACGGCCCACGGCCCCTAAAATTCAAATCTTAGTGCATTGGGGAAAGGTCGTCAAATATAATTTTTTCAAAAACGGCCATTTTTAGACCCTTTTAGAGTTTTTCTGTTTCGTACGCCTGATATGATTTTTCCTATTTGGATTTGGCGTGCTTATAGCCAAAATATTTCTCGCAGTGAGGGCTTTCAAATGAGCCATCACTTGCCCAAAAAATACAGGAATTATCAAAATCACAATTGAATTCTGCATATAATTTCAAAAATTTTGCATTACATGGTCGTCTAAATTGAGTTTCTAATAAGTTTTTCTGTCGATTTTTTCTCAAACAAAATCGGAGGCACGATAGAGCAGTGAATCAGCTACATTTCTGTACCAAGGATATATGCGAAAAATGCAAATTTAGGGTCCGTTATGCAAAAGTTAGTTGGAAAACGCAAAAACCCGTATTTTTACTTGAAAGAATGCCAGTTGTTCGCTTCAAACGTTCTCTAGTTTCTAAAACAACAACTTTACGAAAATCGGCTCAACTTTTGAGTAGCTGAATGTCTGGGCTATCTTTTGGTATAAAGATTATTGTTAAAAATCGTGGTTTTGCATTTTTCGTCCGTCGTTTATGTTGTCCAATATTTTTTGTATTTTCAGGTGGTTCAACGGTGCAAACTTGACGTGCTTCTGTGGTACAAAAACAGCCAATAACAACGCAGTCTGTCGCTCCGAGAACTGTGGAAGCAACAATGACTACTGAAGAATATGCTCTGTGAGTCGTTGCAAAAGCTTAATTGGATCCAGAGGCGATTTTTTTTACGAGCAGCGCAAGCGTCTATGTGAGTCAAATTTTCACTGGCTTTTTTCGGTGTCTCCTGACTTTTTAATTCTAGTGAGTTGCGTTTAGGGAATAATCAGCAACTAAGAAAGACATGTGACAGTGCAAGTGCAGCCTCAAGTTCAATAAGCAGCAAGATGAAGTGTATGCCAAATTCCATGAAGTCTTCCCTACGATGGACGTTGAAGAGGTTTGTGCCCTTGTGTCAGCAAATCTCACAACAAATTTATTTTTACTAGATAAATGCAGCCGACTTGAAAGGCGAGAACAAGGAAGCGTGGAGGCTAATCTGCGAGGAGTTGAAGGATTCAGTGGCCGAATACAATCTGGGAACGATTTTGCGGATGGATGCAAGCGGGATATACGACGAGCCTAACACTCTTACTGCCCCAAAGGTATAACTTGTACGTTGCAATACGTCCTGATCTTTAATGAATTGCTTTCAGATCATTTCTGGATGAAGGCGTTTGCAATTGAAGGCGCTTGCAACGTGAAAGGCATCAATGAGAAGTGGAAGGAGAAATTGAAGAGTATTTAAGGCTAAACATTGTTCTCGTTATTCTCCTTACAATTGTGTTTAATGTGATTGCTTGACTTTCAGAGTTTATGATTTGTTTCGCCAATAAAGAAACTTTATAGTTTAGTTGATTCTGGCTTTCCTTGTTTTCCCAATTTTCACTACCCAACTTTTGCATGTTCCCCTCCTGCTTTAAAAATAGAAATTTTCGGTTAAAAAATTTGAAATTTCATTAAAAATATTCTTGGCGTTTTGTTTGTCTTGAACTGCACTAGGATTAAAATTTTAGGGGGCCGTGTGTGCTGATGGTCTTGTTAGATAGCCAAGAGACCAAAGATCATTTTGACAGCAAACTTGTAAATAAAACATGAAAAAATGGGGTAAAAAATAGGGTATGCACCCAAGCGGATTTGAACCTATGACTTAGACAATGCGTATACAAAAGTACGTCCTCCTTTAAATAGGGGAAATTAAATTTAAAACAGACTTTTTAGACGAGAAGTATCCATAGAAATTAAAAAAACCAGTTTTATGAATATTTTTGTCATATTTTTGAGCATATTTTTGTCAATGGTATTTAAAAATCCTATATACGAAAAGAGAGTTTGTGTCCGTCCGTCCGATTTTGTCTCAAAAATGTCTAAAAATTGTCATTTAAAAGTTGGTCTCAAGAGGATATCATCGTAGCGAGAGTTTTGTCGTATGCTCATTATTATTTCTTGCGCATGTTGAGCGGTTGGCTCTCTGAGATAATTTCGTGCTCAAGTCTCATGTTTTCATGGTTGTTTTGTGAATGATCCAGATACTTGGATTGAATTTTTATTGTTCAAAGAAATTTTGGTGCTCGAGCCTTTTTAAATACTTTTGAAAATTTCTTGATTCAAATATCATTCATACTACAGTCCAAGTGCTTCAATAATGGTAAATACTTGAAGTGCTTGGACTATACTGTGGTTGATGGTTGTATCTCGAACTGAAGAATGAATAAGTCAAGGTATTTGAAGGTAAGACTGTGATACATGATGCGGTCTCATCGTTGTTTTCATTTTTTCCTAATTTTTACTCAAGCATGTTTTGTTTTTATGAATTGTATTCGACCTTGACTCAAGTATGAATCACGGTACATTCAGCTGCATCGATAATGGTAAATATTTGAAGTGGTTAGGATGTGCGGTGATTTATGGTTGAGTCTCTAAGTAAAATGTAACCAAATAAGAGGTATTTGAGAAAAAGCGTGACTTCAAGCATGCTATTGTGGATCATAATCGAACCTTCATGGTAAGCTCTTCTCATTTTACATGGTCATGTTTCACATGTCATGGTCATGTCTTCGTATCATACAGGGTGTCGCAAAATTACGCGTGCATTTTTGAAAATTTTTGCGAGGTAGCTCCTTGCCCGGTCGATTTCCGTCTTTCGGAACCATACCCGCGGAAATCTCCACATTTATAGGGTTTAGGAGCATAAACACAATATAATTGCAGATTAACAGAAGAAACACACAAAAAATGTAAGAAATAAACAATATTTGATAAAAAAATTCAAAGAAATTTCAAACAACTTTTAAAAAAGTGCACGCGTAATTTTGCGACACCCTGTAGTCTCATGTTTCATGAACATCTTTCATGGTCCTGTCTCATGCGATTGGTCACGTCCTGTCTCATGCGATTGGTCATGACCCATTTGTCATGTTTATTGTCTCACATGCTAATTTCTTAAGTGTCATTCTTTTTGATGCTTCAGCCTTCTGCTTGGAAAAAAATGTCGCCATTATTTATTTATATCATTTGTAGGTACTTATCTCGGAGTTGTCTTTGCTCATTATTCGGTGTTCGAACTGATGGCTGCTGTTCGTCTTTGGTGGAAGCAAGCTTTCCTGTCGAATGCCTCAAGAATAAAGTCCACGAAATCACAGTAATATCATTGTCTGTATTTATTTGTCAATAAAGTTTGATGGTTTTTACATTGTTCCTGTTTCAAGTGTTTTCTTTCGTGAGTGGAATCTCATGTGTGGTACGCCAGTACCACACATGAGTGGTGCGTCACCTTGTGCGTCACGTCCATACATCATGTGGCTCGCTCTATTCGTCAAATTAAACGAAGTTAGTTGACTTTGAGATGTCAATTCCGTGAGTCTTTTCGTGTCGATCATGATGGCATCCTAAGCGTTAAGCTTGCTTACATGGTTAAATTAGCTATTCTCTCTCACGTTATTTAAAAAAGAGTTAAAAGAACTTTTCATTTGATCTTCGCGAAAAGGAAGCAAAGATTATACCTCGGAAATCAGTTCAGGTTAAAAACAGGCATTTTTGTACATCCTATACAGAAAGAATGCCTTTATGAATCTCAGATCTAATGTTTAGAAAGGTTAACAATTAAGTAGCTCTTTGAGTTTAAAAAATAATAATGTCTCACGGCTCATGTTTCGTCCAAGGGTTTCGTCCTTATGTTCAAGATGTATTTTAGCCTCATCAAAAAGGGCTGCAGGAGTTTTAAAATTTGCCTTTTATGAATTTCGTAAAGGAATTTTATAAATTCCGGCTAAAAACGAGCTTTTGGGAAATCTCGCAGCGTGGAGAAAGACTGTATCAAGAATGATAGCAAATGATTGTATTTTGCCAAGATATCATAAATCTTAAAAAAATTATTTGTGAAACTTGACTTAGAAAAAGTGTTCAAAGTCGCTGAAAGCAGGCAGTAAACCGCTAGACTACGGTCTCACTGCAAGCATCTGTGCCATCGAGCTTTTCATGATTTTTAAAAGCATAAAAGAGGTAAAATTTAAAAAAGAAATAAAAAAGATTGGAAAAGTATACGTAAATACCATCGCAAAAAGCTGCGGGGACATCAGCGGAAAATAAGTGGAAAAATAATTCGGGAACATCAGCGAAAAAACCCGCCCATAGAGCGAGAAAGCTTTAGAGCTTGCCAAGCCCACAAATATCTTGTCTTTGATTAAGTTTAAATGCTGTATCTAACAATTTTAGCCTATAATGACGACCAACAGGATCGATGTTTCTGATGCTGCTATTTTTCTTCAGAACGCATGTGGCGAGAAAGAAGTACACAACACAATGCTCGAAGTGCTCAATCGCCATGATGCGTTTTATTCGAATACAGAAGTCAAGGTGACGAATTTCCGGGCTCAGATATGATTTGAAGTAAGCATCTAAATATTTTTATTTTGACAGGACACTCTTCGTGATCGTGTTCTTATCCTCTTGAGACTATTGACTGCTGAATTGAAAGGCCAGGACAAGACTGATGAGCAAGCAGAATGTTCCGATTGCAAACTTCGCCAATGAAGCTGAATAAAGATGTGAGTCTACGGAAGCTCGACTAGGGTTTTTTGGAGTGATATCAGGGTGGTTCGTAATCTGGTAATTATGTCGATCGATAATACACAATTCTACTTTTAGGAGGTTGCTATGAGTTGGCTGTGGGGATTGAGGGAGCATTGCTAAATGGAGAGTATCGGCAGACGTGGATGATGTGCTCAAGAAAATGTCAAATTATTTGAGGAAGAAACTTATTTGTTGTGCGTATATGTGTTTCTGTTCAATAAATGCGTATTGATCTTTGATTTGATTACAATATCGAAATTTTTTACACACAAAAGAGGCTTTTATGAATCTCACGAAAGAGAACAAAGCGAACGCTTTTGTGAATCTAACACAGAAGTAGACGCTTTGTTAGCTGTGTGAAAGGGTGGATGAAGGGTGGATAAGTCATTGAGAGTGACGACATGTGATTGTACTTTTTTCAGAATTTATTGATCTTAAAATTATTTTGAAAGTGAAATTATCGAAAAGTAAATAAGTTCTACGGAAATATCAGCAGGAAATAAATTGAAGAATACTGCGGGAATATTAGCGGAAAATCAATCAAAAAATAGGCTCACCCTGAGACTGACATAAATTTTTCTGATATCAATTGATTCTATCAAAAAGTCTTTCTGACATAAATTTAAACTGACAATTATTGTCTTGGCAAGATTTTTTTTGATTAAATTATTTTGGCATTTAAATGATTAGAGGAACAATTATTCTCGATTTATATTAATCTGTAAATAATTTCTTGCAGTAAATCACTTACTTTTGATCCATCGCAAAACAGTTTGGTCTATTTTCGGTCAGTTGGAATCGAATATTTGCCAGGTGAGAAAACTTGATATAATACTAAGACAAATCAATTTGATTCGGATGTAACTGAAATGTGCCGGCTATTTTCTTAAAGTTCCCTGCTTTTTCAAGGACGAAACCTTGCCCTTTATATGACCCTATGATGTTTTGAGGTTTCTCATCAAATTTTTTGGTTGTTTTGAGCAACTTTAGGTATCTTTGTGGTTGGCATAGTTCATAACGAGGAACGAAAAGACTTCAAGACTGGCTTAACACAGATCAAAAAAATTCCTCTTACCTTCTACATTTCACAATATACTGATGAAGCCCCTTGTTATTATTACAATCGAAACGCTAACATTGTGAACAACAACAAATTTGAACTTTAAAATTGGTTTAACACTGTCAAATCAGCATGTCTCATAACATATTCGAAGACTCTTTCACGATTGTAATTCTCTGAATCCTTTTTCTTTGATGGCAATCCGTTGGTCTTTAAGCTTCAGTTTCTTTGGAGTTCCACGCATTAAGACAAGCTGCGCTTCCATCATACTGCATTCTTGCTTCAAGTTTCTCAGCCATTTCCAGAACCGAGATTTCTTTCCATCTGAACTTGCAAGAGCCAATTTTAGAGAGTTGTGCCAGGCCTCGAGAGAATTCGTTGTCTTTGATTTGCCTTCCACAGTCAAAGCATAGCAATTCCAAAGGTTTATTGGAAACATTGATCTTCCTCAGATACGACCCACCCAAATCTTCAAAGCTCACAATAGAGAAAAGAAAATGTGAAAAAATTTGACCTACATCTTCGAAGTAAGAGATAAACTTCTTTTCTGCTGAGCCGATTATGAAAATACTGCTGCCACCTAGATTACGAGCACACTGGGTAAGTATTGCTTCATAGCCATCGGAACATCGTCAGGAGGAACGTAAACTGAATGAAACGACTTGCCTGTCAAAAGTATTGTGAAAAATACAAATTCAGCCTACTCAATGACTTCAGCGCGTCAAAAAGTACTGAGAATCGTCTTTCCTGCTTGTAAACCTGCACAAGACCTAGCTTTTGGACTCGTCGGTAGAGCGCTTGAGCATAGTGGGCAAAACAGCCATGTCTTTCAGCCACTATAAATGACTAGAAAGTTATTGATAGACTGAAAGGAAAAAAATGCACAATTGTGTGAGTGTTCAAATGCTGAAATCAAACCCTTTCATAGTCCATGTGGGCATGACCAACCCTTGCATTTGGAATCAAGTGCTCGACGGCAGAAAAGAAATGATCATACGTCTTTCTGGATTTCTTAGGCAAGAGGGCATGTAGACACGGCACAAATGTTTCTCCTAGCTTAGCGTGCAACGTTAGAAGTTGTTTCCATCCCTTGGCAACAGCGCAGAGGTACCATCGAACCCCCACCACTCTGAATCTTCAAGAAACTGAACAAATCATCTTAGTACGCCATGGACAGCTGAAAACGAGAAACCTAACCCTTAGCAGTGCTGGAGTAGAAAAAATCATTATTCTCCTTGGCGATGGCGATTTTCCTAATGCACATGTTTGCTTGATTGGTCGCTATCACTTTTTTGCAACCCTCAGAGTGTTCGATGCATCTCCATTTCTGTATGCCCGCTGCATCTGCTCGACTGTACCGCTGGAACACTTCGCCTGAAATAGAACCGAATATTTACAGCCCTATGAGCTGAAATCAGACAAGGTTACCTTCAAAAAAGCTAGATAACTAGATCTGCCATCTTTCATCTTTTTTTGACTGGATAAGAGCTCAACTGCCATTGGAGGATCTACTGCAGCCATTTGTTTCTTTGGATGGCCAATTGTTTGAACGACTTGATTTTCTTCGGATTGCTCTTCTCCAGATTCATCCAGCAAATTTCGGTTTTCTTCCAATTGATCATTCCAGTCGCTTATTCCACCATCTGAGCTAGCGTCATCGGAACTGCTGTAAACGATCGCACTCATGACTGTTGGCATCTAAACTAAAATTTAACGCACAAGAAATATTCAAAAACTCAAACCAAAGTCAAGACAAAACAATTTTACGCTAGAATCTTGAATTTCGAAACCGTTCTCGCTAATATGAGTTTTAATCAAAAAAAATCTTGTCAAGACAAATAATTGTCAGTTTAAATTTATGTCAGAAAGACTTTTTGATAGAATCAATTGATATCAGAAAAATTTATGTCAGTCTCAGGGTGAGCCGAAAAATAATTCGGGGAAATCAGCGGGAAATAAAACCCGCCCGTAGGGCGGGCAAGCTCTAGTGAAAAACTATCTTGAATTTTCATTAAAACAGAACGCCAAGCCCGATTTGGTCGTTTGACGTGTTTGACACGCCGTGATCTATGGTAAGTGAGTGCGCGAATCTCTAACCAACCAAGACTCCTGCGCCCCGAAGCGTGCGGAGGGGGCTTGGTTGCTTGGGGTTGAGATGCGCGCACCCACATACCTTGGACACAAATTACTCGAAAGTGACTCTGGATGCATGAAAACACATGTATACCAGAGTTATTTACGCGGTAGGACCAGTATTCAGAATTATGTTCAACATCTCTCTTTTTACCATGGCAGCCCCCAACTGGCAGCCAAATTTATTCTATATTTCATAGACAAACAAACCATTTTAACCTAGTAACAGTAGAGTTGGCCCAAAACTCCGGTTCCGGTTTACCAGTCCTTTTTCGGATCCCGATTCCGGTTCCTGTCCCCATCCAAATATCAATTCCAAGCCCAACTTTATCATGATTTTGCTCTATTTTGGCTGACTTCAAACCAGTGTTTTCAAAAACCACAGTCACACCTCACACTCACACCCTTAAGTCACATCACACTCACACTAAAATCACAGTCACACTTGATGTGAGTGTGACTGTGACTTTAGTGTGACTGTGAGTGTGAGTGTGACTGTGACTTTAGTGTGAGTGTGACTGTGACTTAAGAGTATTTGTGAGTGTGACTTTAATGTGACTTTAGATTTACAGGGTAAACGATGTTTGGGATCCATGAGTGTTAAATTAAAGAGTAAGTAAAAGTAGCAAACTAAACAACACGACACGGAAAATTATAAAAGTTGTGATTTTACCCTATTTTCTCTAACTAATCGTGATTTCTGCCTCCGCTTTCTTTGATTTAACAGGCCCCGATTTAACGGTCACCGGTGACCGTTAATGCCTTTCGTTCGCGTCTCTCCTTGCTAAGAGGAATGTAGTCGATGTCAAAAGCAAGCTTCCTCGCTGAAGGTGAAATAGCACAGTTCAGTATGTGGTAACAGGACTTCTTTGCCTGTCTAAAGGTGAGCGTTCGCATTTCATTATTTGGCTAAATTATATTGTTGGATTTAGCAACATTTCCCAAACGTTTCGATCACTCCATAGTGTCATATGCTGTGTTCTCATGTTTTGGAATTTATGAAGCTACACAACTTTGGGGGACTGCTGTCAGTCATTGCATCGGATGGTAAATGGAGATGAGCGAACGTTTGCGGCCCTTGGAAGAAGGGATAATATATTGAGGAAAATAGTTGAGGAAAGTTATGTTAGAAATGTACTCCGGTAGCGCCGAAAATTCGAGTTCAGTATTTGGCGAATTCCGGGTCAGCGTTTTTGAAATCGACCAGGGCGTGTTTCGGGTCAGGGTTTTCTGCCAAAAATCAGTCAGGGGGTCAGGGCACAGATCAGGGCCTTGCAATGTTTCTGTTACTAATGAATTTTATCAAATTCTAAAATGTATCCAACTGCGTTATCCAACTGCAACTGTATCCAGCAAACGGTATCCAATCACAATTTGTATCCAATCCAATGGCAGTCCTTTGGAGAATTCATCGTTTGGAAAATTCCTCGTTTAAAAGTTAGTTGCCACCAGTGATGTTCCGCGTACACGATTCGATCGATTTAATCGATTATGATCGTTTACAAAAATATAATCGATTAAAAGTTATTAATTTTTCGATTACTTTTCTGTAATCGATTGTAAATTATTGATTCTTTCGATTAGTTTATGGTAATCGATTACAATTGTAAATAAATAAAATTTTGACTGAAACACAAAATGCAAAAAATTAGAGAAAAAAACTAAAAAAAAACCACGAGGAATCGAACCGGAGATCATACTCGAGCACAGAACGCTAGACCTAGACTAGACTACCGAAGAACACTTTTAATAGCGGTATTGTCAGATATTTATGTTGAACAATTTTACTGAAATTTTAAACGCATTTTTCACCCCAAAATCGACATTGACGCAGAAAAGGATCTTTAGGTCAAATAAGAATTTTCGATTCTCTATAGAATGGTATATAAGGGTTTTCTATGCCGCATGGACACTACCATATGTTCCCTTGTTAGAGTTTCAGGTTGCATTATGGAATCCGCCACCTCCTCGTACGCAGAATGCTCGGATGGAATAGATAACATCCTATTCGTGTTTCTCGACCCCGATTTTATAATAAAGCCGCGTGTTTTTTTGATTCTGAGAAAAAAAATTCGAACAACAGGAAGGGTCATGGTTTTTTGGTCAAAACTTCAAAAATTTAAATTGGCGCCTTTTCTATTTCGAAAGAGTGAAGGGATGTATTGGTAGGGAAGGAAATACAAAGGGGCCACTTTTATGGCAGAACAATAGAAAAGGTAATTTTTTGTATTCTTCCACTGTCTTACCATGCTTTTCAACCAGTGATGTTCCTTAGGATTAGTTTAAAGATCAAAAATTTACAAAAAGGTAATCGATTGTAAATTATTAATTGTTCCTATTAGTTTCATGTAATTGTTTGTAAATTGTTGATTCTTTTGATTAATTTCATGTAATCGATTGTAAATTATTAATTGTTTGGATTAGTTTCATGTATTCGATTGTAAATTTTTGACTCTTCCGTGTAATCGAAAGAATAAACCAGCAAAAAGGATAATAAACTCTTTTTTTGAGTAAAGACATCTGTATAAAGACGAACTTCTGATTTAAACGTCATGTGTATCACAAAATGGCCTTTTTACTAACTTAGTCTTTCGATTACACGAAGAATCAAAAATTCACAATCGATTACATAAAACTAATTGAAAGGAGACAATTCTTTTGAATTTTCTATTAAGAACAATTTTTTGGAATATCACACTGCCATAGCAAACTAATAAAAAAAGATACAAATAAATAATTTCCAGAGAATAATCAAAGAAATACAAACACATAACAAAGGCCGATAACCCATAAACAATGAACAAGTGGATAAATAAAGCCAAACAATAGGTTCAATTACCAATAAAATAAAGAGGACAGTTCCTTACAAGTCTATTTCTAATGCAAATTCCTCAAAGTTGTAAGTTGAGTATCGGAACAAAAAAACATTTTTGGCACTTTTGGACAGTCGACTCAAAGCTCATTGTGCTGCTCTTCCACCTCCACATTTTCCTCTTCTTGTGGCTGTTCCGATTGTTCTTCTAGAGTTGTCTGCTCTTCTCCGGTATCTTGATTCTCATCAACTGCGGTTTCAGGGTCCTCTATGATTTCAGGCTCTTCTTCTACTTGAGCTTCTTCACTCAGATCAAGAGATTTACGCAGAATCTACAAAAAATATATTTTAAAATTAAAAAATTAATTATTGCAATGACAACTCTTATTTTTGACTTAGGATGAATCTCAACATTAAAAAATGCAGATTGAAACAAATAGAAATTTTGTGGCATGCAAATCTCGGCTGTGGTATAGACCAAACACCACCCCTAACCGCCCCCCCACCCCCAGCCAGCGCAAAATTTAATTCTTCTCAAGGGGAAAGGACCTTTAAATCCTTACTTCTCATGGTCTGTAGAGGGGCGGGAACTATTGGGTTGTAACATAAGTCCTGTCGGTTTTTGTTCATGAAGATTTTGTTTCAATATAAAATATTTCTACCATACTGTTATATGTCATTTTGTAGAAAAAAATCTCCTATTTCATCGCTCTATTTCAGATTTCACAATTTCACAACAAAATGTTGATTTTTAGCCTTCAAGAAATGCACTTTAAGTTAAAAAATAATTATCTCTGACGTCTTTAGAACTAGTCAAAAGTTCAGTCAATTGTTAGCCGCTGCAGAAACAACTCAGCACTTAATTGTAGCGCAGATGAAGAGCTTCAAAATCCATTTTACAGAATGGTTTTTGAAAATCTAAGTATTGAGATTTGACTGTTTTAAAAAAGCAAATTCTTCAAAAAATGACTGAAATCCGGAAAAAAATTAAGAAAACTTGACGCTACTTGCATATACCACCCCCCCTCCCCCAAATCAACTTTTTTTAAAAGTGTTTTTAAACACCCCATATCGACCCAAATTGCCTCGGGAGTTCAAAAAAGACATTATTTTTGAGTTCTGGTTAATAAAAAATTGAGTTTTAGGCACCTTCGAATTTTGACTTTTTACCTTTTTTTTATGTTTTATCATGTTTTGGTCACTGGAGCTGGGCAAAAATAGTCTCTAAATGCATTTTTGTTCAAGAGTCTTCTCGGAATTATGTCTAAGGTATGTGGGTGCGCGCATCTCTAACCAACCAAGCCCCCTGTGCCCCTCGGGGGCGCACGGGGCTTGGTTGCTAGGGGTTGAGATGCGCACACCACATACCTTAGACGCAAATCACTCGAAAGTGACTCTGGATGCATAAAAATGTATGCATACCAGAGTTTATTTATGCGGTAGGCCCCAGTCAACAAAACTATGTTCAACATCTTCCTTTTTGTTCAAAATTGGCCCCTTTTTGGTCTATTTCCACCTTAATACAGCCTTAAATCTCTTCGAAAATGGTCAAACTGGGTACTTTTTGGTGGTCCAGAAACTCGATTTTTTATTGACCAGAACTCAAAAATGTCTTTTTTGAGCTTCTGCGGCGATTTTAGGTCGATATAGGGTGTTTGGGAACATTTAAAAAAAAGTTGATTTGGGGGGGGGGGGTATATGCAAGTAGCGCCGAAAACTTGAATTTCAGTCATTTTTCGAAGAACTTGCTTTTTTAAAACAGTCATATCTCAATACTTAGATTTTCAAAAATCATTCTACAAAATGGATTTTGAAGCTCTTGATCTGCGTTACAATTGAGTGCTGAGTTGTTGCTGCAGCGCCCAACAATTGACTGAACTTTTGACTAGTTCTAAAGATGTCGGAGATAATTATTTTTTATTACTTGAAGCTCATTTCTTGAAGGCTAAAAATCAATATTTGTTGTGAAATTGTGAAATCTGAAATAGAGCGATGAAATAGGAGATTCTTTTCTACAAAATGACATATTACAGTATGGTAGAAATATTTTACATTGAAACAAAATCTTCATGAACAAAAACCGACAGAACTTATGTTACAACCCAATATTTTGTTTCTGAAAAATCAAATTGTTTCGTTTTGTTTGCCTTTGTCCCCCAAGGTAAAAAAATTCGAAAAATTAGAAAAAAAATTAAATTAGCGCCTAAACATTTTTAAAGGGAATATGGGCTGTATTGGGATAAGAAAGGACAAAAAGGGACACTTATCATAGAGGGCAAATTTACAAGAAGATTTTCAACAAAGTTTTGAATACTGGGCCTACAGCATAAAGAAACTCTGGTATGCATGCTTTCACATGCATCCAGAGCAGTGATGGGTCCGCCCCGCCCACCTGCGTGCGGCGGTGCTGGGACGATGGCCTAGTTCGCCTCGGGGCGTGGGGGTGACGGGGCACAAAAAAAAATCCGGGGTGCGGGGCGGGGCGACGGCAATATGTGGGGGTGGGTCGGGTATGAGGCGCCACATAGCCTCACTAGGTCTGCTAATCACTGGGGCGTGAGGCGGTGCTGGTGCGAAAATTTCCCGCTTACCCATCACTGATCCAGAGTCACTTTCGAGTGATTTGTGTCTGAGGTGTGTGGGTTTGCGCATCTCAACTCCAAGCGACCAAGCTCACTGCGCCCACTTCAAGGGCTTGAGAGTTAGAGATGCGCGCACTCACTTACCTTAGACATGTGCCTCGGTAGTCTAGTGGTTAAGCGTCCTGTGCTCGAGTATGATCTCGGGTTCGATACTTGTGGTTGTTTTTTTAATTTTTTTCTCTAATTTTTTTTTTTGCATTTTTGTGTTTCAGTCAAAATTTTATATTCGCACTTTGAAACACATAATGAAAGTGATTTTCAATGAAAAAGTGAGAAAAGTACATGGACAGCTCTATACTATACCAATAACCAGCTGAAGAGTGCTCATTGTAAGCTGTCCTTGTGCTTTTCTCATTTTTTCATTGAAAATCATTATTATCATATCGTTTAAGAAGATATAAAAATTATGCAATCATTAGCAGCACAAAAACCAACAAAAAATAAGTAGAACAAAAATAAATAAAAAAAAGCGTTCATGCAGGTTCGAGCTCGAGTGTCTTGTCGAGTCCCGCGCCTTTAACCACTGAACTACCGAAGCGCACATTTACGAGGGGTATTATTAGATATATATTCTTAACAATTTCGCTCAACTTTAAACGCATTTTCACCCCCAAAATCGACATTGACGCAAAAAGGATCTAAGTCAACTAAGCATTTTCGATTCTCTATAGAATGGTTAGATAGGGTTTTCTATGTCGCATGGACACTACCATACGTTCCCTTGTAAGTAGGATAACGTCTAAACCACACGTTTTTACGAAATCAGAATATTTTTTAAAAGTTTTGAAAATTTCTGGATATCGCTACAATACGGGGCCTTATGTGTAAACTTATTTATCTACTACCAAATTTTTCGCAAATGTACAGAGTATGCAAACATACATTTTCGATTCGGCTTGCAAATCCAACTTGATCCTGCAGAGAGAATCCGGATCTCAGAGTAGCAGTCTCGAAAAGAAGTTGTGCAGTAGAAGCAGCGATCGGATCTTCCTTGTCGGCTTCTACTCTCTTGAGCAACTCCTTGATCACTGGATGACGAGGATTGATCTCGAATGTCTTTTTCTGGTTAGCATAGAACTCTTGGGTTGGATCGCGAGCTTTGGCATATGCCTGAAATTGACCAGATAGTCTTGAAACGAATTGCATCAAATAACCTGAGATTTCATGATACGCTCCATGTTGCCTGACCATCCATAAGAAGAGGCCACCAAAGCAGATGGAGATGAGGTAAGACGCTGAGAGACCACTGCTTTTTCAATCTAAAATCAAGCTGATTATAGATTTTATTAAATTAAAGGCAAATAAGTAGCAAAAAGAAAATACTCTAGTGCCTTTTTATGCTTGGAAAACGTTTTAACCTTGTCTTTTAAGCCAGCATCCTTCAACCAGTTAGTCAAGGGCTCGAAAGTTTTCTCCATAGCTTCAAAAGCTTCCTTGGACTTCTCACCGTCATCGATCTTCAGTCCTTCCTTGGCCACATTCTGGAACTTTTTAGACTCGAATTCAGGCCTGCAAAACGTTAAATATTTTAATACAGCTTTTAAGTAATTTTTTAAGTCAAATTACATTGCTTGGATGCAATACTCATCCACAGGCTCAGTCAAATACAACACTTCATATCCCTTCTTGAGAAGTCGCTCAACAAAAGGAGATGCCTCCAGCTCAGTGCGAGAAGTTCCAGCAATGTAAAAGATAGCATCCTGCTTTTCCTTCATTCTTTCGACGTAGCCAGCCAGATTTGTCTGCTTCTCGCTATCGTTTGAAGAGTGGAATCGGAGCAGTTTAGCCAGACGGTTTCGGCTAATTTTTTTATTGTTTTACAAATTATTATTAGTTTGATAAAAACTCACTTAGATGGATCTTCCATAACTCCCAGTTTCAGGTTAGTAGAATACTCTTTCCAGAACCTAGAAACATATAAATTTAGGGCTAAAGTATATAATGTGTGAAACGCCCGAAATCGTCCAAAATGATGATTTTTGGGTGTTTTGACCACTAAAACGTGCTTAAAGGGCCATTGCCGTCTCCGACAACGGCTGTCCCCCGCCAATTCAAAAAATTCCTGATCATTGAACTTATGTACGGATTTTTTTACATGGTTTCTAACACAACTATACCTAAAATTAAATTCTAGCCCTTGTTTTGTTAGAAACCAAGCTGAGAAATCCGTACAGAAGTTCAGTGATTAGGCGAAAAATGTTGAATTGGCGGAGGACAATTCAGAACAGGTGGCCATGGCCCTTTAAAACACGTTTTTAGGTGGCTGAAGACTTCTTTTGGACATAAAAAATTTTTGACCGAAAATTGACTTTTTGTCTTGGTCCCGCAAGGCAATCCAACTTGAAAAGGTACCTGGATAACCCAAAAAGATGGAATTTGAACATAGTTTTGTTAACTAGGGCCTACCGCATTAAGAAACTCTGGCATGCATACATTTGAGTGATTTGTGTCTAAGGTATGTGGGTGTGCGCATCTCAACCCCAAGCAACCAAGCCCCCTGGGACCCCAAAGGGGTCGCACGGGGCTTGGTTGGTTGCACTCACTTACCTTAGACATGATCAGAACACCCGAAAATCATCATTTTGGACGATTTCGGGCGTTTCACACATTCTATACTCCTACCAAATTTAGGATTGTTAAACAGTAATTACAACTTACTTGTCGTAGTCTTCTGGAGCCATTTTCTTGAGCATGTCTAATACCTAGAAATGTGACCAATTATACTCGACTTTTTTCAAATTTTGCTTCACAAAAAATTTAATAAAAAACTTGTTTTTTATATTTACAGTAGAAACCGCATCTAGACGGGATCCCGGGCGGGATCCCGTGCCGCCCGCCTTAATTTTGACCGAAAATCCCGTTCCGAAATCCCGCCCTTTAATTTTCCAAAATCCCGATCCTGAATTTTTTATTTTTACTCGTTATATCGAACCTCGACTGTGTACTATTTTTAAATTATTTTAAGTTGAACGAAATTTAGTTGAGCTTTAACTACTTTACTTTCGATTTTTTTGGATTACCTCAAAATTTATATACCGAAAAATTTGAAGCGTTTTTTAGTTTGAAGGACCATCGCTGTTGATGACAATGACAATTTCGAGTTTTTGAATTTGCGGGGACAGATCTTTTATTGCGAAAATATATTTCGAATTATTTTTGTTTGCGATTAAAATTTGTTCAAAATTAAGAACCATCTACTAGTGGAGCCCAACGTTGCTTGACAATGCCAGATCAGACCACATATTCGACTCTCATTGAGCCATAACCTGTTATTAGTAACTGTTGATTCGCCTCATCTAATTCACAGAGTTGAAAGTATAGATGCAAATAAAAAATTAATTCGCAAAAACATTTTCCGCATTTTCGGCTATCCCCCGCCAATTCAAAGCTCTAAATTGGCATTGTCATCAACGGCGATGGTCCTTTAAAAGTTTAAAAATATTTACCTTTCTGACCAACTTTTCTTGATGACTTTCAATAGTTTGTGTTGTTGCAGAGTTTCTCGTGAAACGTTGAGTGGCAAATCATCACTGTCTACAATACCTCTAATAAAAGACAAGTATTTGGGAAGCATGTCCTGGAAGTCGTCGGTGATGAACACTCGGCGCACGTACAACTAAACATTAAATTAGTTAGCCCGCAAAAGATACAAATAAATATCTACTTTGATGTTTTCATCAGTTTTTCCGTAGTTCTGGAAGGCATCACTAGAAAGGCTCTTTGGTACGTAGAGGATGGCTTTGAATGTTACTTCTCCTTCAGCAGTAAAGTGCACCTGAGGTAGAAACATATATAAAAGCAAGTTTTTAAAATATTAATATTGCGTATTAATATAAGTTCCAGGAACGTTCGTGTGGTTCCTTTTTCGGCGAGAATTTTAGAATCTGGTCTTTATTTCTAATAACATTTTGTTTATAAATTGATATATCCCGTCGCCAGAATGGAGAAAATCTAGAAAAAAACGTTGAATTTTTGCCTTGGTCCATATGCTATGGTCACTTTCTACCCAAAAAAATTAATTTTTTATTCTCAAATCAGAACAGAAATTTTAGAAATCTGACACCAGATTCGTGATCAGCATACCCGATTTCCTCATAAAACTAGTCATAAACGCTAAAATTGACTGTTATATTTTAAATTCCGTTCGAGACAGAAAGCATTCGAATTACCACGTGTTGCCTATTTTGATAAATGATCACAGGTGAAACCAAGGCGAAATATTGCAAAAGTCTTTTTCTCGATTTTCTTTATTCTGATGGTGAGAAACATCAATTAATAAACAAAATATTATTAGACATAAAGATCAAATTCTCTTATTTTGGCTAAAAAAGGTCACACGAGCGTTCCTGGAACTTATGTTTATAACTAATATTTAGATTTGCTCGGTTCTTAGAAAGTAACTTAAATAACTAAAAGTTGGAGAAAGTTTTGGGGAAAAAGTGCATAGAGAATGTGAAAAGTGCCCAGTTTTTTGATTTAGCCAAAAAGGATAAAATCTGCCCAGTTTTTGTGAAAATTCTCTATTTCGAAGACTAAGTCGGCACATTTTGGCAACCGTATGATAGAGCATCTATTGGGTTGGTCAAAAATTATCCGGGATATTTTATTAAGACTTATATTTTATCAATGTTGCAATCATATCTATTCTCTTTTCATACCATTTTGTAGCTCTGCATCTCCTCTTTCAAATGGCATATTAATCTTAGCTTGATTATTTTGGTTAAGTCGCCATTTGGCTCCAAACACTTGTCAGGTCATTTTGAAAGTTTGACCAGCGTTTTCATCACTTTAACTGGTCAAAATTTAATTCTGGATTATATGATCTAGCAACATCTTACAACTAAGTTGTAGCGCAGCTCAAGAGATACAAAATCAAGTTTACAGAATAATTTTTGGAAATCTGAGTGTTGAGACATGGCTTTTTGGAAAAAATAGACTTTCCAAGTTACTCCAATTTTTTCAGATTTCTTGCATTTTTTCAGAATTCTATTTTTTCCAAAAAGCCATATCTCAACACTCAGATTTCCAAAATTATTCTGTAAAGTGGATTTTGTAGCTCTTGAGCTGCGCTACAACTTAGTTGTAAGATGTTGCTAGATCGTAAAATCCAGAATAAAAATTTTGACCAGTTAAAGTGATGAAAACGATGGTCAATTTCTCAAAATGACCTGACAAGTGTTTGGAGCCAAATGGCGACTTATCCAAAATAATCAAGCTAAGATTAATATGCCATTTGAAAGAGGAGATGCAGAGCTACAAAATAGTAGGAAAAGAGAATAGATATGATTGCAACATTGATAAAATATAAGTCTTAATAAAATATCCCGGATATTTTTTGACCAACCAATATTTGTTGCTGTTTCAGCTTGAATAAATATGCATCATCTAAGGAATAATGAATATATAGTCTATTCTTGATTTAATGTAGTCTCGATTTAGTGTAACTCTCGTTCAGTGTATTTAATTTTCATACGATATTGTTAATTTCATCTAAACTATAAAGAACTATCCCTTCGATTTAGTGTAACTCTCGTTTTAGTGTATGTTTTTTTCGGTCCTCGGAAGCTACACTAAATCGAGAGAGGACTGTAACAGGGTATATCCAGAAATGGACACATTTTCCCAAAACTGAGCATTTTTTCAAAAAAAAAACTAGGCACATTTTGGAAAAACTGGGCACTTTTTACAATAACTGGGCACTTTTTCGCAAAAACTGGGCAGATTTTCGCCTTTTTGGCTAAAATCAAAAAAACTGGGCACTTTATCACTAAGACAGGGCATTTTTACTTTTTCAACTAAAATTGCAAAAATGTTTTCTTTTATAGTTCGGAAGTTACAGGGCTGATTTTTCAAAAAAAACGAATTTAACAAAAAAGTGCTTAAACTAATTTATTTGTTTAACTATAATTTTAAAGCTTTAACTGGCTGTACACCGAAATATACGTGCCGATTTGGTACTTGATCAAATTGGTACGAAATTTTTCAATGAGAATTGTTTCGGTAAGAGATTTTTAGTAAGAAATTTTAAGGTGACAGCACGAAAGACGGTATTTTGGTAAGAGATTTTTTAATACGAGGTTATTTTGGTAGGTAATTTTTTTGGTAACAGCACGAAAAATTTCGAACCGAAACGACCAAGTACCAAATTGGCGCGTATATGTCGGTGTACATCCCTTTAACTAATTTACTTGTTTTTTGACGCGATGTCGAATTTTTATGGGTCACCTTCATAATTTTGCCTAATGGTCAGATTATATATATGGCCTACACGGTGGGTAGGCCTTTCCATTACTTTCCTTTTTCTTGGTTTTTTGCACTTTTCTTTTTAATTGTTTCTGGCTTTTAAAGACACATGTTTTAGCCGATCCTGACATGCGCTGTCTACTTTAAAAGCTTAAAAACAGGCGAAAACAGCAAGAACAACAAAAACCTAAATTCCCTACATTCATAAAAAACTTACATGTGTCAGAGGTTCTTCGAAGTCTTTAGTAATGCTCTTGTAGAACTCTTTGTATTCATCCTCAGTCACTTCTGATGGTTTTCCTGCAAACCATACCCAATATCAAAACCATCTAGCTAGCAAAAAACACTTACGCATCCAAACAGGTTTCATTGAGTTGACTTTCTCCCAGTCCCACACAGTCTTTTCCACACTCTTGGTCTTGGTTTGTCTTCTTTGGCCTCTTCCACAGTTCCATCCTCAGTTTTTTCTTTGACTTCCTCCTCCTCAATGGCTTCCTCAACGGTCTCCGTCTTGGATTGCCACAAAAAGATGTCGAAGTTGATGAACTGCGAGTACTTGTGCACCAATTTCTTGAGGGTATCCGGCTCCAGGAAGTTGTGGGCCTCCTCCTTCAGGTGCAGTGAGATCTGAGTTCCCCTTGGCAAATTGTTACGAGGATCTTCAGCAATAGTAAATGTGGCTGAGTCACTCTCCCAGATGTATTGCTTGTCGTCGTTGTGCTTGGTGCTAACCACTACACGGTCAGCAACCAGGAAAGTGGAGTAGAATCCAACTCCGAATTGACCGATGAGGTCTTGCTGGATCTCAGCGCTTGTGGAGGAGTCCATGAGTTTGGAAAGGAATTCGGAGGTTCCAGAACGAGCAATGGTTCCAAGTTGTTGACTGCAAATATAAGTAATGTCTGTGTGCTAATTTAAAAAGCGGTAAGCTGCCACAGAGTGTCGAACTCGTAGCGGTTTTTACAGATGTCGCCATTTTCGTGTCCATGTTTATTTGGTAAAATATTTTTAAATTTATTGTGCCTTGAGTAGATCTTTTGCCTCGCTGTTTCAATGCTGGATTCATCAAAAACAGGTCTGCCGATTTTCGCCAACCGATCTCGGAGAAAAGAATTTGAAGGGCTTTGAATGGCATTTCTTGTATACAGTTTAAGAGCAGCTCATCGACCTTTTTACAGATAAAAAATATTACTCAGATCTTGTTTGGTCATTCCTACTCCAGTGTCAGTGATGTGGAGAATGTGGTTGTCCTTGTCCGCCTACAGCAAATAATAGCTTTCACTACTGTTTTTAGATGAAAAAAATGCAAAACGTTCTACCTTGATGCGGACAGAGAACTCTGGAGTACTATTCAAGACTTCAGGACTGGTCAGCGACAGCAAACGAATTTTGTCCAGGGCATCAGAAGCATTGGAGATAAGCTCTCTGAAAAAATCGGTAGTTTTTCTGATTTGTTAGTTAAGAAAATAAACATACCTGAGGAATATTTCTTTGTTTCGATACAAAGAGTTGATGATTAGTTTCATCATGCGGTTGACTTCTGCTTGAAATTCGTGCTTCTAACCCACAAAAAATTTAGTAACTCAAAAAATTTAACAACCAGAAATATGTTTACCTCAGCACCTTCCCTCAGCTTTTTGACCTCGGAAACGGATAAACCATCGATTTTAATTGCCTCTTCTTCCCTAAAAATTTATCATGTTTACAATTTTTTAATCTCTCTTTTTGAGATTCACCTAGCAACAACTTCAGCATCGGTTCCTTTACCAGTTTTGCCAGGAGCCTCATCCACTACAGGGTCTTCAATAGTATCTTCAGAGCATTAACAGAATATCTTGGGATCAGCGCTGTAATATATAAAAAATCAATTGCGACCCACTAAATTTATGTTTTAAATTTTTTTCGCCAAATTTTACCAACGCATGAAATAGATAGTTTAATTTTTTAAAATGAAAAATTCGACCCTAGTATATAATAATGCCCCCCACCCAAACTTGTGCCTTTTAAAACTTAAGTAAACAGCACCCAAATATATGTCCAAAACCGGAAAATCTGCGTAAAACTATTATCAGTCACAACTTCCGTACTCTGACCTACGCCCTAACCTAATGGCTAAACCTAAACTTGTTATTCGAAAGGGTAGTTACAGCGAGTTTTATAAGGTCAGTGGGGGGGGGGGCGAAGTATTCTATACTACAGTCAAAACTCCCATTAACATACACCTTGGGACCGGACTTGCCGTATGTTAATGAGAGGTGTATGTTAATGGGGAGTATGTTAATGAGAGAGCCAGATTCCATAATGTAGCTCAGCGTATGTTAATAGGAGAGTCCGTTTAGTTTCAAGGCCACATTTCGGACACACCATACAGTCAATTACGGAACACACTTCTCAGTCGATTTCGAAACACACCCTCAGTTGAAGCAGCTTGGGAGACTAAGGCAATTTTTATATACAGTCCACTCTCGATACAGTGTAGCTCGCGGGGATCGGAAAAATATACACTATATCGAGGTACACTGTAAGCCTTTGGCTTAGAGCTGACTAAATGAGGTTGAGAAAATATACACTATATCGAGATCTACACTATATCGAGAGTACACTGTATCGAGAGTTGACTGTACGTAATTTAGAACAGCTTGGGGGACCAAGGCAATTTTTTTTTATGAAAATTAAAAAACTTTGCCTTGATCCTCCAAGCTTTTTCGAATTTTCATGAAAAATAAGATTTGTAAAATTGTTTTTGTAGAAACAGGGGTTTAATTCGAAAAAATTCGAAAAAAAAGGATCGACTGTATGTTAATGGGAGAGCCAATTGTTAGAAACGGGACCGAGTCTGGCCGTATGTTAATGAGAGGTGTATGTTAATGGGAGTATATGTTAATGGGGAGGTAATTTTGCCTCATCTTCGAAGAAACCAACCAAAGCTTAGCCAGCCGTATGTTAATGGGAGAGCGTATGTTAATTGGGGAGTATGTTAATGGGAGGTTCGACTGTAGCACCAAAATTCTTATTAAAAAAAGCAGAAAAGGTATTTCCACTTAAAGGACCATGGCCAAGCGTTTTAAATTGTTCACAGCCAATTCAAAAATTTCCGAATGATTGAACTCATGTACGGTTTTTTCAACTTGGTTTCTAACAAAGCAAGGCCTAGAATTTAGTTTTAGGTATAGTTTTGTTAGAAACCAAGTTGAACAATCAGTACGGAAGTGCAATGATTAGGATTTTTTTCGAATTGGCGGGGACAACCGTTGTCGTAGACGGCAATGGTCTTTTAACAACTGATAAGTTTTGGCGGAAGCAATACGGCTAGAGAGCAGTGCTGAGTGTTTTGAACACGAAAGGGTATATTTTCTCTCAGCCTTAAAATTTTTAATTAAACAGAGTTTTTCTGAAATTTTAATTTTTCAAATTTTTATTAGGGTTTGAATTCAAAATTATGGTCTACAAATATTGCTTTAAAATATCGCAATAATACTTACCAACACAGGCCAAAAGTGCAATCACCCAGATAAAGATAACGGCCCTTGAAGCCATTTTGCACAACACTTCTGCAAACTTTCTTCCGCTACTACAAAATTATTGTGTTAATGTACAACGTGTCTAATTAAATGATGAGCAACAAGACTAATGTTTAGGTCAAATGAAGTGGACTAGATAAGAGGAAAGAAATGGATTTAAATATTACAAGGTCTTCTTTACCCACCCCTTGTATATTCTTGTACACTGCCCAGAAAAGAGGCAGCCAATCAGAATGCACACACCTCTTCCAAATCAGCCAATCAGCTTGCAATGCGTTGCATTGGTACAGACGACTACGAAAAGTTGGCAATTTGCCCGACAAAAATGGCTTCTCGCTGCAGAACATTTGTCTTGCAATGCAAATCTTCTGTTGAAAAAACATTCTGTGCGGGACGAAAATTGCGGTGAATATGCGCAACGTGTTCGAGACTGCAATTTGCCTTTTTGTGTCTCTCTTTTTCTCCCTGGCTCTGTTGTGCTTATAATATCAATTGGCGCATAGAGCCAATAAATTTCGTATTTGAGCTGTCTCATTCTTGCTACTCCCTTTAAAATGACTTTGGTTTGAAAAAAATTAGTGTGCTTTTTTGACATTTGTATACGTGTTCTTGAGAGCTGAGGAATAAATTTTAGGAATTTTTTAGTTTTAGTTTTGTACTAAGTCTTAAATTTTCAGCTTTGTCTTCCAGAAGAACAAGAAGATGGCTCAGACGACAACTACTCCGCCATCTATAATACCTGATGTGCCGACATTGTCTGGGAACACAACTAAGGTTGAATATACGTTTGAAGAACAGGTAAGTATACAATATAAGTCTTAAAATTTAGAAAAAATTACTCACCATATTTTTTTATAAGCTCACCCGGTGAGTTAGTTTTAACACCTACCAAGCCCCCTGCGCCCCCTTCGGGGCGCAGGGGCTTGGTAGGTTAGAGATGCGCACACCCACATACCTTAAACGCAAATCACTCGAAAGTGACTCTGGATGCATAAAAAATGTATGCATACCAGAGTTTCTTTATGCGGTAGGTCCCAGTCAACAAAACTATGTGGGGGTACTTGTGCTGTTTAGACTCCCCCCCTTTAAACCAAGGGCTGAAAAAAAACGAAACAGAGAAGATACCTGAGCCAGAGCAAAGGAAGACAGCATCAACTAAGAAGAGAGCCAGAATTTTTAAACCAAGGGCTGAAAAAAGGAACAAAACAGAGAAGATACCTAAGGTCAAGTACCAAGTACCCAAACAAGTACCCAAAGTACCCAATTTCAGTCGACGCTTGAACTTCTTCATAGCTTTTCATATAGATTTCCAAGGTTGAATCTACGGAGTTCTTCCATTATCTAAAACAAAGAAATTGGAATACATGCGTAGAAAAAAAATGATGGACTGAATGAACAATTCCATAACGATAATTAATATTAAAATGGGGACTATAAACATTCTGCTGAAAAACATAAAAAAACATTCACAACCAAAAAAATGGGGGGGGGGGTCTAAACAGCACAAGTACCCTATGTTCAACATCTTCCTTTTTACATTAAAATTAGTCTATTGTTGTCCTTTCCCACCCCGAAATAGCCCTAAATCCATTAAAAAACGGTCAAAATAGGTATATTTGGGTGGGCTAAAAACTCATTTTTTTATTGACTAGAACTTAAAAATAATGTCTTTTTCGAGCTTCTGAGGCAATTTTACGTCGATATAGGGTGATTGGAAACGCTTTTAAAAAAAGGGGGGGGGTATACTCCGGTAGCGCCGAACATTCTAAGCTTGATACCGAGATTTTCGGGTGTTCAGGAAAATTTAACACGCCTAATACGAATTCGTAGATCGGTATTTCTGACTCAAAATTTGATGCTTAACACGATGGTGCGGATCCTTCTCGTTTCAATCATTGACGAATTAAGTAAAAATGGCTCCGGAAGGTAAAAAGTTGTAGATGGTGAAAATCTAGCTGCATATCCACAAAATTTCAAGTGGTGCGCTGTGATTTCGATGGTGCAACCCGCTCATGATACACCGAAATAACTGAATGAAATATTTGATTTCCAAATGTGGGTACTTTTTTAATCCCTCCATGCTCGGATCTTTTGAAAGTGACGCAAAATCACCCCAAACTCATTTTTTCTGCACAGCAAGATACGAGAAGCATTTCTAAACACATTCTGAATAAGAAAAAAAAACTTTCACAAAAAAATTTGCCACCCGCTCCTTGGGATTAGATGGTCTTTTCAGGTATTTTAGGGTCATTTTGGGTTATTTATCTCATTTTTCTTGCTGTAGCTGGGCAATAAGACTCTCTAAATGCATTTTTGATCATGAGTCTTGCTCGGAATTATGTCTAAGGTAAGTCTGTGCGCGCATCTCTTACCAACCAAGCCCCCTGCGCCCCCGAAGTGGGCGCAGGGGGCTTGGTTGCTTGTGACTGAGATGCGCACACACACATACCTGAGACACAAAGCGCTCGAAAGTGACTCTGGATGCATAAAAACAATATGCACCAGAGTTTATTTATGCGGTAGGCCCTAGAAAGTGAAAACCTGTTTAAAATCTAGCCTTTTCACCTAGATTTTGCTTAAAAAGGTTAAAATTTGGTCAAAAATACCCTGAGAAGACCATCTACCCCCAAGGGGTGGGTGGTTACTTTTTTGATAAAATTCAACTTTTTTTTCTTGTACCTTGTTTCAATTCAATTCAACTTCTTGTACCTTGTTGTGCAGAAAAAATGAGTTCGGGAGGTGATTTTAGATCACTTTTCAAAAAATCCGAGTATGGGGGGGGAACTGAAGAAGTGCCCGAATTTAAATGTTTATTGTCTTGAGCGGAATTAGAAATTTGACAGTGACTTGTGAATTTGAGAACTAGTTTGATTAGTAAATCGACCTTGCCGAACACGAATCCGGTGTTGAAATCGGTCCAATGACACTTGGCTACAGGCACGCTTGGCTTAAGACAGTTGGCTACGTTTTTTATTTGTTTCGGTAAAATTTTACCTAAGAACTAGTTTGATGAATAAATCGACAATAAAATTTTACCGAAAAAAGTCTAAAAATGTAGCCAACTGTGTGTAGCCAAGTGTCTTAGATCCGTTAATATCCAGGATTTCATAAGCGAAAAAAAAATTAGAGGAAGTATTTGACTCAACATATACAGGGTGGCGCAATTTTTTCGGGTACATTTGTTTTGTTCATAACTTTTTAAATTCGCGGTCATTTTTTTTTCGCTGACCACTCATTCAAAAGCCCTTTCTTTGCCATTTTGTTTAAAAAAAAACGCGCCGATATGATTAAAAATCACCGAGATATGGCTGTTTTTGTGAAGGCGTTGGGTTTCGACTGTTTATCCATGTGTTTCATACACATTTTTTAATAACAATTCAGATAGACATTTTTATTGATAACAAATCATAACATGCGAAACAAAACCCCAACCAGGACTCAATGAACGTTTGCAAATGTTTGCTCCACACTTCTGCCACCAACAGCAATGCACCGGTTGAGACGCTGTTCATAGGCTTGAATTGATCGGTCAATCATCTACTGAGGCAAATCTCGAAAGGCTTTTTGAATTTTTCTTGTCAGTTCATCCAAGTCGCTGATAGGAGGTCGGTACACTTGGCTCTTGATCCAGCCCCACAGAAAGAAGTCACAGGGAGTCAAGTCCGGAGAATATGGCGGCCAAGAAAGATTCGGAGAACCACGACCCATCCACCTGTTCGAAAAACTGCTGTCAGATAGTTGCGCACAGCTAGAGACCAATGAGGCGGGGCTCCATCCTAAACGAGAAAGCATTTTGTACACAATAATCATTAACCTTTAACCTACCTGCATAAAAATCAACTGCCCGAAATTTGCCCACTGCTGAAGTTCCGGAACCACTTGATCTTGAAGGAGGCGGAGATATGAAGCACCATTGATGTTCCCCTGGATGAAGACAGGTCCGACGACTCCAGAACGACCAAGCAAAGCAAAGACTGTGACCCGAGGAGAATGGAGAGGAATTGCTTCAAACCAGTGCGGATTTTCGTCGTCCCAATAGCGGAAATTGTGTCGATTCACGCCTCCCTTCAGATGAAAATGGGCCTCGTCACAGAAAACCAAGTTGTCGAGGAAAGATGGATCCGCTTGGAAAAGAGCCAACTGAGAACGAGAAAAGGCAACTCGAGCTGGAAGATCACGAGGTCGAAGAGCATGATTCAGGCGTAGTTTGTAAGGATGAAACTTCATTTCCTTAATGCAAAAAGAGGATAAGCTCATTGTTAACTGGTGGAAAAAGAAAAACCCCAACCTTGAGAATACGCTGAATTGTTCTTCTTGATGGCATCCCATCTAGCATCGCTACGCTTCTTGGACTTGAATGACGATCAGCTGTAAACAAAGAGAGTACATCGGCCTTCTTCTGATCTGTGCGCACCCACCTTAAACACATTGCATTTCACGTCGACTAAAAAATGATCAAAACCAACTTTGTTCCTTTCTTGTCTTTTCGCTGAACACTTCCGGACTCCACGAACATTTGATTCCATCGAATAACATTGTCTCGCTTTGCACTTGGGCATGACGACCCATTTCCCTTCGCACTCGTCGCCTGAACACTGCATAGCTGCTTTGGCTCTCGATCCACCACACGAAGATTCGCGCTTTCTCTTGATTGGAGTAAGACATCTAAAAATCGAAAAAATGGTGAAACCCAACGCCTTCACAAAAACAGCCATATCTCGGTGATTTTTAATCATATCGGCGCGTTCTTTTTTTTAAACAAAATGGCAAAGAAAGGGCTTTTGAATGAGTGGTCAGCAAAAAAAAATGATCGCGAATTTAAAAAGTTATGAACAAAACAAATGTACCCGAAAAAATTGCGCCACCCTGTATATTATTTTTGCATATTTACCACGGTTTTATAACAAAATACCGTAAAAACTCTATTCACTCCCCCCTCCTCGTTCGAAATCGTGTTCTTGGCATTGTGTTTTTAGCCCAATTTTTAAGCCTGCTCTCAGGCAAGTTACCACCTATTTTGTAGCCAGTGAGATGAGCTGCAAAATGAGTGCTAACTTGCCTGACAGAGGTTTAAAAAATGGGTCAAAAACACAATGCCAAAAGCACGATTTTAAATTGGGGGGGGGGGAGTTAATAGAGTTTTTACGGTATTGTGCAAAAGATTAGCTAGGTATTATCTTAAAATAAAGTTACAGCTTGTTGAAAGTCAGGATTAGACTCAATGAGAATCCCTACCCTAACAAATACGACTCAATGATAATCACTACCCTAACAAATAAGTGGTGAATTATATTGACTTTATGAACAGAAACAGGTTATGTTTAGTATCAAAAGAAAGCTGAGCTCCTTGCGGTCATTTTGGTGTATCATGAACAGGTTGCACCATCTAAATCACAGCGCACCACTTGAATGCCTCCTTTTTTGTGTAAAGTGCCTCCTTTTTTTTAATAAAAAAGGCGAAAAAGTGCCTCCTTTTTGGGAAAAAGTGCCTCCTTTTGTGAAAAGTGCCTCCTTTCTGCGAGAATATGCTTCCTTTTTGTGAAAATATGTCTCCTTTGTAAGAATTTGTGTTGCTTTATATCCACATGAATTTTATTACCAAAGAACACAAATCGACATGAATAAGCAGTTCAAGTCATCTAAACCATAAACGTTAACAGAAACAGGAAAACCCTTACAAAAGATGCACTTTCTCACAAAAAGAGGCACTTTTTCGCCTTTTTGACTAAAACAAAAAAAGAGGCACATTTTCACAAAAAGGAGGTGCTTTTTCGCCAAAAGGAGGCATTTTTCCGTTTTATCCGAAAATTTGTGGGTATGCAGCTGGATTTTGACCATCCACAATTTTTTACCTTCCGGAGCCTTTTTCACCTACTTCGTCAATGATTGAAGCGAGAACGATCCGCACCATCGTGTTCAGCATGAAATTTTGAGTCAGAAATACCGGTCTACGAATTCGTATTGGGCGCGTTAAAATAAAGAATTGCTAGAGGTCGTCGAATTTAAAAAAGCAGCAACGTGAAATGTTCGCTCTGGGCTTTAATATAGGCTCTCAGAGTTGAAGGAATGAGTTAATAGAAAGGGGTGAATTATCAAAGAAAATAATAAGATAATTACTATATTTTAAATTGATGTTTTTCGGTAAGTTTTTTGTTAATCTTAAATTTCTGTTGAAATTTTTTTTTATAAATTACTATGAACAAAAACTATAAAATTGCTTAAGCGCACCCAAATATTTCAGTTAGTTGCTTATTCTGCCTCTACACCATGGCTCTAATGTGTATCATTTGGGGGAGCATTCGTTCACTCAAGTTCGTCCAAGATCAAATTTCGAGGAAAGAGCTTATCGAAACTTCAATCACTACCAAAGAGGCCAAAAATTTCCTATTACTGCTAGTCTAGTGCTTTTCACTCTCTATTTGGTGTTTCGAGTCAATGAATCTGGCCCAGGATTTCTTATCACTAAAGGTGACTCTCTACTTTCTGTGTTAAACTATTATTAATTATTGCCCTATTTTAGCTCAGCCATACGTGCCCGGCCCTTATCTTGACAAAGCTCAGCATCTTCTTGATACCTACTGGAAGCCAGCAGACAACAGCACTACCGCAGAAATTCCACAACATTTTTGCAAAAAATGGGCAAATATCATCCTTTGATTGAGAAAGCTATCACATTTCTTCCGAATGTCAACAAAACAAATCTGATATTTTTACTGTTGCTGATTCTTTGCTGGGAAGGTGTGTAGTTTTTTTTACTGTTTAACACCGAAAAATTAATTATTTACTCCTTCAAATTCTAAATTAAAACTTTATTAAACATCAAACTACTTTGATGAACTAAATTGTTTACGCCAACAAATTTTTCAAATTGTTTCCCGAGTTTTTCTTCATTTTATAATTTTATACAAGCGTGAAGCGTGGATCTTAGATTTTTCTATGTTTCTCAACTGACATAATGAAATACAATAAAATTTAAAAAGTACACTTATAATTAATCAAATTTTCCAAAATCACTTATTATACAGTAGAACCTCGATATAAAGTCACCTCCATGAGTTCGTCCTTGCCTCGGGTCTGACACTTTTTTTTTGAATATTTTGCTAGTTTTGATTGAATAGTCTGGTCCAAAATTTCGCAAGGATCCCAATTTTGCCAAACATTTTTAAAAACCTAATACTTTTGGCTTTAAAAACAAAACCTCGATATAAGGGTCAACAAGAAAGTGACCTTATATCGAGCTTTTGCTTTTTCAGAGGCAAAAATATTCAAAATTTGTGTTTTTTCTCAAACTTTTTTTAAAACAATCTCATAGCTGATAGCTCTTTAGAAAAAATATTGGAAAATTTTACCGCATTGAAATATCGAATTAGACAAGATAAACTATATAAACCTTTCTTTGTTGACTTGCCATCATGAAACCAATTTACAGGCTGCACTGCATTGGCCATCATCCTGAAACCCGTATTTTCGTTTATTCTAAGACTACTGCCTATTGGCAACCGTTGGCCTAAGCGAAATGTCCCTTATTTGTTCAGTCTAAAGCGTGGCAACAAAGAGATGAAAGATGGAGAACTGGAAAAGGCTTCTAAAAAGACTCGGTACCTTTGTTAATTTAGTGCTGGTGTTCTAGAATATTTTTAGGAATACCTAATCTATGGTGAATATGACACACATCTGACTATTGCCTTTTTCTTCTGCTCTTTTGTGGCATCTCACATTTGTATAAAAGACATTGGGTGAGCAATGACCTGTTAGGTATTGCTTTTTCCATCTATGGTATCGAGAACCTCCATTTAGCCAGTTTTAAAGTATGTGATTAAAATATGTCATTATTAACTATGATGAACAACTGTTGATTTTCAGGCAGGCACCATTTTGCTCTCTGGTCTTTTCTTATATGACATTTTCTGGGTCTTCGCCACTGATGTGAGTTTTTAAAGCTTTTGTATGAGGCTTTAATGCTTTAAGTGAAAATATACTTGCTTTAAGTGAAAAGTAATAAAAAGTATTACAAAATGGGATATATCATATTTAGATTTGTATTGAAAAGCCTATTGCTCTTTGTACAGTTTTCTATACGATTAAATAAAGGTTCAAATTCGGTACTTATTTCGAACATGTCACACCCCCATATTTTTTGTAAATTGCACTTTAATCTTGTTCAAATACCTTTTTTTGTTTCTAAATTCTAAAATAAAAATAAGATTTAGGAAAAAAAAATTTTTTTTTGCAAACACGTCCTGGTCTGCTCCTGTGAGTTTAGGTAATTCTAAGGTATAGGTATAAGGCTTCTCAGCTTCTTTTGGTGAATATCATTAGACATTTATATCCAAAGCTGACATTTTTTGGTCTGTTAACTAATAAAAAACTCATAAATGCCGAAAAAATTGAATTACACTTGCTGAAATCCTGTTTAAGAGAACTGAAATTATTAAGCAATCGAACATTTCTGATCATGCCAATTCTGATTAACTAATTAATTATCTAGCCACCTTTCTAGCTTTTTGACAGAACTAATTATTTGTGCTTTAGGTGATGACCACTGTTGCCAAAGGGATTGATGCACCTATTTTGTTAATGTTTCCTCAAGATTTGATGCGAAGTGGGTGGATGGACGCTAGCAAGCACGGCATGTTGGGTCTTGGAGACATTGTCATTCCTGGAATATTTGTTGCTCTGCTTCATCGTTTTGACAACTTCATTGGTTCTAAGAAGGAAAAGAATCGAAGAGCCGTTATTACTGCATCATCACTATATTTGCCTATGCTATGGGATTGCTGATCACCATGGGTGTGATGCATTACTTCAAAGTATGACATCGTTACTTTTTTTAGTTGATTGTGATTGAGTTAAACTTTCAGGCAGCTCAGCCAGCCTTGCTGTACCTCGTACCCACCTGCTTGCTAACTCCACTTTTTGTGGCGCTATGCCGAGGAGAACTAGGAGCTTTGTGGCACTATAGTGAAGAGGTTTTTATTTAGCTTTTACAAATTTGTAATAAAGTAATGACTAAAAGTTCACTTGTTAAGTTGATCTCTACGCATGCATTGAGTTATTTATCAAAAATACTGCTTAGTCTTGTACATAGTCAGATCGGTCGAAAAATTATTCAGGTTTCGGTACTTTTAGAAAACCGTGTTTTTTAAGAGCCTCGCACAGTTAGTTTCGGAATGTGGGAAAATCTTGGTCCTCATTTTTTCCGTTCGATCATACCTTATTTTTCAAGTGAAAAAAGTAATTTTGATCAAGAAACTTCTCTAATTTAACAAATTTTCAGCACTTGGTGGAGAAGCACGAGAAAGAGAAGGAAAAAGAGAAAACCAAGCCAAAAGAAAAGAGTGAAAAGGAGAAGCTCAAAGAAAAGAAGACCAAGTAAGGCAGATGCAAACCAAAGACATCTCTTGTTCAATGCATATTTATTGTTCTTTTTGTTATTGTTGTTGCTGCTATAAAAGGTATCCAAAAAACTAGCAGTGAATGTGTTTGCTTTTTTTACAAGGAAATCATTTTTAAAAGTTTAGCCTTGATTCTTTGTTCTGTAGTGGTCATTTTTAGTATGATGATGAATTTGTGTCGGTTCATGTCGCAAATGTTTACGTTTTCCTTCACGAATGAGGTACCGTAAAAAGGCACTTTGGTGTTGTGTTGTGAAAAAGTCGCCTTGTCACCTTAACAGAAAGTGTTTCTAAATATAAATTGCACAACAAAATTTTCAAAGATTTTCAATTTCTGAGATATGACAAAAAATTTAAATTTCGACCATTCTATTGTTCATCATACATCAATTATATCATCAATTAAAAATACTTCTAAAATATCAAATACGTAATTGAGGATTTCTAAAAGAATTTTGGTACGTAGGGTCAAAAATAGAAAAAAAAAACTTTAAAAATTAACTTGGTTTCAATGAAAACATGCAAATTTGCGTAATAAACTGACATGAGTTTTTTTTCAAAATTTCCAAACAAATATTGCCACATTTGACTCTTTTATCTATCCTGTATCTAAGCGTTGACGCTTAGATAATTTTTTCGCTTCTTGTTTTATTTATTCGTCTTGAAATTCTGGGGTTTTGGAAAAATTGGTTTTTGTTGTGTGTAAGGTGGTCCAATCGGTTTTTATTTTGAATTCTGAATTATGTCAAAAAAATAAAAAAGATTTGTAATTGCTTATTTATCAGGCGTAAATTTTTTAATGAAAAACTTTGTATCTTATAAGACAACATGCTTTTTGTCCTTTATTTGTGACTTTTCTGACTTGCTTCTTTTATTTATTTGGTGTGTATGCTTTTAAATTGATTGAAATAATTTATTTTACGCACTACTACAATGCTGACCCTTTCTTGTTGTTATTATTTAGTAGTAGCCACACTGTTGTTGTTGTTGCCTGTTTGGTTGTTGAAAAGGGAGAATAGGTCAGCAAGTTGACAAAAAAAAATAAATCAGTTGCTTTCTATTGTATTACAATTTAAAATGGCGTAGGCTTGTATCGTACTTGGACCTCATCGCCCACGTGGATTCTTCCCCCTTTGACTAGGGCCATGTTAACACCGAAGATAGGCGATTTCTGGTACTCATCTAGTAGTTTGCCTGGAGGTGCTAGACGGTAGCTAAAAATGGTTTATTAGTGGTAAGAATAAGAATGGCTACAACTGGGCTTCGCACTTGAGTCTGCTTGTACATGAATTTTTTTAATTTATTTTTTGTTTTTTCTGAAAAAGGTATTTTTCGATAGGATATTTTTCAAGGCCTTATCTCCAGATGATTTGAAATATGTCTACATAAATTGGAATCTGTAAATAGAATTTCGAAAGCAAATGATTACCAAGATATAGGTAAAACAGAGTTCCGAACTAATTTTTTTCAAAAAGGGCGTTTTGAGGAAGATAGGTTATTTTATTTAGTGCTTATTGCCATTTTTAAAAGTTAAACAAAAAAGCAGAGATTTAGGGACTCGAAAAAAAGATAAATCATTTTAAAGATGACAATTCGGAAAACTGAGGTAAAAATAGGATGCTAGTTTCGAGGATAAGCTACTTCTTGAAATTTTTGACTTGACAGGTTGTCCCATCTTTTAAATGTGAAAAATCTACTTTCTCAGCTCTCTCAATGGCTCCATTTTGTCATTTTTCTTGCCTTCAGTGGGATGCACAGTGGTTAGGACGCAACGAGTGCATGGTTTGAAGCACACAAACTCCACTTGTTCACCTATGCGGACATGCAACCAGCGGTCTTCATCATAAGCCTGAGCCACTCCACTGACCACTATGTTTGGGCGAAAATTGAGCGCGCTTATTGATTCATTCTGCTCAGCCAATCTCGTATTTAGGTCATCAACTGAGGCTGTTGTAAGTGCCTGAATAGTTACACTTTTTTGGTAAGTTTATTAACTAGACAAAAGAGTGATTTTTACAAAAAGAAATTTTTTGAAAATAATTGACTCACATGGTAAGAGGTCAAGTCAGCATAAGCAATCTGTAACAAAATGGTAAACACAAAAATCTTATATCAAATTTGGCATGTGTGGGCAACGCCAACATGACACGCAGGCCAAAAATAGGTCATAGATGGATTAATCATTTTTTGCGCTAATTTTACCGTGTTTCCCAGGGTAGCAGCTTCGGTTGAAAAGAATGCGTCGTAAAAAACGCGTTTAAGTGCACAGGCCTAACTTTGGACGCTGAGAACGATGGTGCAAAATTTTTCGGAAAATGGATGGATTGTAACAGGTAAAACAGCTTCGGAAAATGGGTCACTTTCACCTACTCCTAACCACCAGAATTCGAAGAAAATATGCGTAGTAATCGCTTAATTTCACACATTACATAAAATTTTTATGGCTCAAATGACAAGGAAAATCAGAGCTATTTATTGCGCCTAAACTTGCAGCAGAGTGACCACAATTTCACATAAAATTTTTTTTTTCTTCTAAGACTAGTTTTGGAAAATTTTCAATTGTGACACAAACAGTCATAACTTTTGTATGGGTTATGTACAGCCAAATTCTTTTAACAAAAACAAAGTAGAGAAATTGGAGGTCATTTCGACACCTTATGGCAATGATACCTTATTATAAAATCGTGACAAAATGTAGAAAATGAATGTGTGAATTGTACCGCAAATTTCCTACAACTCTTTCCTGCTATTGAAACCCATGCATCAGACACCGGATCCTTGTTCAGCAAGGTTGATTGCATATAAAATTTGATTTGCATACAAAACTGCCCTTAAACTTCAAAAGTTATCGAAAATACCGGTATTAGGGTTTATTGGGGTTGGGGACAAACATTTATATTGGATATCGATCATACTTGCACGTTTCCCAAAAAAAAAAAGCGCCACCGCCTCCGCCGCCGGTTTTCAAAAACGAGCGCCGCGCCTCCGCCGCAGCCAGCAGCTTAAAAATTTCGCCGCCTCCGCCGGCGCTTTGAAGGTGCCAATTTTTCCCGGCGGGCCACCGGCGGAAGAAAGACCGCCGCGAAAAAGTAGGTTTTACTTGAAAACTTTTTCTTGCATAAGAACATTATATTTTAAGCATCGTGATATCCTTTTTACTAGGGTTGTACAATGGGAATATTTCCGGGAATATTCCCGGGAACATTGGGAATATTCCCGGGTTTTCCGATAATTTCCCCTATATCGGGAATATTCCCGGAATATTCCCGGGTTTTCTATATTTCCGGGAATTTCTACAACTCTACTTTTTACACATGCCTAACTACTCATTGTCACTAAAAAATAAAAAAAATTACAAAAAAGTGTAATGAATGTGTATAAAATCGGGTCTATAAAAAATTATAAAAAAATTAACCTCAGCCTCCGCTGGCAGTTTCAAAATTTCGCCGCCTCCGCCGGCGGAACGCCGACAACCGGCGCTCCAAAATCGAAAATTTTACCCGGCGGGCCTCCGGCCAAATGCCGCCGGCCGTGCAAGTGTGGTATCGGTAATGGGTTTAAAAGAGGTCAAAAATATTGTATTGGGAATTGGGTGGGTCCGTTTTGAAATATTGCGTATGGAGATCGGGTTCAAAAATGTCCAAAATTATTGTGTTGGGGTATTGGTTTAGGCAAATGCACATCGCTAGTTAGGAGTTGGTGAAATTGACCTACGAGTGAAAGTGACCTGTATTTTCCGAAGCCATTTTACCCATTTAAATCCTTCCATTTTCAAGCAAACCAATCACGCTAAGCACGATATTTTTTGTCAGAAATTTAGTATTGTCTGCTGCAAAAATGTCTGTATGGGCGACTATCTGCGCCTTCTGACCCTTATATTTGTGGTATTTAAATAAATTAACGTATAGTTTAAGATATAGTCTTACTTTAATTTTCAGAAGAGTGATTTATTGAATTTTGTAAGCCTAGCCATACTTCGAGAATAATATAGTGCTACTCGAAGCCTCTTTGACATAGCCTTGCAACATGCGCTTTTTGTGGATGTTCTATTTAAGGAAGTTATTTTTCCGATAATGATTTGTCAGTCTTGTGCTAAATATCCCAAGTATTCTGGTTTTACTTGCTGTTTTCGACAACTAAATAGCTAGAACTGGGCAAAAACTTAAAAAATTAAGGTAAAATATGGACGCTACTCGTTAATACCCTCCCTCCCCAAAGGTACCCCTAAAATCACTTTTTCTGAAAAGTGCTTTTTTGATACGGGTTGTCCCTGTGAGGTGGTCCCGCCCAATAATCTGAGGTGCAACTACGAGAAGTATTACCGAGGAGCTGTTTATGGAAGGGGGGGGTATAACCGAGTAGCGCCAAAATATGTCAAACACTGGGCGGGAAGATCTTGAGGGGTGTCGTTGATCGAGGTTCGACCGTGAATCAAAATTTGCGTCCAGCTTTTGTCAATTTGAGGCAAAAAGGTCGGGAAAATTTCAAAAAATCAAATTCTGTTACAAAATATCATCGAAAAGGTACTTACTCTAAATTTCAGAATAATCGCGGTGTTTTTCTTAAACCACCCAGTCATTAGTATAATGCTCGGAGGTTTTCTAACTTTGGAAACATGTTTTACTATGTATTATTCTAGCTTTTTCAGCGCAAGTTACATACCAAAATGCAGTTAAGAATTAGCATGTAAAAAGCTGGGTACTATTGGTGACTTATACTAAAAAACTGTTTTCATACTTTCATCAACAAACCCATTTTAAATAAGACACGGTACTTATGCTGTTTGGGCCCGACCGTCATTTTTGATTTTTTCTTTCATTTTGAGACTAGATATATTGCAAATAATTTTTATTACACAGTTCAATTCACACTCATTCCATTTTATGAAAACTCAAAAAATCAGCAGCGGTAAAAAGCAACGCACCGAAAAAAAGAAACAAATAACACATGAATGTGACACACAACAAAACGGCACAACAATTTGTGCAAAAATGTCAAAAAAATGACGGTCGGGCCCAAACAGCATAAGTACCTAAGACACTTGAAATCCTGATAACCAACCTGATCCTGTAGCACAGGCACAGGGTTGTTCCAATATACACTTTTGCTAGCATAGTCTCTCTCCGTATAGATTCCATCCACAAAATATAAAAGGCGCAGATCCCTGTTGCCAGTCACCTCCAAGAACTTGGTCAAAAAGGCTCCCACCTCCAGACCACAGTCGTACCCATCCGTGCAGGCCTTGTTGTGCAATCTGCAAAAATAGCTAAGTGTCAGAAATAATTGCACTTTCCAAGACTAACAAAAGAAGCAAAAACACAATAGGAAAATTCCCCTCCAGGTACCTGATTCATCCCCCTATATTTAGCCTTATTATTGCCTAGCCAGACAAATTGCTGGGCAATTTGTGTAATACCTAATTGTGGCAGATGCTCCGCCGAGAAATTAGTCATTGATTCCACTGGTTTCGCCCCTATATAAAGGCTGGATCTGGCTGTACAAGGCAGTTTTTCACAAACAATGCATTCTATCCTGTCCATTGCGCTGGTGTGCCTGAGTTTAGGGCCATGTCTGGTGGTCGCCTGGCCGTTTTCTGGTTCTGAAGAGACTAAGGTGGTCCCGCCCAAGAATCTTAGGTGCAACTACGAGGCTGATCCCGAGCATGGAGTCCCTCACAGCGGTTTTTTCATGTGCCAAAAATACTGTGGGTGGTATGAAAGGAATTTGCCGACTAAGAATGGAGCTCAATTCCTGTTCCAGTGTCCGGATGATGACTGCGAGGTTGGGTTTTAACATTTCGAAAAAACCAGTTTATTTTGTTGCTGCCTTACATGTCCGTCGCCGGCGATGAGAATTTCACACTATTGAATGCACGCAGGACTCTCTTTTATCGCGAAAATATTTAAGGTCATTTTTAGTAAATAGTAATTATATAATCCAAAAAGCAGAACCGCCATTGGTAATCGAAACCGCTAGCAATGTTGATTGGTCGCCGTCAAAGTATAAACCAAATTACTGTCCTGACTTTCCTTTGACCTTATTGTTCTATATTTTCCATAAGATAATGTAATAAATGATACGTAGTGCGCAAAACAGATAAATTTATTTGCCAGATATATTTATTTCCCCGCAAAATTGTTCAAAAGTCACTTACTTAAAATTTTTGACTAATTTGAAAAACCGTGATAGGCGCATCTATTTTCCAAAATAATGCGCACTTTATGGAGAGCCAAAATGGAAGTTGAAGATAAAATTGAGAGTTGACCCTCAGCTACCCTCAATTCTGTGCCGTTGAGCTGCAGCAGCACTGCTTATTATGTTTTTTTTTGTTAATCTCTAAAGCGAACTAACTTTCTTACAATGACAACAATTTTTTTGCAGGTAATCAATCATGTCATCGGAAACAAACCAACGATGGTGACTGGTGTGCCTACCAGCCCTACTAACCCTCATCCATTGATTGTGCCAGATGCGTACGCCTTTACCTGCTGTGGCAATGACTCCAATGCTTGCGATGGAAGGAATGCGACCCAATTCATGAAAATCGATTGGAATAGTGTGCACCCAACCCCTGTAATCACCACCCCTGAACCAACCACTCCATCCACTGAAGGGCCCACCACTACAGAACCAACCACCACCTCAACCACTACCCAATCCACCACTACTAGTGCCTCTACCACCGAGCCACCAGCGACCAACTCCACTGAGGATCCAACCACACCTGAGCCGGTCACCACCAGCACAGAGCCAACCACCACCAGCACTACTACCCAAACCACCACGACCACATTAGAGCCAACCACAAGCACCACTCAATCAACCACAACCACCACAACTCTAGAACCGACCACCACTACTGCAGAGCCGACCACTGAGCAACCCATAACTTCCACCACCGAAGAGCCCACCACCCATGCCCTCATACCGTCGGAGTGTTGGTTCAATGCGCAACTCAGATTTCGCTCCAGCAGGTTGGCTCCAACTGGAGCAAATTCGAGTTTGGTGTAAATGGAACCTGCAATGTGAATTGAAAGAAAAAAGTGGGCTGAGCCGAAAACGTTAAAAGTATTGTTTTTTTAATGTTGAATAAACTAAAAGATTGTTGCTACTCTGTCTCTGCCGCATATAGTACGACAAAATTATTTAACCCTTAAATGCGCACTATCCCATATATGGGACCAATTTTAAAATGCCAGTTTTCCTTGACAAATAATTCATTTCTCAGATTTTTTTTCGAAAAGGGATAAGATTTGTTAGTTACGGGGAAAAACAACTTATTATATAAGATTCTCAAAATGTTATCGGGTCCAAAAAGGCCAAAATTCACGTTTTTGAAAAAATGTTTTCTTATCAATGCTCTGAATGCAAAATTATGGACTTTTTTCCAGAAACAGAATCGCCAGTTCTGTAATATTCATTGATCGATCATTAGTTGGACATCGATATCTCTGGTGTTCGCTGAGAAAAACATGTTTAAAGTTTGTCCCATACTTTATTACCTCTAATAGACGGGCATGTCCGTCTATTTTTCAACCCCTTTAAAAAAAATAAAAATATTCCGATTTTGAGATTTTTGGGTGCTCAACCAAAATCTAAAAATAGAATTAACTAAGATCACGGTGATTAAGAAAACGCAAAAAACAGATCTGCAAAATAATTTTCCTGGGCTGAGATATAGGTCCTTAAGGGTGCCCGTCTATTAGAGGTATACGGTGTATGGGACAGTGCGCCAGGAGGTGTTTCAAGTATTTGTAAGGAAAAATTGCATAATTTTGAGAAAATAACTGGTAAAATCAGAAGCCTTGCGATTTTATTAGGACGGATTAGTAAAAAAGAACCAACAAAAAATTTTACAAATTCAAAGGAGGAGTATAAATTGGGGGAATAAACCAATAAAAATGACCTTTTTTGGTTTTCAGTTTGTAACACTTTTTCAACGATCCTTCAAATATTTTTAAATCCACTTTCTTATGAACAACTACCGTATTTCTCTAATAAGCGCCCCGCTCTAATAAGCGCCCCCTCAAGACTTTGAAGTCTGGATCTCAGTGTAGAAGCAATATTTGCAAAGCTGTTTGATATGTTTTCTTAACTCCCACGAGCTCTACTGATTCCACTTTTTAGATGTTGGTTGAGCACTCAAAATCTCAAAATCGAATTCCAATTTTCGATTTTTGGGGTTTGAAAATAAGCGCCCCGGGCGCTTATTAGAGGAAATACGGTATCTCGGACAAAAATCTCCCGCCAAATTTTCGAAAATTTTGGCCTTTGGTCCCCCTATGGTTTTCTTCCGGTCGAAGGTTCGACTCCGTCTTGAAAACAACATTTTTTCCAAGTTGGTTCAGAAAACCATCAACCTAAGGCATTAGTAGGTGGAAATCCATGGAAAAGAGATATTGCGCGAAGTTCTATTGATCGCAAGGAAATACAAGGATAACTGGAAAAAAATGTTGTTTTCAAGACGGAGTCGAACCTTCGACCCAGAAGAAAACCATAGGGGGCCAAGGGACACGAAATTAGCGAAAATTTGGTCGGGAAATTTTTTCTGAGATAGATGTTCCATAAGAAAGTGGATTTTTTTCTAAGAACTTTGTATTGAAAAGATCTTTGAAAGATCATTGAAAAAGTGTTACAAACTGAAAAAAAAAGGTCATTTTTATTGGTTTATTAAAATACGGCACTTTCCAAATACGGCTTTCATGTCAAATTTAGGTGTTTTTGAACATTCGTATTTGATTTGTAATCAAATATGTAATTTGTTTTTGGGAAAAAGGGTGCATCATAGTGTGCGCTTTCAAGGTTTAAACATTATTTTGGTCCCGGTCCCGAAATACCACCCAAAGTCAAATTCACAGCACTAATTTTCAACATACATTGCTCTCCTGACATTTTTGTTAATCATGACTTCAGAGAGGTCAACAGAGACAGTGTTTCCATCTGGAGTGGTTAGTTTGAGCACATTCCCCTCTACATCAGATTCGATTAGGACCATGCGAGGATAAACCCTTGCTAAAATTAGTTTGAGTTGAGATATATGATATGTCTCAAATGACTGACCACCATCCACAGAATGAGACGCATGAGGTAACTGTAGTATTTTTTGTATATTATACGATAGAATTATTCTGCAGTTAATTTGGCGGGTCTGATTCTGAGTCAGAATAGGTGGGTGGTCATTTGGAATCAAAATGACCAAATATAGTCAACGGGATAATAACATGCTTACTCTCCCAAAAGTCAGAAATTTAAAAAAAAAGTTTAATTTGTGGGGTTTGATATACAGTCGTCTCTCGATATAGTAACACCCCTCAAATTCGTTCCCGCCTAGGATCCGACACTTTTTTTACCACATTTTTTGAAGACTTTTGCCAAAAGTGATTCGTCAGTCACGTGCGAAAATCGCAAGGATTCCGATTCTGCCGGTCGTTTTTGGAAATGACAAAAAGTTTGCCGAAAAGACCCGTGCCTCTTGATATAGTGACACCCATTTTTCAAAAATAGGTGTCACTATATCGAGAGGCGACTGTATTAGAACTAAATATTCTTCATCCTTACTTTCCATAACATTAACATCAAAATCTAACCTGTGAGAAACAAATTGTCATGCAGAATGTCAACTACCAAAAAATAGCGATCTTTGTTTCCACCAAAACTACAGCCTTTTACATTGCAGTCCAAATAAGGCACCTAGAGTATAATATTAGAGTACCCATAAGAAATACTTATTTTTTACATCTTTTCCTTTACAAGATTTGATTGGAAACAGCCATAGATTTTCCACTTTGCCTGCCTTTACAAACTTGCTGTTCCAGTAGAGATACCTAATTTTTATAAGTTCATTTGAGCTCTATGTATATTCGCATCTCCACAAAAAATTGCCTCAATCCCACTATTGTTTTTTTTACAAATACTGACCGTGTACACCGACCGGATACTGTGCCATATTTTGCCTTGGTCCTCCCTGTTGATTTCGGACTCAAACGTGTTGTTTAAACACTTTTTTATCTTTCACAAAAACTGTATCCGGTCGGAGGTCAGTCATATAAAGCCTACATTTGCATATTAAAAAATATTTAAAATTACTGTAAACAAAAAGTAGCATTTAGGCTCTAACTGTTAGAGCTACCAAATAAGTTGATTTCTCAGTATGTGGCCAATGAGTTTTTAAAGGACCATAAAGCTTAAAAGCACAGCAATTCGCCAAATTTGAACTCGCGCGGGACCAACCTAATTTGATCAATAATATTTTCGATTTATTTTTATTGTGTGCATTTTAAATTTGGTTTGTATGTCTAAATCAAAACAAAAATCGAGCTTGTAATAGGTAGATGTAGAGCCACGCAAATTGCCTAACTCAACCGATCTAGCATTGTCAAGCAACGTTGTGACGACTAGCGGATGGTACACAACTGTGAACAAATTAAAACGCAAATAAAAAATAAATCGAAAATATTATTGACCAAAGGTATTTAAATTTCGCAAATTGCTGTGCTTATCATATTGTTCGGTCTTTTAAACAGGTGGCTGGTAGGTGCCCCATCGGGTTCGTGGTTAAACCACCGGCTTGTCTGATAAACTAGTTAGATCGGTTGCTCATGCAGCTTACACGGGAAAGGCACGACCAACCGTCACCTATCAAAGAACCTTATATACCAAAGATAGTGTTAAACGAGCTTGTTACTAGCCCGCAATCAAAATTTCTTATAGAGCAGTTCCGCCCGAGGTTTTACACTTTGAAAGTCGCGAAATCTAGCAGTTCGGATATGGTGAAAAAATTACGGGTATGGCGTAGTGATATCATTTCAGACTGTATTTTTCGTGACGCAGGTTCGAACCTCACTCGAAGCATATGTTTTTTGACAGCAGCCCAAGTGTCCATCCACCCCCCCCTCCAAAGAGTATTTTCTTTTTTTTCATTTTTCACTTATTTCACACCTTTGACACCGACAATACCAAGGGTATTTGGCAGCTTTGCGGCCAAAGACCTGCACACTCCATTGCAATGGATCAAGGTGAACATAATCAAGGGAACCAAAAAAGGTAGGCTTAGAGGGGGCTTTGGAAGGGGAGGAGGAACTTGGGCTTTTACAACCTTTTCTTTCATTTTTCTCGAATTCATATATTTTACTCTTTCTGATCCTCTCCTTTTAATATTTACTAGTACAAGGGATAGAGTTGTTCAATGATCCCGGAGCTGGTACAAGAATCACGTTCAAAGGGAGTTCGTCAAGCTTTGCTTTTCTCCGAATACCAGTCTTTAAAAGATTTTTGTAAAACGTTGCAAAGATTGACACTGAATTGAGAGATTGAAGGAACGTAAGTTAAATCCTCACGAAAGGCTACCATTTCATTCTCGCGAAAAAAATGAATTTGCAAAAAATGAATAAAAAAGTATGCTTCGAGTGAGGTTCGAACGCATACTCCATACGCCATCAAGAGTGTAATTTTTTACCATATCCGAACTGCTAGATTTCGCGACTTTCAAAGTGTAATATCTCGCACGGGATTGCTCCATATGAAATTTCGATTACAGGTTAACGGTTAACGCTATTTTTTGGTATATAAGGATTTTTAACAAGTGACAGGGTGGTCGTACCTTTCCCGTGTTAGTATAAACTTATCTACAACCAACCTAAACCCTATAAACGGTGCATTTACCCACCCATCTAAAAGGTATTTAAAAGCTTGGTCCTTGGAATCCTGTTTCTGTTACTTAATTTTATAAAACTACCTTCTGATATAGCTTTGCAACAAATAAGTAGCAAATACTGCAGTCCCGGCTCCAAGAGTCGCCAACAAGAGAGTCGCCTTGCGGCTGTCATTCGAATTAGAAAAATTCATCCGAAAATCTAACAAAAATGATGCAATTGCTTACAAAAACAAGAGTTTCTTCTCCGAATAGCTTGATATCAGCAAAATGATTAGTTAAATAAGGCCAATTCGTGGACAAAAGGACATGCGGTCATGAGTGCTGCTGCCCAGCACACAAACTACTCTCCCACACTATTCTTGCTGTTTATAGACGATTATCTTTTTTTCTTGCTACTTCGTTTTTTGTTTTGCTGCGAAAATTGTTCTTCTTTTATCTTTTTGCTGGTGCTAGACTGAAATGTAGTCTATGATCGATAGCTCAGCATAGAATATTTTATTTCCTGCTCAAATAAACAGCACTTTAAAAAACTTTTTCGACAATACAATAAAACAAAAGCGAGGAATGTTGATGACCTAACAATTCTTTAACAAAACTTTTTTAGTTCCTCAACCCCATACTCTTATTTTTTGAAAAGGGGCCTAAAATAACTTCCAAACCTTATTTTTACTCAGCACGATAAAAGAAACATTTTTAAACCTTTTATAAAAAAATTTAATTTTTTCAAAAGTTTTCGCTTTGCATTCCCTAGGGGTAGGTGGGCATTTTAAGGGTATACACTCTATAGAAAAAACTCATTCAATCGCAAACCTAATGATTTCGTTTTAAATTAATTTTTAGTATTATTTAAGTCAAATGAGGTCAATCTTTATTATTCAGAAAGTGTTTAGAAATGTTTTTCTGTTAAGTTGAGTAGAAAAAAATGATTGGGGGGAGGGGGTCGATTTTTCGTTACTTTGGTGGGAGCTAAAGAAGTACTGAAAGAATCTAACAAAAAGCAGGCAATCCATACTTCTCAGGCACAAATTCTTCCAATGATTCCAAAATCTCGGCTAATTGAGGTTCAAGCTCTTGTCTGACTTCCTCCCAGTTTGCCGGCAAAAATTCTTTCTGAGGCACCATAATAACAGTGAGACCAGCGGTTATAGCAGATCGAGCACCATTAACAGAGTCTTCGAACACCAATACACTTTTAGGCGAGGCAGGAGGCACAGGAAAGCGCGTCAAAGTCACCAAGTACGGATCAGGATGTGGTTTGCCTAAAACATTTTGACATTTAGTGAAAGTTTTTGTAGAGAAATTCACCGTTTTTGACTTCTGGATCACTTCCAGACAGCACTACTTGCTTGAATGGAATTTTGTCAAGCCAGTGACTGTAATTTCTCATTTTCAAAGCAAATTCTTCGGTATCTGAGCCAGTGCATATTGCTAAGGGAAGATTATGAGCGTGAAAGTGATTGATCAGCTTGGATGCTCCTGAAATGAGATATAGCTAGACTAGAAATTTGTCATTTATCTACATGAAAAGGACCTTAAAGGGGCATGCCCGTGCGTTAAGGCGCGAACCAGCAGTTTTTTTTTGAATTTTTTCGAATCGTCCTATTTTTCACTCGTTCTGCGTCAAATCTGATATAGATGACCTTATACTGCTTTTAAAAACTAGACAGAAACTTAAAAAATCTAGACGAGAACGAATGTAAAAATTTACCGAGAAAGAAATTAACTGCTGGTTCGCGCCTTTTCCCCCATCGGGCACGATCATGCCCCTTTAAGATCCCAATAAAGACCTTTCTAAAACTTGCAAAATGTACTCATTTTATAATACCTCGAATTTTGGTGGACCAGCCGATTCAAAAAAAATCTTCACTGAATTGGCTGAGGCGCCAAGAATTTGAGGCATTTTAACATAGGTATATTTTGTCTCTTTCAGGAAGCGCTTTAATATAAAATATAGATCTTTAGGCGAAATAATTTTTATAATAATAAAAAGTACAATATCCCGCATAACTTTTTGTCGTTTTTGATTAGACAATATTCAAGTGGTTCACTCACTATACAAATTTTTTTCCCAACATTAGCTTTATGCCTAACTACCTAATACAAATATTGCGTAGCAGCAGATTTAACTGAAGCCACGGATAAAACTAACCAGGGAGCTCAACAGCTTGTGGAATAAATTCTTCTAGCATCAAATCATAGCGTCTCATATAATCATTAACAGTTACTGAGCCATTTAATCCATTCATTTTCAGCAACACTTCAACCGATTCTGCTTTTTTCCTGCCCATCTGAGCATTTTTCATTTCCACCTTCAAATTCTTTGATATTTTTTTAAACTACAGTCAAACCTCGATTTAGTGGCACCCCTAGGGACCAAGCCTTAGGTGCCACTAAATCGGGGTAAATTTTGGCCAAGTTTGGCCAACTCTGGCCAACCAAATCGCCATCAGGGTGCCACTAAATCGAGGGTGCCACTAAATCGAGGTTCGACTGTAATCTTTTTTTTTAAAAAAAACATACCGTGAAAATCCTTCCAAAAAGTGCCAGACATTTGGTGTTGGCGACTGAATACTGACGCTCGGAATCGATTAAGACTCCATCAAAGTCGAAGATAATATGAGTAATTGTGTGTTTTTTGTCCACCTTAGCCATAGTTGATTAATTGCACAGACAAAACTACAAGAAAAATATTATGTGCAATGAAGAACTGCTAGCAAGTGCATTTCCTATTTAAATGAATGCACTGTCTGGAAACAAAAAGGTTTGTTCGAGTAACTGCCAATTCAAACCGATATTTTAGGCTGTGTAAGGGTGACTCGTCTATATAACGCGACTTACAACAGCGCTCATAAAAAATGGAATACAAATTTTTCGTAACAATTTTTTTTCAAAAGTATTTATTTTTGCTTATTTTTGTTTCAAACTGGGGTTTGTGTTGCAACAGTTTTGTAGAATTTTTCTTCCTCTTTCTTATGGATGTAACAGTTTTACAGATTATTATTATTTTTTCGCAAAATATCCCATTTTATAAGGCACGGGGTTTCAAAAACCAAATTTGTGTTCAGCTAAAGATAAACAAAACGCCAAGAATTTTAAAGTGACTTTTTTTCTTTTTGAATACAATTTAGATTTTCAAAAGTTTGGGAACGGATGTGAAAACTTTGCTTGATTTATCGACACTTTCAATTAAATTATTTGAATAACATTCTCAGTTAAAAGGCCATGCCCATCAGTACTCAATAATCATTTACACGGGCACGCTCTTCTAGAGAACGATAAATATGCTCGAACCCAATTTTTATTTCCAATACACCTTCAACCTGGTCCCAAACGATTTTCACATCAAACAATACATTTCTGAAGAAAGAACACTCGATGATTTTTTGCATAATATCTTTTCAAAGAAACGACATTTGGGATGAGCTCGTCTGGATCGTTTTTCACTAATTTGTAAATCATGTTTAAATGACTCCTAAGTAATTTTTATATGCTTAAAACGATAAAAAAGTTATTTTCTGACATTTTTCCACACAAAAGTAAATTTTTGACCAAAATGTGACTTTTTTCTTGGGGGACCGATGTAAATTACCTTGTATTAAGGTATTCTACCCCGTTTTGGTCACTGGAGCTGGGCAAAAAGAGTCTTTTTATGCATTTTTTTTTATCAGGAGTCTTGCTCGGAAACATGTCTAAGGCGCTCATCTCTAACCTACCAAGCCCCCTGCGCCCCGAAGGGGGCGCAGGGGGCTTGGTTGCTTGAGGTTGAGATGCGCACACCCACATACCTTAGACACAAATCACTCGAAAGTGACTCTGGATGCATAAAAATGTATGCATACTAGAGTTTCTTTATGTAGTAGGCCCCAGTTAACAAAACTATGTTCAAATTCCATCTTTTTAGAGAATCCAGGTATCCTTTCAGGTTGGATTGCCATGGGGCTCAAGGCAAAAAGTCAAATTTTGGTCAAAAAAAATTTTAATCCATTTTTTTGTGTGAAAAAATATCAGAAAATAACTTTTTTTTTTGTTTAAAGCATATAAAAATTACTTAGGAGTCATTTAAACATGATTTACAAATTAGTGAAAATGCCCACGACTCTTCTCAAAGTGGTGGAGCATAATGTGGCTAAGGTTGATAGAATTATCATCATGCAATGTATCGATGGTAAATTCGGTGAGCTTGCGCAATTTTATTACTTATCCATCAGAGGTTGTTGAGTAATGAAGCAGCCGAGACAGTGCCAGGTGTGTGTGTGTTAGATTAGATCTAGAGCCCAGCGGCTTTACGAGCAATTAATCAACCTGTCTTTTATGAAATCCAAGTCTTTCATGGACTCAGAATACAAGTTTTGAGAATTTAGAATAAATAAATAAGCACACTACCTCAAGTAAGTGTGCTACAGACGAAAATCAGATTTGCTACAAAATGAGTAAATTTGCTACAGAAAAAAATAAATTTGCCACAAAAACAGTAAATTTGCAACAAAAAAAAAGAAAATTAGTTACAAAATAATTTTGCTACAAAAAAAGTAAATTAGCTACAGAAAAAATTATTAACCTATTAAGAATTGGATGGTACTTTCTTCTCACCGCAAAACACTCGAAAATCACCGCAAAATATTTTTTTCTCACCGCAATTTGAACTTCCCGCAAAATACTCTTTTCTCACCGCAAAATACGTTTTTCTCACCGCAAAAATACTTTTTCTGCCGCAAACCTAATTTTCTGTCCAAGACCAACCAAATTTTGCATAATTTTGCAAGAATTCAAATTTTTTTTATTCAAACTTTTTAGCCTAAAAAAGACTTGGATTGCTCAGAATCCCACCCCAAGTGGCCAGAAGCCCCTGAAAGTTGGTTTTTTGGGGTTTACTAAAGGGGTGTAAACTTTTGCACACCCACAACTGAGCACAAAGTATCTTAGAAAAAATTCAACTGAGCAAAAAGTCATCTAACGATAAATTAAAATGAGAAACAATTGGTCTTGGCAAGATTTGTTTCCAAAATAATTGTTCTTTGTCAAAACTATTTCACAAAAAACTTTCTTGTAAATAATTGGTTGTATAATTTTTGTCTTAAATCTTCTACCCAAATCTTCTAAAAGCACTTTATGCTCCCCGAACCCCGTTAAGCACCTAGTGACGAGTACCATGAATCGAGGTGCTCTATTCAGGACTGATTGAACCAGGAGGGGTTCGAACGAGCAACCTTGGTGATGAGTATATGGACCTCTACACTAGGGTTGGGGCACTAGCCTGGCTTGACGTCATATGGGAGGCGAAAGCCTTAAGCCCAAGCCAAAAATTTTTAGGCTGATCTCGCCCGCACCCCGAAAAGCAGGGGGGGGATGAGGCCAACCCTACTCTACACCACTCAAACACAGAAAATCTTGATAAAAAAGTAAGATCTCCGCCCAGGTGGATTCGTATAGCGACTTCTACACCACCCCTTAGAATCGCTTAGAACTCCATTCAGAGTGACCAAACCAAGTGGTCGTCCACTTGGATCAAAAATTTTCTTTCCGTTTTGGGTTCCAAAACAACTTTTCTGCACTTGAGAGTGGGATCGGATTAAACATCGTAGAAGGTTTTTCAAATTCTACCTCTATTTTTATATTACCATTTTCTCTTTATGATAGCTAAATTGAAAGCCCAGAATCTTGGCTACATTTCAGCATATATAACGTATGACTTATAGAAAAATGTCAAAAAAATATCAACGAAACCAGTCAAAGAAAAAACCGAAAACCGATCGATTTTCGGAAATTCAGCCTATTTTAGCTTCGAGCTCAACTCCGAGCCCCAACCCCTTGCGCCCTTCGGGGCGCAGGAGCTTGGCGAATTAAGAATCAAAAATTAAGCCTCCGGTTGGTAGGAAAACTGCCTTGTACCTCCCCTATGTGAGTATCAACCCACAGAATCCAAAATTTTGGGTTTAGCTGTAATAAATTAAAAATTATTGTACCTTATCCAGAATTGTGTCCTGAACACAGTTTGAAAGCTAAAACAGCTATTTGATTTGCAGTAACCCTAGTTTTGGAGTAGTTTCATGCCCCTAGGGCGTCTAGGTGGCGCTCAAGTTGTTGTACCTAGGTAGAGGCACTCAGGTGATCATTATATTTTTCATTTGTTTTGCATCAAATCTAATATAGACGACCTTATATACTTTCAAAAAGTAGGCAGAAAAATGAAAAAATCTGAGTAAGAACGCATGTAAAACTTGATCGAGAAAGAAAAAAGTGCTGGTCCCCGCCTTTTCTCCGTGTCGGGAACGGGCATGACCTCTCAAGATGTCTTTAGTAAGGACTCTTCACTGTCTTGATAAGAAAATTTGTAATAGCTCATTGTCAAATATATTTTATTTCAGTGATACAGTCGACGCTCTCTATAACGACGTTCTTTATAACGACTCGCTCTTTATAACGATCCGGAAAAAAGAACTATTTGGTCCTGAGATAAGTCATTCAAGTCAAAACGACGCTCTTCATAATGACGCTCTCTATAACGACTCGGTTTAGCCGGTCGCTTAAGAGACGTTATAGAGAGCTTCAACTGTATTGCTTTTATGATCCTCTCCTTTTTTCGGATCTTTTACTAATTTTTATTAGCTTGCAACCTCACATTTGTGGTTTTTCGGATGGATGCTTTCATGCAAAAAGGTCAAGTCAACTATAAAGAGGTTACTCGTGTATCGGCGATTCTTGAAGCGCTACAGCAGCTCTCAAGGGCAAAGGCTCAAGGCAAACATTATCGCATGATTCGAAAATTGCCCCTAAAATCTGAATTCTTGTCCATTTTTCGCTTTTTTCGGCAATTTATCACCGAAAAAAAGAAAAAAGGGCAAGAATTCAGATTTTAGGGGCAACATTTTAGTTACATCCATCTACAATTACGTATTATGAATATTATTCTAGCAAATCACAAAAACTAGTTTGTCTTGAACCAATTCAAAATTTATACTCAGGGCGGGAAACGTCCCAGGGAGGGAAACGGCCGGGCGGGAAACGGCTCCGGGCGGGAAATGTCCAGACAGGAACGTCCGTGTCCCATCTTTTTGCCAATGACTTCACTTCGCCAATGGCATGTTTTCGCCGATTGTTTGTTATCTCAAGTACTCTTGTTTTCTTGTCAAGCAAATGACCACTCATTTCGTAGCTCATATCATCAGCTACAAAATGAGTGCTAATTTGATGGACAAGGCGGACAAAATACCTAAAAAAAAGGTATTCATGAAAACGTACCATTGGCGAAGTAATCTCATTGGCAAAAAGATCTAATTGTCGAAAGTCTCATTGGTTAAAAGATTACGCCCCGATGAATTGTCCCGTTTTTACAACATAAGTGAGGATAAATTGTCCTGTTTATACAAGTAAGGATAAATCGTCCCTTTTTGACAAGTGAGCATGAATCGTCCCTAATTGAGGATGAATCGTCCTTTTTTACCAAGTAAGGATGAATTGTCTTCTTTCCCAAGTGAGGATGGATCGTCCCTTTTTAATAGTAAGGATGAATCGTCCGTGTCCTTGCTGATCACGAATCCGGTGTCAGGATCAGGTTTTGTACTAACAAGGACGTCAAAAATTGAATTTCGCGGATTATCCGTCGCGGAATTATCCTTCGCGGAATTGTCTCACCCAGAATCACACCGTGCCTAAAAAACTGCCATTTTAGCAGTATTACCGAAACAAAAAAGAACTTACCAAATGGCATTTCATATTTTTTATCTTATAATCGATCATTTTTAAAATTTACCTCAATTTCATTAGTAAGATATTCCCATTTCTTTTCTTGCGCAATTCGGGAAACGAATTCTTGGATTTCTAGAAATGTTGGAGGACACAATTTGAGCAGCGCGTTTTTGAAGAGAGATCAGATTTTTCACAGAAATTCTTTAATTCCTGAAAATTATTCTTTCAAACTGATAAGGGCAAGCTTGCTTACCTCTTTCGCGTTTATTGAATGCTGAAATTTACCAATTAACCGAGAGAGAGCAATGTGAGCGCATTTCTTCCAAACGCAGTCCTTGAACATTGACATGAGACTAACTGCAGGGCGTGAGCAAAACAACCTATTCTTAATGGAAAGCAGACCTGAGAATCATAAATAAAAGGAGTTTGAAAATCAATATGAAAACTGGATTGAAAGCTCCAATTCCGTTTACATCTCAAGATGACGTCTTCATCATCGTTATTCGAACTTTTGTTCTGAGAGCCATTGTAAGCACACACGACTCAAAAAACTCGTAAAAGAGAACAATTGCAAGTTTGTACCTGAGACCATATTTTGAATGCCTTCCCCATATTGATTCCCTCCATCTGTGACGATCTTGAAGACCTGCGTAGAGAAATTCTGTATTTTCGAGAATCTTTTCTGTTTGAAGCCGTATTGACACCCGTATGAAGGCTCGACAGCTTGAAAAAGACCAAGGAAAAACTGAAGCAGGGCGGACTCATTACAGATCACTCCTGTGTTCAAAATAACTGTTAAATGATA